>CM077221.1:21088844-21688844 GCA_039654775.1 Spinibarbus caldwelli | reverse complement strand
CCGTCTCTGAGAAAGCAGATCCTTCCTCAGAGGAATCGGCCAGGGAGGGGCTGTCGCGAGGAGCATGAGTTCCGGGAACCAGGTCCTGTTGGGCCAATATGGAGCCACTAACAGGACCTGCTCCTCGTCCTCCCTGATCTTGCACAATGTCTGTGCTAGCAGGCTCACTGGGGGAAACGCATACTTGCGCAAGCCCTGGGGCCAGCTGTGTGCCAGTGCATCCGTGCCGAGCGTTGCCTCGGACAGGGAGTAGAACCACTGGCAGTGGGTGGTTTCTGGAGATGCAAACAGGTCTACCTGAGCAACTCCGAACCGACTCCAAATCAGCTGGACCGCCTGGGGATGGAGTCTCCACTCCCCAGGAAGTGCCGCTCGAGACAGCTCGTCGGCCGCCTGATTGAACACTCCTGGGATGTGGATGGCACGAAGGGACCTCAGATGCTTCTGACTCCAGAGGAGGAGGTGGCGGGCGAGTTGCGACATGCGACGGGAGCGCAAACCGCCTTGCCGGTTGATATAGGCAACGGTCGCAGTGTTGTCCGTACGGACCAGAACGTCCCTGCCCCAAAGGCGCCCTCTGAGGCGGCACAGGGCAAGGCGTACTGCCAGCAACTCGAGGCAATTGATATGCCAACGCAGAAGGGGGCCCGTCCAACCCCTGATACTGCGTGCCCGTTGTACGTGGCACCCCAGCCGGTGGCCGAGGCATCCGTGAATACCACAGCATGCCTGGATACCTGCTCCAGGGGCACTCCTGCCCGAAGGAACGAAGGATCTGACCACGGGCTGAAGGTCTTGCGGCAGGCCGGTGTAATCTGAACCCGGTGAGTACCGCGTTTCCACGCCCACCTCGGGATTCGATCATGGAGCCAGTGCTGAAGCGGTCTCATATGGAGCAGACCGAGCGGAACTATGGCCGCAGCTGCAGCCATATGCCCCAGGAGCCTCTGAAAGAGTTTCAGTGGGACCGCTGTCCTGCCTGATAAAGTCTTGAGGCAGTTCAGCACCGACTGAGCACGTTCCTGGGTGAGGCGTGCTGTCTGGTTGACCGAATCCAACTCCATGCCGAGAAAAGAGATCCTCTGCGTTGGCACGAGTTTGCTCTTTTCCCAATTGACCCGAAGGCCCAACTGGCTGAGGTGCCTGAGCACCAGGTCCCTGTGTGCGCACAACAGCTCTCGAGACTGTGCAAGTATGAGCCAGTCGTAGAGGTAGTTGAGAATGCGCACACCCCGTTGTCTCAGGGGAACAAGGGGCCGCCTCCGCGACTTTGGTGAAGACACGAGGCGAAAAGGGACAGCCGGAAGGGCAGGACCTTGTACTGATATGCCCGACCATCGAACGCGAATCGCAGGAATGGCCTGTCTCGCGGGAGAATCGAAACATGAAAGTACGCGTCCTTCAGGTCGATTGCTGCAAACCAATCTAGGGGACGGACGCATCCAAGAATGCGTTTCTGCGTCAACATCTTGAACGGCATCTTGTGAAGTGCACGGTTCAAAACTCGCAGATCCAAGATCGGTCGTAACCCACCGCTTTTCTTGGGCACAATGAAGTAAGGGCTGTAAAACCCCGACCTCATATCGGCTGGAGGGACCGGCTCTATTGCATCCTTCGCCAGTAGGACTGCAATCTCCGCGAGCAAGACAGGGGCATCGACGGCTTTGACTGAAGTGTACCGGATGCCCCTGAACTTGGGGGGGACGCCGGGCGAACTGAATCGCATAGCCGAGTCTGATGGTCCGCAGGAGCCACCGGGACGGGCTGGGGAGCGCTAACCAGGCTCCGAGAGACCGCACCAGCGGGGCCAACGGGCCCACCGACATGCCCGCGGTGGGGCAGCGAGGTGGAACACAGGGACCGGCCCCAGGGCCTGTGACGGCCTGGCCTGTGACGGCAGGGGGCGGGGTCTGGGTGTGTAGTGTAGCACTCACCTGATTTCTCCTCGCATGGGAGGAGACACAGGAACCCGGCTTGAGGCTTGTGACAGCCCGGCGTTTGACGACTTGAAGCGGGGACTGGAGTGCTACTGCCCTTACCTGGTTCCACGAATGGGCAGGAGGGGTGCTCTTGGGCAACCACCCGCTGCCTGCTGGCGAGAGAGGAGGAGGGAAGTGATCCTGTGATGCACGGATCACCACTCTCCTCCTCTTGAGACCCGGAGATTGAGGAGACCGCTCTTTACTGATGTTTTGGGTACCGCTGGCTGCTGGGCCAGCGGCGGAACAAAATGAACAAAAGATACTCCACCCGGCCCTCCTCCGGGGGAGGGAGTGGTGCAGTCACCATCTCCCGATGAGCAGTCTCCTCCATCTCCGGGTCGCCCGTCTCAGGGCCTCTTGCACTTGCGCTTGCCGCCAGGTTTGGCGGGGGCCTGGACGGGCTGGGCGTCCTGCCTGCGACCGGCTCCACGACGCTGCCTGGTGAAGGCTGCTGCGGCTGCGCGGGAGCGGTTTTTTGGACGGCCGCAGGGGGCGCCCACGGCGACGAGCAGGCTGAGTGGCTGCAGCCGGGGAGGAAGCAGCAGGTTTCCTCCGGCGCATGATGTGTTTGCCTCAGTCTGCTTCTGGGCTGCCGAGAACTGCTGGGCAAAGCTCTCGACAGCGTCGCCGAAAGGGCCGGTCTGTGACACGGGAGTACCTTCTCCTGCCCCGTCATGTCAGCGAGACACAGCCAGAGATGGCGCTCCTGGACATCGCACAACCCAGAGACTGTGCGGTCACCTTCGTCACTCGTAGCGCGAGGTCCGTCGCAGCACGCAGCTCATGTAGAACCGCCAGGTCGTGACCACCCTCGTGCAGGTCTTTCAGTGCTTTGGCCTGGTGGACCTGCAGCAACGCCATAGCGTGGAGGGCGGAAGCCGCCTCCCCACAGGCTCTACAAGCACTGCCAGTTAGACCTGACGAATACTTAGAGGCCCGTGAGGGGAGACACGGATCACCCCGCAGGGTGGAAGCGGCTGTTGGACACAGTTGCATGGCCACAGACCGTTCCACCGAGGGGATGCCCGCATACCCCAAAGCGGCTCCACCATCGAGGGTGGTGAGAGCGGAAGAACTACAAGATGTGTTTCGGGCAGTGAAAGGTGCCCTCCACAATCTTGTCAGCTCCTCATGCACTTCCGGAAAGAATGGCACCGGAGGGGGGCGCTGAGAACCAGCGCCACCCCCACCGAGGAACCACTCGCCCAGCCTCGAAGGATCGGGACACGGTGGCTTTTTAGGATTCCACACGAGCCCGACATTCTCGGCGGCCCGGGAAAGCAAAGCCGTCATCTCTGGGTCTGGCACGGACAACGCTACCACACCCGAAGGGGGCAACGCAGCCGGGTCGTCATCCCCGGAGAGAGAGGGCCCGCCCTCCGATGCGGTGATCGACATCTGGTCGTCAGAGGGGGCACCGAAGGAAACGCCTGGCCAGCGCGCTCCTTCGGCAGCTCCACCGGCTGCGGAGTGCTTGAGGGGTGAGGAGCTCCACTTGGGGAAGCCCTCACCGTAATCCTCAAATCACCTCTAACTCCACCGGATCCAGTGTGCACGCCGGATCACGGCAGGCAGAGGGACTCTGCCATGTTTGACATAGCAGAGTCGCACTCCGAGATGGTCATGTCCCCGCAAGAAGAACATGAACCATCCACGAAAGCCACCTCAGCGTGCTGAATGCCCAGACACGTGAGGAAGCGATCGTGACCGTCCTGAGGCGCCAGGAAACGACCACACCCAGAAACGCACGGGTGAAAAGACATCTTTAAAAAGACGCGATCACCCGTGTTGCTCTTTTAGAGAAATTGCTCTTTCAGAGAAATGCTCTTTTAGTGCTGAAGCACGCAGGGGAGCTGGCCACCGCACACTCCTAGTGTGGCTGTCAGCAGGAAGACGATCTTTCTCTCCCGGACACCGTGACCACCGCTGCCGCGCCGTAACGCCCGCACTCGCTCGCAGAACACTCTCTTGGAAGGGAGAGCAGTAGCTTTAACCACTACCGCTCGGCTCCGAAGCGAAAGGATAATTGATGCGGTGCATCAGCTGCCTCTTATGCTCACGCTGTGATCAGCGGCAGCTGGATGCAATAATCGCATGCCAATGTCCATTGGCTCGTTTAGTTACACTCGAAGTGGATTGGTCTCTCTGGCGAGATCCCAATTTCGTCGGTCATCCGACGTGACTCGGAGTGACCGACTGAAAGGGGAACTAACTGTAGCGTGATACACTCAACCACCGTTAGCGTTATGAAGAAACAGTAGCGTACATCTGAAAGCTGGAGGAGCAGTAGTCATGCCCTACCCTGAGCCGAGTCTCACACGCTTCAGAGAGGCAGGGTAATATTTCTAAATTAAATGAGCATTCTCAAGAGTTTCTAAGTTTCTCTGACAAAGTGGGAAGTGAGAGAGTGAGACAGAGAGAAAGTGATAGGGGAAGCAGGAAGAAACGAGCAGAGCGAGAGTAGCGAGAGATAGGAGAGGTCTCTTCCATTGAGGAATGTTGGGTTGCTTAGCAACATCTGAACAGTTGTTCCCAAATTCAATTCAGGTTTGTTCTGCGCTCTCTCTCTTTCTGTTCAGTTGGTGGTATTGTCAAGGTTCTTCTGAAAAGTGAAGAGGGACTGACAGCAGTGAGCAGATGAGACACAGGGATATGTGGTGTATCTTTTATCACAAAGGAGAGAGTACAGAACATCTGTATGAACACCAAAGAGCTAACTGTTTTCTTGCAGTTGACATGCACTTAAAAAGTTTGTCTTTTTATGATATTAAATGAACAGGTCTAGATAATGTGATTGTAGCTCAGCTTCGTGCAGCATGTATACAAGTTAATGACACTGCAATTTGTCTCAGCATAGTGCGCTTCTCAAAAACAGAAGTGACGTGCAATGAGTATTCAATACTTCAGTTATCTGATTATGCATTGTGTCATGTATACTTAGACAAATAGCCTGATTATAAATGCACGTGTATAGACAGTCTATCACACTAGCAGGATAAAACAAATCTTTCATAATTTATTGTGAGGCTAAGAATTGACTTTTGGGAACAGTAACTGATATATCGCCAAAACCAGAAATGTGTGACGTTAAAATCTCTGATGGATCGGCACAAATTGCTCTGTGTCAAAACACAATAGGAGCATAAAGCTGCATCTAAATGTATTCTCAAAGATCCACTTAATTCCATCAGTACACGCCATAATCACTCACTGTAGAGATGGGATGACACCTAGTGCTATGAAATACAACTGCAGCTTGAATCGTATACTCTTACAAAACACAAATTAAATATTTTTAATAAATTCTGAAAGATTTCTGTCCGTTTTTGTGTGAGCTAACCTAGGGCCATAACTGCTATAGACATCTGCTTGGTAAGTCGTTACATAACAAATATGGTTTCTGGGTTTCTGAGTCCAAGTCTCCACTCCATTTCAAGTGAGAAGAATACTCTTAACAGCCTTTTATGAGCACTGATTATTTAAAGCACAGATTTAAGCTAAGCTTTTAAAAATTCATGGTGTACACTACAGTCTCTGAGCTCACAGCGTCTCAGACACCAATATTTTAACGATTCAGAAAAGACAAATCTCTGTCTGGTCAATGGAGTTTTCTGTATGGAGATAAAGGTTAGAATCATGATATTTCGGTAGTATTAAAGCACACTGTGAGCGTATACTAGCACTGTATGCTGTTTACTGCAAACTGTCATGTGTGACATCAGACTTAACAAGTGGATTGAGGAGGACAAGTTTCCCCCTCTCTCTAATAATTAGAAATGGCCAATATTTAATAATCTTGATGCTGCCCAGCTGCATTCCATTACGCACAGCTCTGTTGTTTTAACACGTATAACTTAATTTTAACATAATTCTGTGAGAACAGGGAAGACCACACCACAACTATAACAATAACAACACAAAGGAATGATATTGTTGGAATGTATTTCAAAACGTTTTTTGTCTAGCTGATAAACAATAAAAACACTGACAGCCAATCAGAATCTACCTGATTTTAAAGAGCTTGCACAATTGTGGCTGAAGACATAACTGCAGCTTGTGCTTATAATAAACAGAACAGTATTGTTCAATGGTGTGGACGCTAATATCTAGTTATCTATACAGTTATCGTTCTTGTGTGAACAGGCCATTAGACCTAGAATTTCTTATACGTTTTTAATTATTTTTCTTATTTTCTTAAATCCCTTTTAATCATTTAATTCCTTTAATTAGAATGAACATAGCAACCCTTCCCCCCTCCAATGTTCAGGACATGGTTATGGCTTTGAACTAACCCTTTAATCACAGCACACCAGGACTCACAATTGTATTTTCTGGACTGCAGTGTGTGCGTTTTATACTTACAAGCTTCTTTGAGTTTCTCCTTGTCGTAGTGCAGAGCTTCATAATCATGCATGCTGATACGGCTCACTCTGATCCGTAATCGTTCTGGAAATGGCTGCTGACTACTGGATGAAAAAAAAATCATATAATTAAAAAAAAAAAAAAAAAAAAAAACATACAAACACAGGATGTACAGCACAAAACAAAGCTTTTGATAACAGCTGTGTGTAACAGCGACCATGCTGTCTTGGCTAGGTACAGTGTCTTGCACTTCACTAAACAGTGCTGCTGTCGCCACACTAATTAAATCTGTCTCCACTTCCGATATTTAGCTTTTTAAACGAGGTTTCATTACAGGCCTATCTGCCGTCGATACAATTCGTTCACCTCGAATCAGCCAAGTGTGAAATTAACAAAACCTCAGAAAGAGAGAGCGATTATCTAATTTCAGCAGGACTAAGCAAGCTTGTCTGTCCTTAGCAGCCATTTATGAGGGTAATATATTCACTTCAAGTGTCAAGGAAAAGAAATGAGACTGCGACAGCGAATAAATCACACTAAATTTTCACACTTTCAGTAACAGCTCAATAGAGAGAGACATCAATCCAGCAGTTTAACTTTCTGCTCACTCTGACTATTTTTTAAACACCAGCTCATACCAAGTACTCAAATGTATATGTGTGTGTGCACGTTTTGGTGCTGCGCCCATTTAAAGAGCAGTCATGTTCTTTAAATCTCACTCAGAAGTTGCAGACCTTCTTCTTGATATCGCATATATACCCAGGGTGTTGCAATATACCAGTACTGGCGATAACCGTGATATATATATAAAAAATATTATTAATATGTTAATACTATACACTATAATGTAAATAATCCAGCACCAGTTACTGGTTGAATCCAGCAGCAATAACATATAACTATTGCGACACAAAATGTCATGTTGTCAGACCAAAGTTAGCTCATAAAAAAGTTAGCTTGTCAGTTTAGGAAGGTTTTTTTTTTTTGGATTACATGAAAAAGATGTGGCGCTAGACACTAAGTTCTTTTTTTTTACAAATATAGTTACGAACTCTCTCTCTCTGCCTTTTAACACTTTTGTTTTGAGTGGGATTTACTGAAAACACAAAAGAGGCAAAGTTAAAGATGAATTTTACTTGACAGCATTTTTTTTTAACTTCTATACATATCCCAACAATATCATTAATCTTTTGGCCATGATAACCGTGTAGTGAATATATGATATCGAACAGCCATAATATACACACAGCATCCATATGTTGCACTCACTCATTGAGCAGTGGTATTGATGTGCGTCTCTTGGTTTTCTGCACCATGTTGGCCTGGTTTCTCAGGGAGATGTGAATAACAGATGGAGCTAGTTTGCAAGGCTCGCCATCCACCTGCATGGGGATTGACTTAAAGGTGGTGAGGGTGACTTCACGACACTGATTTAACCTCTCACCGTGACCTCCAACCTGCAGTGTGGCCTACAGTCATAACAAACAATATAGGGACTGTAAATTCACCAACCGTACTATAAAAACTCACTTCAAACTAATTTCAGGTAGGTGAAACATACCAGTGATGTCATCGTGAATCCAATGACCTCAATGCAGCCATCATCATGACGCTGAGGCTCAAAGTCATGATGCTCACTTGGATTGCCCCATGGCATAGTGCCTGCACAGTACCTGTGATTATATGAACATCCAAACATGCAGACTCTTTACACAGATTTCTGTATAGAAAACAGTTATTTTAAATTGTAAAAATACTTCATAGTATTACAGTTTTACTGTATATTTGATCAAGTAAATACAGCCTTGGTGAGCTTAAGAGACTTCTTTCAAAAACATTAAAAAAATCTTACAGACTCCAAACTTTTAAAAGGTAGCATAAGAAAAAACAAATCACAGAAATAATTTTGTGTGTTACCTGGGGATATTGAGGAAGACCAGGCATTGCAGCTTCAAATCCTGGACTTTAGAGGTCAAATCTGTGCCGTCACACTATAGAGAATGAGAGAGAGAAGAAAGTTGTATAAACTGAAGACGTCAGCAAAACAAACCAACAGACAGGAGAAACAAGGTTGCAACTCAAATTTAGGCACGCTATCTCTCAGTGCTAAAGCCCAAGAGGAAGAAATACAAACAAACAAGCATGCACAAAGAGAGAGTTCGAGTCAAACCTAAAAAAAACACAGCATATTCATTTGCATTTCAAAACGCACACAGGCATGCACACATATTTCCCCTCTTGTTCTGCACAAAGGGGTCTTTGTTTAGTTTAACTCCATACGTACCACCACTCTAATGTGTTTTGCCAGGTCTTTGGAGCTGCCCATCAAGAAATCAGAAAACGCTGTCTGTAGAAAAAGGAAACATCATTTGCATTTCTGTCACCACCAACTCACTGTCACATTATTAATGTTGTGGTTAACAAAAGGGTTTGCAATTATTAAAGTCGTGATGTAACAGAAGTAGCGACAGATACTCAGATACTCTCTGTATTGTGATGTACATTCAAGTGAAACAGATTATTAATAAGAAAAAAAATGTTGGATAGGGACTTGTTTCTATGCATTGTTTATTGATTGGCAGATCTGAATGTTAGCTAGAAGTTGATTGTAAGAAAGGAGTGGAGATTAAGTGGACTAAATGATTGGAGAAATCCAGCATACTGGAAGATCCAGTCATGATATTCTGATTAAGAATTACAATGTCAAAACTTTTTAAAAAAAATAAAAACATGCATGGATGAATCGTTCACAATTAAATCAAATAGACAGGATGAAGTGAGCACTTTGTGAGGACTCGGCTCGTTGAATGCGAGAGTTTCTGTGTGTTTCACTTACCCCTGCATAGAACATTTTGTTTCTGAATCGGCTGTTAAATTTCTCAGGGTTGGCCTCTGAAGAGTAAGAGGACAAACCATCATTAATCTCAATTAGCACCAATAAATCTGACCTTGCAGAAGAAACTCAACCCTTTACTCTCACACAGCCACTGTCTTGCTATTATACAGTCACAGACTAGTGCCTTTACACCAACCTCGGGATTCATGGAACTCTAAAGTCACATGAGCATCAAACCCAAGGCTGAAGTAATTATTGAAGACGTCCAAAGGGAGCTGTGGAGCAGAGAAACATCAGTCACTCTTCAGCTGCTTACACACATGCAAACAGAAACAGCACTGCAGGTGGAGCTCCTGCTGTACCTTGTCTGTCACCTGCTCGTCTCTTTCCTCTGGCCCCGCCTCTGGGTTGGGCTTCACAATAAGGTTCCATCGATCCAGCTGTACAATATTCCCATCCTCAACGTGAGATAGGATTTTACTCAGAGGTTCATCTGTGTAACCCTACATGCATACGGTTGTACAAAAAAATGCCCATTCAGCAAACCATTCTATAAATGGATGAGCAGACTATGCTACATGAATTACAATGACATTTACAAGGAAGGAACATAATAAAAGTGTTCTGACTGATGTTTGGAATGAATGCGTATGACTGTACAGATTTCAGACTGAAGTTTCACTCACCCCACCCCAGTTTAGCGTCCTAGCGAGGTCATTTCCTGTGCCCAGAGGAAGTACTGCCACAGCGGGGGAAGGGTTTAGCTGCAGCTGATCAAGAGCGGACAAAATCCAGCCCACCTGAGACAACAAATCATTTAACATGAGTGTGTGTGTGTGTGAGAGACAGAGAGAGAGAAATGCATAAAATGTAAAAAATTAGACACACACAGCTAAAATCATCTAATACCTAAATGTCAAAAAAGTTAGAGTTAGATATCTTGTTTTGTAAAACCACATCAAACCTAGAAAACCTCACAGAAAAACACAGGAGAATATGAATATATGGAGTGTTTAACTCAGAAAACAGCAGTTCAGCTGTTCAGCAGGGTGTAAGACGAGTGATGGGACGGGTGGATTAAAACTTCTTATTTCAGTTGGGCTTAAGGCATTATTCCCAAACTTCTCTCTCATGGATCAAAGTCAGGGTATGAAATATGACTGCGTTCAGATTCCACTTTAACACTATTAATTACTCATACAAACGGATTACGGAGATGTGACAGCATGGGGTAAACCACGACACACACATCAGCATTATATGTCAGAAAACTCCTCAAACACATGACTCATCTGAATAGTGAATAGTATTATAACTCGAGAATCATCTCTCACGCCGCTCACAGGCTGGGAGATAAGACTGCAGTGCCGCCCCCTGCTGGAGGGGTTAATAATTCCTGCAGTATACATGTGCCTAACAACTACAAAAGGTGATCACAGACTATTTCTTAGCAGATTATTTTGTCACATAAACACACACACACTCACCGTGCCATCCCCACCACAGGCCAAAATTCTCAAGTTGTGAACCTTGCGATACATCTCCAAGCTAAAACATAAAAAAATCATACATAACAAAAATATCAGTCATCTTATTGAAACACGCCATACTAAAGGGATAGATAAGTATTCAACTTTAATGAGTTGAATGAAAAGCTAATAAAAGCTGTTGAAGTGGTTTGGAAAACAAAAACAGGGAACTCCTGTTGTGAAGTATTCCACATGCAGGTACTGACCCTTCCTGAGGACCACCTTGACTGAGATCAAAGACCTGCCGAGGGTTCAGATACCACAGAAAGGACTGGATGATTTTAGCTCCCTGAGAGAAAAGGAGAGAGAACAGGAGAGAAAAGTTAATATAGGTGATTATTTATTTTTATATTTTATTTAATTATTAATATAATTAGTACTAAATTTTTGCTATAGCATATAATAATACCTGGTTTCCTCCACTCTTTGGATTTACAAACACCAGCAGTGGCTTCATGAGTTGAGAGGGAATAGGTCTCACAATGAAGGGCTTCCATCGAGCTTCCTAGAGAAGAAGAAAAAAAGAGAGACTAGGGTTAAAGACATAAAAATACAAAAAAAGTGTTGCTTATTTAATTGAATCATCCTCTGGGAAACAAAACAATTACTTGGTTGTACTCATACCTCTGCTCCTTTCTTGCTGGATTTGCGTTTGAAAGACGTTCGTTTCTTCTTTTTGCTTGACTTTAGTGAGGACTACGAATAAAAAGTAGCACAATAACATTACAAAATCACTCCACAAATCAAACACAATCATTAAAATCACAATGGAAAACTACAGTACCTGTGGATGAAAAGATTTACATTTCAGCATAAAAATGCTCTCTGATTCTATAGAGTTTTTGAGCATTTAAAATTCACGGAAAACACAGAACAGCTGCCATTTACTCGTTAAACTTTGTACTTGTTCTAGTTTAGTGCTGAACAAAGAATGCTGTCTCATACATTTTGTATGTTGGACTTTTTAAACAATTCAGGAAGATAAAAACATTTCAGAACAGTAAAACAGAGCAGAACATTTCTTTAACACTTTTGAAAAAGTAAAACAATATACCATGATTTGAAAATGTGCATCTGTTTGTAGAAATGCTGCCCAGAGCACTGCAGCCAGAATGCCTTTGGGTTTGTACCGAAGGTGTTTACATCTCACATTTTACATTTAATTTAGCCATAGAGATGCTGATAGCACTGCTTAACAATTTATACAGCCACCAAATTCAATTCATTATCTAATTCAATTTGTGGATGTTTCCCATACATCTGCCCAACACCCTAAAAGAGAATGCGTGTATGTATACCTGAGGTCGGCGAACCCGTATGATCCAGGTAGGAGGTACTATAACGGCGGCATGTGCTCCTAATGAACACGGTTCTTCAATCTGCTGCAGCATAAAGCATGTCACCTTATTATGATACTGCAGACAGACAGAGAAAGAGAGGAAAGTTAGACACATTTACATACTCTAACACACTAATGCATACAGCCTGAGAGACTTACTGCTTGTTTGCACCAGGAGCAGCTAATGGCTACAATCTCTTTACTGTGAAAGGCAAATTTCTGCTGAAACCCCTGTAGGTGGAGATAAGATTTTGTTATAAATTTTTAAAAACTTTAGACTTCATTCATTAGCCTTTTGAAATGTACATGTAATACATGTAATTTCTTAAATACATTATGTCTGAACACTCATGATCCATTATACCCACCTTTCCACACTGTTTGCATTTGCCCTCTTGTCTTCTCCGATGGACCCAGTGGTGTCGCACTATTGCTGGCTGCCATAAAAAAAAAAAAACACACACACACACACAAGATCTCATATAGCTGTGCCTTCCATATTATGACAATCTGTGCTAAAAATGCCACATCAAACCAGTAATGTATTGGGGTTATGCTGTGGGGTATCAAGATCAAGTCTGAAGGAGCAGACAGCAGAAAAGAAATCATGAGAACAGAAGACCTCGAGATGTATTCAAAATGTCTGTAACAGAGTTGAATGCCATGATGAAATGCCTGTATGAGTGTTGAAAAATGTATGCTTAAATACTTGGTACAAACTCCCTTAGACATAACCATTCGAAAAATAATTAAGTTATAAATAAGTATAAGTATAAATTAATTACATAAGTTTCTGCAGTTTCAAGTTGTCTTTTAGGGTTAAGCGTTATAGTTTGGGCTTACACAATGCATGTACCGGATGTGAATGGCACAACGTGATGAGTTCACTATAATTCCCCTTATAATAACTGTTCAATTACTGACACACTCCATGTGTTTGCATTACTTCAGAAAACTGCTACAAAAAGATTAGAAACTTTTGTGCAATGTTCATTTACATATACTAATTACGTTGTAAAAATACAAAGCTGGTTCACTCATTCATTAATTAATAACATATTTGTAGATGTCATTGTGTTTGTGATTTATTTTAAATTTTGTGATTTTCACTAAATTTATTTGTGAATCATTATCTATTTGTTGTGAACATAGCTAGTTAGTTTGTAGTAATTGTAATTAGATTTATTAAAAAACAACAGAAATGTTGTAGCATTTGGACCAATCAGACAGAATTTTTCATTTGATTAACAAATAGTCACAGACCCCTCACCCAATACACATACTGGGTGCCAGTATGTCTGTGAATGACTCCAGGCCCCCGGTTACCATGACAACCAGGACACTTCAACCAGACTAGATAAACTTCATGACCTAATGGCATGTTGAGAGTTCTCCCTTTCACCATCTTTGAACCTTAGGAAAGACATTATGCCATAAAAATGGACTCTTCTCTAATTAATTAATAGAAAAAGCTTTCTTTGAACGAACACGCATATCCTTCAGGTCATTGTGTATATTATTACTGTTCTTGTGTATTGTTTACTGTATTATGCATGCTTATGATAGATCATTAGTTAATATCACCTCACTTATACCATGTTTGGTCTCTATCAATTCGTCTTTGGATGATCTAATTGAGAGTGTATATTATATGTTGATACCTATGCAACATATTAGTGTTCTAAGAATATTTACTAGTTTGTATATCAACTTTCTGATCCAGTTACATATGCAAATTACCATGCTTGGAGACAAAGAGTCGTAAACTTTCCCTCCAAAAGTTCAAGACACCATTTACTCTTTGACACCCGAAAGGAGTGACCTCTATAGCAGATAAAGCTCTCACATCAGTGACCCGCCTCCCAGTCTGCAGTTCTTTTAGATCCTAAGAGGAAGTGAGCTCCTCAGCAACCCTTAAGTTTTTGCGCCAGGCTTTGCGGCCTTGACTTTCCATTCAACCAAAGATCCTCGGATCTCAGCAGATCTCTTTCTTGGCTTTTTTTCCCACTTTCTGCCTGGGAAGAAACTCCCAATCATCATCGAGTCAGGACATCTTTGGAATTCTTCACTCTTCAACCCGGAAGAACGTGATCGCGAGTCCAAAACCTTGAAACCATCAAGACTTTCATCCGAGACTGCATCCGGACACTCGTTCAACGACCAAGGCAATGCAAGTATTGTACATTTAACTAAACGAAACAGAGGTTTAGCATAAGCTATAGACCCCGTTATAAACGGCGCTGATGGTTTTACTCAGGTGGTTACCTGACTCTTTCCATAACTGCATTCTCTGGTTTCTCTAATGGCTTCATTCATCCACTTTAGCTCCCCTTTGTAAGTACGCATGAGTGTATGTTTATTCGTTTGTTTGTTTAGATTAGTTATGTGTGTTAGCGTTTAGTTAATAAAAGTTTTGTGCACAAATTACATGAGTTTCTGGTTCTGCCTTGCAAATTAATGTCCCTTTATGATTTTGATCCTTACTACATGCTCTAATGCATTAATACTTAGGAAAGTATTTTATGTGGCCACGAAAATAGCCTTTCTTAGAGTTGATATGAACTTACATGGAATGTTTGCTGGACGAACAGATCAGTTGATGGCAATTTAATTCTGCTACAGTTACTACTGGCAGCTGAAATAAATAATTGTATTTAATCATAATTAATTGTAATTATTTATATACATTTCCCTTTTGAGCTGATTTGCTACAAATGTACAAGCCCTCATTTAGCCAAGTAAAGGAGTCATCACAGCTGTGTGAAAGTGTGTGTGATACCTGTGTGATAGAGGTGTGCGCACTACATTTAGCTGCAGCACCTCCCATTTGCTCCAAAGCACGGCGACCTCTGAAAGCTCTGCGTCGCCAGGTATGCTAACCCACCAAGGCAAGATGGGAAACAGGAAGAGACAGGCCACACAGAGGAGCAGAAGTGCAATGGAGAGATAGGGATGAGGAGACTAGGGATGGATTACAGCAGTGAGAGCGACATAGGGGATGTGCAAAAAGAAAAACAGAGGGTAAAAAGGGTAAAAGAAAGATTTAAACAGCAAACAGCATCTCCCCTGAAGTGTGTGTAAAACAGTCTGGGGTCATTCAGACAGCTACTTATAAATCTTACAAATAACAATGAAAAAAATGAAGAAAATGAAGAACTTCTTATCTTATAATTTAATTTATAAATAATAATAATAATAATAATAATAATAATAATAATACTACAATGACAAAAAACTGTCTCTTCGCAGACTGCTGTTGGCTGTTTATATCGAGCTATGAAGGTTTTACAGCAATAAGTTTGACAGAATTGGAAAACAGGTAGAATGGGAGAGATATTTAGAAAATAAAGAAAAGAAGAGGAAAAGAAGAAACTCACTTCCCGGATGTTCCGTGAACCTGACTCCCTGAAAGACGGTTTACATCTGAAGTTTATCTGAAAGAAAATAAAAGAATCTTATTTTCTACAATACTACTGAAACAATGAAACATACAGCAGCTCATCAAAACCACAAACTGTTGGATTGTTTTCCAGATAACATGCTCCAATTTGGAGATTCCCAACTGAGCTCAATACTTCTACAGATGGAAAAAGAAATTTTGGAATCTTAAAAAGCGTATATGAGAACAGAACAAAAACCAGGAGCACCACTTGCCTTTATGTCATCTATGAGTTTGTCAGACTGATTAGTGTGAAGCATGATTAAAATCATCCCTGATCAAACATCATTTCACCACAATCAGCCCCACATACCAGGCATAAACTGTCGAAGACACCAGCCAGATTCAATACTGAGGACACAGAATCTGTGCCTCGTGTAAAATAAAACTCCACCAACAACCCGAAACTGACTTGCCCAATCACATTGATAGTGATTAAGGTACTAATAAGAAAAAAAAAATATGTCTGGCAAGAAAACCTTTCTGCATTACACAGCTAAAACCAGATTTTGTCTTAACTTCAAACCAATCAAGTTATCAAAAAGAAATTTGGATGCACCCTTCACAGGCTGGACAGAGTGAGAGCTTAAGTGGCTCCAGAGGTTTATCAGGCCAGACAATCACCAGTTTTTACTAAGATCAGATGTGTGAGTGATCCATTAGCCCCAGCTGAGTCTGAGAAAAAGCTAGAGAGTTTCTCACTCTGAATGATGGGTCTTTGAGAGGCACCTCATCAAGCCCCTCCCCTTGGGGTGGAGCATTCCAGTCCAACAACTGAAGGGAGGAACACGTATGGTCTGTGATGCAGTGTCAGATCATGTCTCTACCTTTGTGTTGCCACTGATAACGGCACTCACCTTTTCCAGTTGTTCAATACAGATGGAGTGAACTACGATTTTGCAAGCAGCACATTTTTTCCGAGCAACAGACTTTTGCTGAGAAAAACAGGAAAAAGAAACATTAGATTTACTCTGACTGAGGTGATCTTCACTTGATGCAAAATAATGATTTAATGTACTTAACCCATTTAAGCCCACCGGCAACTATAGTCGCCGCAGTTTATAGTTGTCATTTTTCTAGATGTTATCCATGTTTGATGTCTCAATGACATGCAAGCTAACATCAAAATAAAGGATTTCAAGGGGAAAAAAAGGTATTCACTTCCTTCCTGTCACATGAGGCTGTCAATTTCCTACTCCTGTTTTCAGGAAGCATGGCAAAGGCAAACCCTCCCAAAGAAAGGTCATTTCCATGTTACCAATAAGTATTTTTTGTTGACATATATACATCTACATAATCACGAAGGTCTCTAGAATCATCCAAACAAAACAAATCTTACAAGAGATCTATAGTTTTTTGTATACTTAGTCAAAAGTCCAAGCGGCAACCATGGTTGCCGGTGGGCAAATGACTTGTAAGTACATATAACATGTATCATGGGGAAATGGGGGTATACTGTTGCTAGCATCATGCTAATCACATTAACAGCTTGTTTAAAACGTGTTAACATCATGCTAGCAACATGCTAATCATGCTAATTTTGTTTTAACATTTACTTGTGTTAAAGGGGTCATATGATGTTGCTAAAAAGAACATTATTTTGTGTATTTGGTGTAATGCAATGTCTTTATGCGGTTTAAGGTTCAAAAAACACATCATTTTCCACATACTGTACATTATTGTTGCTCCTCTATGCCCCGCCTTTCTGAAACACGTCGATTTTTACAAAGCTCATCGTTCTGAGAAGCAAGGCGTGGTCTGATTGGCCAGCTATCCAGTGTGTTGTGATTGGCCGAATACCTCAAGCGTGTGACGGAAATGTTACGCCCCTTACCGTATTGTAATGCCGTGTCCCGGCGCAACGATACAAAAACAATAAAACCCATTACAAACGAGGCATCTGCTGCATCCAGTGGGGACATAATTACTGATTATAATGACTTATACTGTCTTTTTTACGCGTCGCGTTGCATCGTGCCGCGTAAACATTACCATGTCTGCATTTGTGATCAGAGAAACGATAAACAACAAGCACTACTCTACACAGCTCAAACTCGTGTTTGAATAGTCAGTGGCAAATTCTTTAAATATGAAAACATACTTACAGGTTGTGAGTCAGAAGCACCAGACTGTCCTTGCAAAGTTGGAAGTGCCCCACTTTATAGAAACAGCCTTTGTGCACAGCTGCTGGCATTGTAGGCTAACGTTACTCTCCCAGGTTCAGGAAATAGTCCCCCGTAAAATGTGCTGCACACACTCGAATATTTGGGTTGAACTGTTCTGGAACAGTGTTGTAAATACAACTTAACCACTGATTTCTAGTTGTGTCCTCTTTTGGAAGCCCAAACAAAGTAGTTTCGCTTTCACAACAAAACACAGCGTCTCCAGGACATGGCGCCGGCGGCAGCAACAATACTACAGCGAGAATAAAAATCACCCTCTCTTTCTTTGCGTATACATTTGGGCGGTGTTTTGCAAATCTCCCCACACCGTGACGTAGACATGTGGGGGCATGTTTGAATGAGGCGTTTTAGGGGGGCGTGGTCTTAACTTTTATAAAGAATATCTCTTTGGTTTTGATACTTTAGTCTTTGCAACTTCAGGGATCTTATCTATGCACGAACAGCTTGTAACAGTCCAAAGAGAAAGGAAAACTTGAAAATCGCATCATATGACCCCTTTAACATGTTGTTAGCACAATGCTAACACAACATGTTGTTAGCATGTTGTTAACATGATGCTAACACAATTAGAGTTACTATTAGTGCCTAGTTTTCCCAGTGCAAGCACCACTCACATTTTCTTCAGAAAATGAAAGATTTTCTTCAGAAAATGTGCAGTGCCCTCCACTAATATTGGCACCCTTGGTAAATTTGAGCAAAGGCAACTGTGAAAATAAATCAGCATTGTTTATGGTTTTGATCTTTCATTCCAAAAATTTACAAAAACAATTGAAGTAAAACAATTGAAAGTGGGGAGAAAATCTCATGATGAAATGTTTTTTTTTCTCCAATGCATTTTGGCCACAATTATTGGCACCCCTAGAAATTCCTAGTAAAATAGTAGAGTAGTAAAATATCTCTAAAGTATATTCCCATTCATATTTACATTTTTTAGCACACCCAGGTGACTAGGAGCATGAAATTGTCCAGCCATAACTTCCTGTTCCACAGGATTATAAATGCCAACTGATAAAAAAAATCTAAAGCTGACTGCCTCTGTCTTGGATTATTGTCCTTCCATCAGGACAATAATCCAAAACAAACAGCAAAATCAACACACAATTGTGTCACTGAGAACAAAATGAAGCTTCTGCCATGGCCGTCCCAGTACTCTGACCTGAACCCTATAGAAAATGAGTGGGGTAAACTGAAGAGGAGAAGCACCAACATGGAGCTGTGAATCTGAAGGATCTGGAGAGATTCTGTATGAAGGAATGGTCTCTGATCTCTTATCAGGTGTTCTCCAAACTCTTCAGGCATTATAGGAGAAAACTCAGAGCTGTTATCTTGGGAAAAGGACGTTGCAATAACTGGGTGCCAATAATTGTGGCCAACGTGAACTAGAGAAAGCATTTATTTCACAATGAGACCCCAAATTTGACATTGAAGGGGTGCATACAACATATTTGCCCATCGGCAACTATAGTTGCCGCATATTCAAATAAGATTTTCAAGAAAAAAAGAAAAAAAAAACCTGGGGAAAATAAATGCAGAACATGTTCACATAGGACACTATTAACACGACTAAATGCATGAAACCATTCAGAAAAATTTGGGCACAAATGGGTTAATAATATAAATGGAAATTATGCAATGCAATCTGTATGCTAGCCACCAGGGGGCAGCATTACACTAGGAGAGAAAATATGAGAAATGTGCAATTGAGATTCTCTCTTTCCCCCTTTACCATCCATATATTTCTACATTCTCCATCACCATTTTTCTGTATATTATACCATCCTTTATTCTCTCTAATCTGAAATTTGTTGCATCTCACTTTTGTCCTGCTATTTACTCTCCTCTGTTTACTCACTCTGTTATCTTTCTTTCAATAAAGAGGGACTTATGCTGGCATTCCTATAAAACACACACTCACCAGAGACTTGGCGTAACAGTGCTGCTCTCCCACGTAACAGAAGTCCCCAGAGACATTCGTCTCGAACCAGATGTGCTCTCCGTACAGAGCTGATTCCTGCTCAAATACAAAGCATCAAACTAAATGTGAAACCAGAGAAAGAAACTGTAGGTCTATCAAGAGTAACAATGAAGAGAGATCTGAAGTCTAGATTATTTGGGTTTGTGTTACTCACACTCCAGTCCACTGTGCTGCGGATTTCTCTGTCCGTTTCCCCCTTGGCCAACACTGCAGCACTGGGCTGGCATGAGAGGTGCTGGAGACCGGACTTGGCAATGGCCTTCCTACAAACAAACACAAAATAGACAGATCCCATAAAACATCAAGCAAAAATGATACACAAACTCAATGTATAGCCCAGATCTATACATACACAAAGAACAACAGTAAAAGTGTCAAACAAAACAAAACATTCAAAGTACTGTTGTTTAACAGTGTGTGTAATATGTAACCCATAAAAAAAGAGAAGAGAGATATTTCCATTTGAAAAATGAAAGTAGAGAGTAAAAATAAAATAGAAACATTGAACTTTTGTGTTCAGCTTCCAAACTGGCACTCATAAAATTACTGCTCTCAAACTCCACCAATCATATTTCTTGCATATACAATTAAAGGAACAGTTCACTATTGTTTCAAAAGATCTAAAAGAATACAAGAGACATAGTTCCATAATCACATATATACAGAGCTGAGTAGATTACTTACAAACTGTAATCTGTTACTGATTCCAAATTGCATCACAAAAATTTTAGTCAGTATCCATTACATTACACATTTTAGGTAATATAATCAGATTACTTTTAGATTACTTTTGGATTACTTTTGACCTAACTCGTTTATTATATTGATTTAAACAGGATAATCATGTACCGTAATGATGTAAAAATACAAAAAGTAAGAAAATAAATGATTTTCATTGTAATTAACAACATGAAGTGCATTAAACATTATATTACATACATCAAGGTTTCCCAAACTGGGGTTCGTAAGGGAACTGCAGGGGGTTTGTGAGTTTAATGAAAGGCAAACATGTAATTAAATCATAAAAATTAAAATAAAATCACCTTAAAATAACAATCAAAATAATTCACTTAATAAAAAAGAAGAAATATTTTATGTTTACCTGCACGCCATATAACCATTAACCAATGTCAGAGAACCATGAACGTGCAAATGCAATACTTACTTATCTCAGGGGTACTTAAAGGGGTCATTGATTATGATTTCACTTTTTTAACTTTAGTTAGTGTGTAATGTTGCTGTTTGAGCATAAACAACATCTGTAAAGTTACGACACTCAAAGTTCAATGCAAAGGGAGATATTGTCTTTTACAGAATTGCTGATTGACCACCCCTTTAAAGTAAATATATTAGGTGAAAGAGGTCGATGACAAAAAGTTTGAGAATGTCTGCAAATAAGAAATAATGAGAATTTGGGCATTTTAATGAGTTTGAAAGACAAAAGCCTTTCAATAATACATAATACATGGTTATATAACCTACTGAGTGATAATTCAAATAAAAATGAATGTGTTCATCAGTAATTGATGCAATGTTGAAACACTTCTTAAACCTGAAATGATTTTTGTAAATCCATTGGTCAAATGCTGTGTCGCTACCTGACTAATGACTAGTCTATGTGTGAATGTCCACAAAACTGGACTTTCTGAGTGTATATAAGCAGTAGACTATTTTAGAAAGGAAAATTTAAAAGATAAAAAAGAGGAATTAGAGAGAATCAATAAATGATGAATAATTTATTGCTATTGTGTGAATAATATGTAATCATGTAATCAATAAAAAAGTAACTGTAGTCTGATTACGAGTACTTTAAAATGTAATTTACTCTAATTACAAGTACTTAATTTTTGGAATCTGATTACGTAATCCAGATTACATGTAATCAGTTACTACCCAGCTCTGCATATATACTGGAATTACTTTTGGAATTGTAAGGCTAGCATTAAGGTCATTTACTTTGGGGCTGAAATTATGTAGTACTGATAAAAAAAAAAAAAAAAAAAACTTTTTTTCCCCCCCAAAGCTTGAAAAGGGACATATATGCTCTTACATACCCACAGGCACAAAAAAGTGACAGCAAAGTCCAAGCAGCTTTTGATGAAAACATTACAAACACACACATACTAAGACACACAGCTGTAGTTAGGGCTCTACATACGAGAGGAACGCACTCCATGTGTCAATCTGTGGGTTGTAGTAAGTTCCCTGCAGTGTGTGTGAAAGACCGAGATCTGGCCAGCAAGGGGAGCTCGTCCTGTACAGTGCAACTGATCCTCGAGCTGCGAGAGAATTTCGCCTCCCTGTCCACAATCCACCTACATTAGACAGGCCCTGTGCCTGACTGGTCCTACGGTAACGGCCGTACAGCCCATAAGAGGCTGGGCTCCGGTAAACGGCCTCAGCAGGAAGTAGGTGTGAGGAGTTTCGCCGCAGGCAACGTGGGGCACGGATGAGGGGGCGGGCCTGAATACTTTCTCCTGCCAACAAACCCTGAGCCAACCACGTCATACACTTATCAGACTCTGACTCTAAGTCAATCCCTGCTTGCTTGTGCTCCTCCTGGCTACAGTCACTATCAGAGAGAGAGGAGTATTCTACATTCTTATTCTCAGTTTCGTGATCTTCACTCATTTGCACCACGCTAGCCAAGAGAAGTGATGGTCCCAGGAGCTGGGCGTGAATGCTATGGTGTTTGGCAGCCTGTCTTCGTCGGATAGCGAACCGCGGGGTCAAGCAGGCCGTTGCACCACTCGACCTCCTTCTGGTGAAGTGTCCTCTTCTGTATTGTATGATTCCTGTCTGCACGCTGCTGGTTTGCAGCTGAGCGCTAGACCTGCGTCTCTGAGCCAGGCCAGCTGATGGCAGGCCCACGCTGGAGCGCCGGCGCGCTTTACTTGCTGGAATTGACACGCTGGAGCGCCTGCGTCCGCTTGGCTCACAGCCTTTCCGTCTGAAACGCAGGCCAAACAATGCATCCATTGGACTTGGCGATAAGAGAAGAAGCTATACGCCACGACTGAAGTTTTCCCCAAAGGACGCTGTGGGTGCAAGAGCGAGTCGGTCAGCGCACACAATACACAGACAATACACTCAAGAAAAAATCTGGTCCGACTGTCTCCATGAATGCAGTGCTGTTCCTTTGACCTTTTTTTGAAATAAAAATGATGGGTTATGAGACCACCACTAATCACTCCAATCAGTTTCTATTCAGTGCTATTCAATGCCAATGAACTCTATTCTTCTCACCTGTGTGACTTATTTAGCAGCTCAGATGAAGCTGAAGAAAACCATCTGCCCTAGGCATCTAAATCCACTGCATACGAGTATCTGTCTGAATCAGAAACAAGCAAATGAAACCTCCTTTAATCAGCAACGCTACGTAACTGGACGACATACGATAAACAATTGATTCAGGAGTATAATGTGGTCATGATATACCTGACTGCGCTCAGGTAACGTTACCTGGAGAAAGTGTATCTGACAGCGATATTTATAGAAGTCATCTCCACTCTTTCTGATCCCACAGAGAGACTTCTCGACAGTTCCCTTAAAGGGATAGTTCAACCAAAAATTTTAATTCACTAGGGTACAAAATAATATTGGACCTGAATGACTTTCATTGTATGAACATGAGACATTTTTTTAAATATCTTCTATGTTCCGCAGAAAAAAAGAGTGTCATACATTTCTGCAAACACATTCTGCATGTTTTCTACAAACAACTTCTGACATGTTTATACTGTGTGAGAAAGTGACATAAGCAAAAAAAAATATGCTAAATCTGATCTGAGCAGTCTGAAACAGATTTCCAGAAAAGCGATTTGAATAGGATTTCAAACTACATATGAATGTAGCTTGAAACAGATTTGTAAAAATCATAATTCATGTGATTTTTTGCCATTCGCACTTGCCAAATATCATCCTATTCCAATCGGATATGCACAAAAATCAGATTTGTACTGACAGTCTGAACAAGGCCTTAAACTATAAAACACTAACTCTTTAAACACATTAGCAGAATCATAATGATATCCAGCTGAATATATCAGAATAAACCTGCTGTGGAACACTTTATGAATAAAATGAGATTAATGCTCATAATAAGTTATTGTATTTAGCACATTTATATGAAAAGACCCCCTACATGACTGTCCAATGTAATACAGTCTAGTATACAGTTTACACTTAACAAGAGATAATAAAAAGAGTGGAATCTAATGAAAAACTTTATTTTTGTAATTGAATACATCGACAAAATGGAGTATAAAAAACGCTGGATTAATTTCTGCAGCTTTTAAAAAAAGTTGAGCATAACTCAAGTACCACAGTTTGATCTTGTTTGAAAAATAACTTAACGTTTCATAAGTCATGTGAGCTCACAGGCCTCTTATCAGATTCCCACACTGCTAAAGGTCACCAGTGAGTAACTGTTTGTCAAAAATACACCACATGACTGACACATTATTCTGTAATGCAAATAAACGATGAAGGAAAAAAAGTCATATTGTAAATATGCATTTTCTATAACACTCCATGAATATATAACCATGACACTGTCAGAGTTAATTTAAGCAAGATTTTAAAGATTTTAAAGTGACAGTCAAGTGCTTTCACGGTGGACGACGAGACTTTGTCTCTCGTAATTCAATGGATAAAGGCTACAAAAGTATACTGTAAAAGACTAATTTCTATTATATTATACCAACACATATGATAATAACACTGATAAGTCTGTAAAATACTCTTACTGTATGTTCACCTCAAATGATCAGGGCAGCCACTTTCAATAACAGCCTTCACAGGTTTATTAAGCAATTTAAAAATGCTTGGTGATTTAAGGTAATTGTTAACAAGTTCTAAAAATGCTCTTTAGTTCCTAAATTTGCTGAATAATCAGATGTGAAGATGACAGTGGCAGAACAATATGTGTCTGTCTTTAGTATCACTCTTTGGTTCTCATTGCTAAGGTCAGCAGAGATGACAATTTTAAGATGTACCACTGTGTGAACTGAGACAGAGGAAACTGAGGTCAGTATGCAAGAGCTGACAAAAGATCAAGAAATGTTCTGCTTGGCTTTGTGTGGTTGTGTGGTCTTTACTGTAAGTAGGTATGGGCCTGACTGAATTGCAGACTACACTATCGATAAATTTATACACAGATTTCAAACTGTACCCGACTGCAACAGTCCACTTACACTGTTTGAGATTAAATCCAAACCAGTAACATACTAATTTTAACATATTTCCAGTGTAGACTTTGCAAAGAGGAAGAGCTGTAAAAGTAAAATGACCAAACAATTAGTACAAATCTCAGTGACCTTTAGGTCTTTATGAGCATACCCTCACTATTTCCGTCTTCTCAGTGTTTATATGTTACAATATTCCATTCCATTTTAATATGCATATGCACCCACTTTTACTTCTAATAAGAAAACACCATCATGTTTCATAATATATTATGATGGTTTATGTTTATGCAAACTGCTAGTCTGTCCGTCCCAAATCTCCCAAAATGTGTTGCTGATCTTATATAATGAGATGATTTTTCATCTATAGTAATACTTCTGTACTGCACTCCAACAGAGAAACAGAGAGGTGGAGGCACAGAGAGAAAGAAAGCGTGGAGGGTCTGTTCAAAAAGGCCACCCCCGTGGCCTACCTACAACAGAGTGTTAATTTGCTTCAAGGGAAAAGACAACTCAACACACTTAACTGTTAAAGCGCTCAGAGGTCTGTGGGCTGAAGCCAGCAGAGAAAGAGAGGGCGAGAGAGACTGGTAATTAGGTTTTGGTGACTCATGTAAGGTAATGTTGATAGACCAACTTGTAACTGGAAACTTGACTCATTAAACTAAAAAGCATGAGATGAATTCAAATAACACAAACTAAGTGCAGAAAGAACACAATGGTACTTATATTTTTAGCTCTGAGTCACAAAAACTCATAAAGACAGGGTCAGCTACCTGGTGACACTCCAGAGAGACAGAGACAGATATACAAGAATTCTGCAACTGTTTTCTTACATTGTTTGGGGTACATATACAGGTAGATTAGGGTTACACAATTTGACCAAAAAACTGTATTGCGATTATTTTGTCATACTACATACTGCAAATGATTTGAATCACAATAAGTAAACATTTAATCCCAATATGAAATTATATCTTATTGCTGCTGCTAAAACATCCAAGCAAAACAACAAAGAGACCACACATTGATGCCAACAGAAAAAGATACTTTAAGAGCTTGGATATACTATTTACAAGAACCTTCTCAGCCCTTTTCAGTGTCCAAACTGAGCAGAGTGGAAAAATGTCTTTGCCATTTTTTCTTTGCCACAACTACACTCACAGTTGTTTTTAGGAATCCAATCAATTTATACATAATACTATAAAATATTTTTTTATTATTATTAATTCTATTAACTCAGACATTTATTAGACATAAAAATGATAGTAATACTATTGTAATTACTGTACTGTTACTTGTTACTTCTTGTAATGTCAGAAATATGTTGTTAGTGTTGCTGAAGTTGCCGAACACTGTTGAGATCTGCGCAGACTGAGGTAATTCACATATTTTCTCTCTCGCCTCCAGTACTAGCTTTAAAATTATGCATTACCACCTCGGGTGTGCAATATTTTTAAATAATTCAACAGCCAGTTGTCAATTTTTTTATTTTATATCTACGTCTTTAAGAGTTTAAACCTTTAAGCTTTTATTTTAGTGGGAAACCACAGGGGGACACTGCGGAATAAAACACACAGCTCACAATGTATGTCTGAATCCGGCTTTAGTGTAGCAGCATTTACTGTAAACTGAGCAGCTGAAAACAACTTTTACCTGTATGTAGCACATGATACAAACACAGAGCAGCATATCATTTTGACACACAGCTCAACAAAATATTTATAATTAAATTGCAGCCTTTTGCAATTTGATAATTTCACTAAAGCAAATCTCGATTTAAATTAAAAAAAAAATAAAACAGTGCGAGACATTGAACATCAATACACTGAAGCTGTCTGAATCTCTGAAGCTGCCATATACCTGACCCTGTTCACCAAAAATAACACAAAATGCATTTGGTGACAGGTGCAAAATGCAAACAACACTGCCAAAAAAAGACATTAAAAAAAATCAAAAGATTTTTTTTTTTTTTTCAATATAAAACAAAGGAATGCATACCACCGTTATCCCTCATCTGCAAACACACATCCCTGTCAATCTCTTAAGATGTCTGATAGAGCGTCATGAGGCTTTAATTTACAGATATGACCTGTGTGTCTGTATTCATTCTGCTCAATTGCCTACAATGGTCTTGCAGGCTGAATATTGTTGTCAAATGAGCAGACTGTTTCAGTCCACTTGATTGCATAGACAATTCAATTAACTCAATAGTCTGATATATAAGATCGACTACAGCACTAACTTTTCACAGTTGTCTAGAAGATTCCATCTGGTCAAAGTCTCTTTAAGACAAGTCATGTCACTGGGCGGCCATCTTTGAAATGCCTCTCGGGCATGCAAGTACAGCTCCTATCTCTTTGAATGGGGAAACATCAAATTCTCCAAAACTGTTCACTAAACTTACGATTAAATTTCATATTTGAATCACCAAAGAAATCTGTCAACAACTGTATCATAAATGTTGATTCTTTTGCTCAAATAGCATTATAAAAAGCGTATTTTTCAGGCTAGATCACCCAGTGCGCATGCGCAGTCCTCAGCGCACGTCTCAGAGCACTGATTGTTTCTATAGCAACCGGGATTTCTAACGGCAGCTGCAGTGACGCGCTGACTTTACCGATTAGCAATTGGCTGTTTCATTCTGAAGGCGGGGCTTCCTGCATTTGAGAGGCCATATTGAGCGTTGCATTTTTTCCCATTCAAAACTATACGAGTGACACATCTTGGGTATTCTATAGTCTTTGATCTGGTTCTCAACACGTCAAACCATACTGACCACTACTTGACTGGTGCTGTTACAGTACTCCTCTACCACAGTGAACAAAAATTCACCAAACAAAATATATTTATTATTAAAATATATATGTTGAAGTAAATCAAGTAAATATATTATTTAGATAATTTATCTTCACTGAATATATCTTAATGAGTGCACAATGTAAGGGTTTTTTAAAAGTTGTGTTTTTTTTGTTTTTTTTCTCTATTATCATCATTTGCTGTTCTAGGCTTTGCAGTTGTTCCTGATAAGATCCCTAGTTGTGAAACGTACCGTATCATATTATACTACGGTTTTTGGTTTATGATATAATGATATAAGGGTGATCTTGACATTTACAGAAAGATGTTTGTTTAAAATGCTGAATGATTTTCACCCCCATCAAAGCAAACAAGAAGACAACCAAGAGATAACTGGCATGCCGTTTCACATAATATCTACGCATGTTTAATAAGACAGTCATCATATCATCAGCAAATTATCTTCATCAAATGTCATAATGAGCACACAAAGTAAAAGTTATTTTTAATTTGCTTCAGTAGGACCTGCTGTCATTCTTGATAAGGTGGAAGATGCTCTGTTCATATGTATTCACAGTAAGTATTCCTGATATAAATGAAGTAGATTTAATAGTATAATAGTTTCTGCCATCTTCTTTTGCCACAGATCATCATCTGAGACTGCCACTGACTCTCAGACTGACACTGCCATAAAGAATGACACTGAATCTGAGATTGGCACTGCCTTGGAGGCTGACATTGCCTATGAGGCACTACCTCTAAGAATACCTTTGAATATCAGACTGCCACTGCCTCCAATACTGCCACTTCTACTCAGACTTCCACTGACTGAGACTACCTCTCCCTGAAATCTTGAACCCCCTCTAACTTCCACTATTTGTATTGTACCATTCTCTATATGGTGCATTTAAAAATACCTTTATACTTCTAGATTTTGTTTCTGTTTTCTGAATTCTGAGAGAATGTTCAATAGACTGGCATTGCTTTTCATTGCTGAAATCATTCCACAGTGAAATGCTTTTTTTTATGAATAGTTTGCACCAAGATGAAATTCTCAAATCAGCTAAAATACACTGCATTACACTGTTTGATGCTCTACACATCTAAAGTTAAGAATATCATTGAATATCCTTTTAATTACATGATATTCAATAAAGGCATCAATTATTAACTTCCCTAGTGCACAGCATTGCAGTGAATTCAAATGTTTGAGCAGATTCAATGTCAAATTGTAGATACAAGAGTAGTAATAGATAAGATATATAAAGTACAGCTAAATAAGTAATTACATCACTGCTTTTCACTGTGGCATGATTTCTACAGGTTCTTAATGGTGTATTGCATTTATCATTGTTCCTATATGATGGCTGAATTCAACATGGCATAAATTTTCTTCCATAATTCTCTCTGAGCACTAAAAAAAAAAATCAGATTATCTCTCCTGTTTTAAAAAAAAAATAGTAATAATAAAAATAAAAAAGGACATAAATAAATAGGTTGTTATATGAAAATAGATACCTTACAGTAATAAACTTTGAGACTTCTTCAAAACAGGTTTCTGAAGATGTCATTTGACCAGGCCTAGACCACAATCTGCCAAATTCTGTGGACAGAGATTCTGTGTGGGCCTGCATATGACAACATGGATGAGCTTGGACCCCTATAATCTATAATCATGAGATTAATTCAGATATCACATACTGAGAAAAGAGCACACAATAGAATACTTTTAGCTCATAATCAAGCAAACACACACACACACACACACACACACACACACAAATGAGGTCACTAGATTGTCAATAGCAATTTCACATCCAATATTGCATTGCTGAAACAAACTGAGACAAACTGGATAACTCTATTGTACTCTGCACAGTGAAGATCATAATGAGACACTATACATTTCTGCACATCTCAAATTAATCTCTACACAGCCTGTCACTTCACCCTTTAAAGCATTTTAGGCTGTTTGTTCTCCAAACAGAACACACACAACTGCACCAGATGACACTCATGTCTTAAAGGGCTGGATTGTGTGTGTGTGTGTGTGTGTGTGTGTGTGTGTGTGTGTGTGTGTGTGTGTGTGTGTGTGTGTGTGTGTGTGTGTGTAATCCAGCAGAGCAAATGCTTATACCATGACCAGATTAAAACGCTATCTGAGAGCAAGAAAGCAGCAGAGAAAATGGCGTGTGGGTGGGTTAGTATTGAGTGATAAACTGCTGTGGTCTGGAGTTAAAGGTTAAGGTTGGTGAAAAGGCTACTTTAAGTAGAAACTTCACATTTAACACTTCTTCAGCAAAACCGTACACATATGCAGAATTGACAAAACAAACATTCTGTTTCACTGTCTACCCTCTATATGGTACAGCAAAATGTTAAACAGGTTAGTCTTAAAAATGTCTACTGTATTGCTACATATTTTAAATGAAAAGTACAAAAATGAATGAATGAATGAATGAATGAATAAATAAATAAATAAATAAATAAATAAATAAATAAATACAGCCAGTATCACTGGCAAAATCTGCCATAATACTAGAGATGCACTGATATTAAAATGATTAAATTTAGGCTGATACTGATAAGTTGATTTTTTTTTGTTGTTGTTGCTAATAACTAATAAATAGCTGACATTACATTTGATGACAGCATTAACAACATTAAATGATTTGTGTTTTATGTAAGCATTACCTGATGGCAAAGCTCATCTAAATGTGAAAATAGGGGAAATGAGCATGAATTCGTATGACAAAGGCAAGCTCACTGTAAAAAAAAAAAAAAACCTGACCTAACTGAAAAAAATAAGGCAACCTATCACAAGCAACTTTGTAAGTTAACTCAATTAGCAACTGACAACTTAAAAACTTTAGTTCATCTAATGAATAAAAGTCAGTCTACTGAGTGTTAAAAGATCTGTTAGACCAACCAAAGATTTTTTAGCATTTAGCAATGCTAATCTTTTTGAACAATCCTCTTTCTTTTAGATTTATGGTTTTTTTTTTTTTTCAAAGCCTTCTACATACTATGGGTAGTATTTGCCTCTTAAAACTAAAGGCAAACATTTATGCTATTAGACAAATGTATTAAAGAAGTTGCAATGAGATACACATATACAGTACCTCAGCACACGATTCTCAACCATGGTGAGGATCATCAAATTTTAAATCAGTAAAAATATGAACTCTGATCCACGTGACTGCTAACTGACAGTGACAACAGCAGCAGCAGCATAAATCAAGCCAGTAAAATTTAAAACAATGATAATATTTTAATAATAATTCAAATAAAATGTTTTCAAGCAGCAATGCACGCTGGGAACTTGTGCAAAATTGTTCAATGTAAAATTGTTTGTTCAGATGACTCAATTTGAAAAGTTGGGAGAACATTTGGATATGTTGTGAACAAATACTTGAATATCTAAGTAAGGTAAACGAAACAACTTTTGCTAGCGACATGTTTAGAGTATTTTTGTTCAGTTCAAACAAAAAATTTAACTGACTTCTACTAAAAATCCTTTGTTCAGGCTACTTTTTTACATTGGTTAGTAGAACTTTTCGAAAGTTGGATTTTTTACAGTGCTGAAATTCTTCAGCTGCTAACACTTGCACATTAGACTTATTAAATGCTGACATTTCAGTTTGTTTAGGGCATTCAACAATTATGCTAAAGGACTCAAATGAGTTCACACAGTAGAAAAAATTAATTAACAACAGTAAATGAGACAAAGCATGGAAGAAGTCTTTAAATTTTAGGGCGTGTTGGTATTGGCAGCACATCAACAACTTTTTACCATGCTCTCGCATTATGCACAACTTTGCATGTGACTGCTTAAAATTGCACAACTTAACAGGATATATAAGATCCTTCCTTCATTACGCTCAGAGATATTAGAAAAGCTGTCAGCTGAATCTCAAGTGTTGACACTGAAGTGGAAGACAATCTCAAATGCTTATGTGTGTATGAAGACAGTACCATCAAAACAGTTCAAAACAGTAAACAGCTAAGAGCATTAGACAAATAAATGAATAACACAAACAACACACGCGTTGATAGAGTGGTGCTGGTGCTCTGACAATGATTTGCATATGCAGGTTTTAACAGGGCAATATTGTTCATCTGCTATAAAGAGCCTTGTGAGAGATGCAAAGACCACCTCTTGTTTGCATGATGAGTTTGTTTGCTGTGAATGATGCTGTTATAAGAAAACTTGACACAGATGTCAGGCAAAAATCTTTAGTGTCTGTAGTGTTGTCAGCAACACCAAGCAACACCAACCTCAATTTATTAAATATAGATATGCAGACATTTCAAATTTTGCTTCCATTTTTAAATGTTGTGTTCACTCATTTTCGCACCAAACGTGTAACCCGACCAGCAAGATTTTTTAGGAACTGCCTACAACAAAAACATACCATACCATGTGTTATAACACGTCAGATTTTATTTCTAGATTTTATCATCACCACTAAGCCATTGCAGTTTCACCACATTAGAAACGCATGCACACGAACAGACACTGAGTCACAGTCAGGGATGAAAGTGTGTTAAGAGTAAATGATCTGAGCATGTCCAGAGTGCAACAAAAAGGGTCTCAAATTAGTTTTTATAGTTAAACTATACTGACATACTGTATAGCAACTGGTCTCAAAATTCCTCATGCACTCTCAAAAAAAGGTACTGGGGTGGCACGCTTTCCTAAGGGTACACAGTTGTACTTATATATTGCTAAAGTATTACATATTACATATTAGTTCCTTAAAGTTACATATTAGTACCTTTTAAACAATTACCAGTCTAGTGATATTGTGTATGTGTACCAGACTGTGGCTTAATATCTGCATGTGTATACAGACGAACAGGTACAAAAAGAGCTGACAGAATGCAGGCCTTCAGCTTACAGATATTCAACAGTATGCAAATATCCAAAAAATAAACAAACTACGTATATAAATTCACAGAGCACAAAACTATTAACCTATATTATAAAGACTTTAGACCAATACAGATTATGAATTACAATGGGAAAATTGCTTACAGCATGCAATTAAACTCTGACAGCAATTGTCTTGAAATGTGTTCCTGAAGGCAGTGATTTTGTTACACAAGCAGTATTTGATGGCTGTAGCGCTGATGTTTGAAAGGGGAACAAATTGAGAGACAATTTCTTGAGATTTAACTGTGCTGACAGTCTAACAGCTCACTAAAATTCTCTCAGATCAGTTCATTCTCTTAATTCCTCCCCTTTAAAGCATCACAGCTAAAATATTAAAGTTAAGAATGCTTTTCAAAATCTAGTTGAATAAGCAGTCAGCTGTCTTTATTTCAAATTACTTAAAACTCCATCACAACACCTACCTAAGCACTAACTGTTGTCATTAACAATTAAGAGACATTAAAGTTTACAGAGAGCCTGTAACAGCCAGGATATTCATACAAACTTATCAGTGAAAACTTTCAAAAACTTTGTAATCTATTGTGAGCTCCACTGTATATGACTGGATGTGTGAGTGCATGTGTGCCTGTCCAGAGGGAATCTGAATCTCTGTGTGCAGCTGATTTATTTTCTGTTTGCCATTAGGGATTTTGTGTGATGTGTGCGAGATGTGCGTGATTATGACAGTGCTGTCCCTCTCGGCCTGTGCCCCAGACCATGGGAAAGAGGAAGCGCTTAAACTGTCTGCGGTCAGTTGTCTCCCCCTCACTCACACACACACACACACTACAGACACTGAAGTGTTATGTGTTTATGGATCATTGACAAACAAGAGACATGACAATAAACAAAAGGAAAAAAACTTTTTGTATTCATGTTGGTTTCATATGGTTCCATAAAACCAATTTTCAATGAAAATAAAATCTGCAGTGTAATGACTCTGAAATGACATGTAGTACAACCATAAAGTAAAACGTAATACATTTTCACATAAAAAGAATATATTTTTTAAATCAAAATTCAATAAATGTTGTTCTTTTGAACAACTTTTTCATCAACTTTTTCCACATATTGAAGAATCTTGAAAAAAAACGAATCATGGTTTCCAACATTAATAATTAAGACATTTTTCTTGAGCACCAAATCAGCATATATACAGTCATTTCACACATACAGAAATCACGCAGTAATAAAATAAAGCTACTGAATCCCTGCATTATATGACTAAGCATCAAGGGATAACGTTGCTGGTTTTGCAATAGGCCTAATTAAACTCACAGATTCACTATTACACTATTAGTAGAGATTACATTGTTTTAATGCACTCCATGTACTGTGGTTCATGCCAACACAACTTGCATTAACATTATGTAATGCACAACTAGGAAATGCCCCCGGTTTCCATTTCAGAAATCTGTTCACCTTAAAACAAATGGAAAACTGCATTGGTCATTTACTGTTGATGTACAACTTAATATACTGTTTTCAGTGTGAAATCTTATTTAGATGCCTTTTGCCTTAATCACATGTCTGAAATTTACCATAGCTCACCACAGACATAACAGAAAGAGGGAGAGAGGAAGAGAGAAAGGGCAAAAGAGAGGGGCGGGGGAGAGAGGGAGAGCCATTTCAGCTTGAATAAATATTTACGAGAGCACAGAGGCAGTTTCTGGATATGACATGCCTCTGTGTCACATACACACACACTTTCAGATCCACAGTGGAACAGATTAACTGTGCTAATGTTGCTTTGTTCGTAAAGTGAAGGTTACACCTCTCGACACAAATGTATTAGATAACGTGACACCTGTGCTAGTTAAACTACACTATAATCTGCCAGAGGAGAGGAGATGAGAGGAGGCCTTTGAGGTTGAAGGAGAGGTTAGAAAGAAGTTGATTAATAGCTACACACACATACACACACATGCACGTTTTACGTGGGAAAAGCAAAGTTAGATGAGACGCCAGCTAGCAGAGCCGCATTGATGAGATTAATGCCTACTTTTGGTTGTTGGTTTTAGCTGTCAGTGGTTTCATACAAACGCTCAGCTGCAGCAGTCACTTTCAGGTTCTGTGACTGCATTCTGCCTTGTTGTTGCAGGCCATTATACATGTGAAGCTCTGACCTTGCCTCTGTCTCAGCATCACAGTTCAAATCTGTGAAGTGTGTGCCATAAAAATAACCCCATGTGTGTGCTTAAGGGCTGCTGTGTCCCTTTTCTGAAATCCCTTTGTGAATTTCGGTGAAACTACATTCATTGAAAAACTCAATTCAGTGTGTTTTTGAGTGGATGAGTCAGATGCGACCTCTTCTCTATTACCTCGGCACTGGTGATCACTGCAGGGCGCTTGTAGGTTACAACTGAATGTGAGCAAAGATGACCCGAGTCTACCCACACTTTATTTTCTCTTACTAATAGCATACACTGAGAGGTGGGGAAAGCTGTTTTCAATTTCAAAGTATAAATGTCCTAATCTTCCACCTCCATCCTAATTTATTTTGGCATTTCTGCAAATCGACTTTTCCATGGGTAATCGGATATTTTCAACATGAAGGAGATGTGGGGGTAAATATAAAGCTTTGAAGCTGGTTTCTGGTTTGGCATGTCTTCATGATTAGCACAGATACCTATTAATTCAGCAGACAGATTTCAGATATATTTTTATGAATCATTTGTCATTATGCACCTACATCTACACCAGTTTTGACAAAGCCTGGTAATTATACAGAAACTTAAAACAAGCCCGTTCGTGAAGCTTGAATCAGACATTCATGGTGACTGAGAATCAAAATTAATAGAGTATTTGGTGGAGTAGAGTATTTGCTTATTTTTTGCCCTCTCAATTATAACCCAATTTTGTATAAAAAACATCTGATAAATAAATTCATATTAAATATCTTCTAGGTAAAACTAGGTAAATTCCTAGTTTGATTAGTCAAAATCCAAATAATATTCCTAGAGATGTGCACACACACACAGACTAATGAACATTTCAAAAGTGTGTTTTGATTTTGCAAATGTAATGTACACATTAATACATGTCTAGAAAATGTAATCTGTTATATAAATATTACAGTTTCTGAGTTTATAAAGCATATGAAATTCGCCAACCCCGTACTTTGAATAGTCGAGTATATGCACTACGTGAATGTTGCGGTCACATCATGTCTCAATTTTTAACACTGTCTGAGCTTCTGTTCCTCTCTCTCATTTCTTCCCATGCTGTCACCGCTCATTCATTCATTTTTGTCTGCTCTCATTTTCTTCTTTAGTAGAACTTTCCACCAACTGTGTGTGTCCAGAGTTGTACTCAAAACCCCATTAAAGTGCCAAAAACAGTTAACCATGTTAAAAATCACGATGAAAACACTTATTCCTATCGGTGCCCTTTTGCTATGACTATATATATATATATATATATATATATATATATATATATATATAAAAATACAGCCTCTCATACCATTGCTTAAATGTACAATATATCTGCATTTTAGGCTTCAAATCCAGCTCATACAATCAGAAATTATGGTCAGAGTTATTATCTTTTTTCTAAATAAATATCTAGTCTGTAATGAGAAGTTTATGTAAGTTTATATAAATATCTGAGTTATCTCTTTGTCAGCATGCTAGAAATTACAGTCTCTCTGTCTCTCTCACACACAGTCAGTGGCCTATAAACACAGTAGTTTAATCATTTGCTTGACTCTGTCAAATGCCTTTCCTTTATTTTCACACTGTGGTGTACTAAGGTGTCTTATTAACATACACAAACTCAAGTGTACATGCATAGTGCACTATTTTTAGAGTTTCACTGACAGGGTTAGCAAGAGTTCTGCTAACAACAGCAGCTTGCGATATCCTCTTTTCTCTCTGAAACAAATATAATACAGATTACGACACCTGGCTTTAAACATCTACAAACCAAAGGACCATTCAACACAATGCTGTTAAACAACAGCAGCAACAGTTGATGACAGAATCAGACAGCAACGAGATTAGTCACTGTAACTAAGCCGCAGATGATTTGAGAATCACCAGACTCACCTAATACAGCTCACATGTCTCACTCTCCCACATGCACCATTAGCGCAAATCACAGTCTAAAGGACACAGCACTGCACTCTACAACACCTAAACCTCAACATCAAGCTCTCTCGAGAGAAGAGTCAGAGAAATGTACAACCTGATGGAGGAGTCAAATCATCCAAACGTCTTCTTTCCTCACTAGATAACTTTTAGAGAAAGCAAAAGAGAGGGGGAATAAGAGAGAGAAAGAGAAGAATGGAGACAAAAAGAAGGTTGACTGGGGATGGGGAAAGAGAGAGCATGCAGTCTGTCCTAAGAGAGTGGGAGGGTCAAAAAGAGATCTGGTGAGAGAGAGAGAGAGAGAGAGAGAGAGAAAGAGAAAGAGAAAGAGAGGGATCAGAGACAGAGATTCTACTGACGAAGCACGCTTCCTCTGACACAAACACTTATCATATATGCAGATCAGAGGCAACTAATAACTTGAAAACATATGCTCAGTTTGAACACACATTGACATGTACATACAGCAGATAAGTACACACGCCAAATATGTACACAGATACTCCTAGAAATGATTAAGCTTATGATAAAATAATCTCAGCAAGCCAGTGAGACAAATTACAGTAACTCTATCTCTGACTTAAAAATTCTGTCATTCGCTCACCCTCATGTTGTTCCAGACCTGCATGAAGTTTTTTCTCCTGCAAATGATATTTTGGAGAGCACTAGGGTCCAAACAACAATGGACCCCTTTGTCTTTTATTGCACAGAAGAAAGATTTGGAGCAACATGAGGGTGAGTAAATGAAGACAGAATAATTATTTCATGGATTATTCCTTTAAGGTGCTGTGAATCCATTTGAAACACATCACATTCATTTAGAGTCCCAAAGCAATATGCAGCTACATTATAATTCAATTTAGCCTTTTTTCATTAAATCAGTTAACTTTTAATAATGTGTTTAGGATCAACTGTGTAATTTCTGCATCAAACATATTTGCAAAAATGATGACTGTTTTTTCCCCAAACACTCCCTCTGTTGGCCACTGGTTGGACAAACATATAGTCCAGTCCCAAACTCACACTCACTGTGTTGGGCTGGACAGAGAGATTCTGAAAGTGCCTCACAGCTCAGTTTTTATACTTTTGGGGGAATCAATCAACATATTGAGAGCGTGAAAAAAAGAGACACAGATCACCTCAGACTGTCTGTTTTAAACAGCTAACATCCTCTCAACTCCCCCATCAGCCCATGAGCAAGGTTACTATTTTACGCACAAACACACACCCGGTTTCCTATGGGGAGGACATCAACCACAAACATCCTCAAGCCAGCTGTATATGTGTCAAAGCAAGTGTGTGTATGTGTGTACACATGGGTGCTTGTGTTTGTGCCGGGGGAAAGTGTGTGTGAGTGTGTGTATGTCTCTTAACTCTGATGTGACAGAGACAGCAACAGTCCCTTTGATCAGAGTGTGATGCCACTGCCGCAAGCAGCGTGTGTGTGTGAGCGTCTGAACGCTGCCCGTGTGGTTGGATCGCAACAGCTTTTTTGTCCAATGATGACTGATAGACCCATCTCAGACTGAGCTGTTTACGGCATCTACCACACACAGAGAAACACGCAAGCATACACACTGCCATGCTCTCAGTTTCATAGTTTCTGTTTCACAAAATGCACAAGAAAAACCGAAATTTGTCAAGAAAGAAAGAATGAAAGAAGGTTAAATCCCTTTCATTATGTTGCAGTGTTGTGGTGTGAATTTTTCAGCTTTCTGAATTACTGGTTAACCTACGATTTTTTTCTTGAAATTTTGTGACTTTTTCCTCTTTTAGTTTCTGGGTCATGAACGTGCCTGCAAAGAGATGACAAATTAATGCATTGTGGAATGTGCATACAAAATTATGATTATGATGTTTTATGTCTAATCATGCACATTTCAGCTCCTCAGACCTGCTTTTTTCTATTTTTTGAGGTATTATGTCAGTTTCTAAACTTTACGTTTATGCATTGGGAGACACTTTTAAATGCCAAGTTATGTCATGAAACTCTAGATGGTGCAGACTGATGATATTCACAGCGTTAAACTACTTGATACAAGCTGATTGGTTCATGTTGCATACGCAGCCAATGAGCTTGCTACTTTACGTTTAAATGGCTGGTTAGCATTCACTAGAGCATTTCGCAGTGCGCTTTCAGAGTTCCTCTGAAACCCTCCACCTTCCCCAGCTCCACCTGTACAGATCTGCTACTTGTACCGCTTTGAAAGCGTACATTTTTATCAGCTCACGCATGTCCAGTTCGCCATGCTTTACTGTTTGAGCTTTAGTAAAGCACAGAAGTGCTTTTCAACACTTTTCCTTTTTAAAATGTTAAAATATATTAAAAAAAGGCTAAAAAAAAACTGTTAATGTTAGAGGTTTTTGTTTTTTGCAATGTGATTATGAAATGTCAATTGTACTAAATGCAAACAGGATCAATTTGACCACCACCAGAGAGAACTGTACTCAAAATTTTTAACATAATACAACCGATGCTCTGAGCTGTAAGAGATGAAACTGGTGGCAGAAACGAAAAAAAACAAAACGTTTACTGAAACGCAACATGAACTGTCACACATGCATTCACACAGACACACACACACTGTACACTTCCTTCCCCCACACCTGAACCCACACAAACACTTACTCACTCTGCCTCTGTCGATATGCATGTGCACACACAAACAGAGTCTGTTCTATGCAGATGCTTCACCAAAGAGCCGTTAGATGAACAATCATGCATTCGTCTTCATCTGCCATATATGGTAAAGGTGCTGCTTAGAGCCTCTGTGGCAGCTAATGTTACACACGAATTAGACACGGTGGTTTGATAGTCTTGATAGTTCGAGACAGAAGGGTTTTAGATTAGCATTTCATAAACCAGACAAGAAGATTATATTTAGAACTCCATCTCTGAGTGCAGGAGTGGGAGAAATGAGAGGGAGTGTGAGTCACCACGCAAACAAGGAACACAAGCAAAATCTGTCTGTATATTTTCCGTGTGGTGAACCGAATGTGCCGTCTCAGACGTCGGATAACTGTCTCCCACAGCAACTGTTGCTGCTTCTGTCTGAGTGTCACAGCACATCATTACCTGATAATCATCTGAGCTACCACCTAAGGCCAGCTGTCAGTCATATCCGCTGACAGCTCATTCTTCATATATGCCATCTAATCAGCCGTTCTCCTCCTGCACACACCCTTGTATGAGTACACAGGTTGTTGGAGATATTGAGAAAGGGAGGCACCTGCTGGTCAGATGCTGACATTACAGGTGCAATAGTGTGTCATGCATTGTCTAACAAATTCTTGAAGGTTTAAATCACACATATTGACAGTATGTTAAAGTGCATCATTCTGTTTCTGTGTGCTCAGACAAATACATTAATAAAACATAAATAAAAATAAAACTCCCCTCAATACGATCATCCTAAAATGCCAAGTTACACAGACTACTGTTCAAAAGTTGGGGTTTTATTCACCAAGGATGCATTGAACTGATCAAAAGTGACAACTCATTTTATAATGTTACAAAAGATTTCTATTTCACATGAATTCTGTTCTTTTGAACCTTCTTTTAATCAAAAACCATGAAAAGTTAGACTTTATTTTAAGGTGTCCTTGTTACAGTGTAATTATACATATAAGTACTGAGTAATATTAATTAACTATATACTTGCTATATGGGTAGGGTTAGGATTAGGGTTTGGTTTAGGATTACTTGCATGTAATTATGCATAATTAATTGTTATTATAATAGTAAGTACATGTAACTTGTGTAACAAGGACACCTTAAAATAAAGTGTTACCCCATGAAAAAATGTAGCACTGTTTCCGTGAGAATATTAAGATGCACCAGATTAGCATATTAGATTGATTTCTGAAGGATCATGTGACATTTAAGATTGGAGTAATGGCTACTGAAAATTCAGTTTCGCCATCACAGGAATAAATTACAGTTTAAAATACAGTGGAGACCAAAATTAGAGAGCAATCTATATATAATTCATTTTTTTCTGAAATATTGTCAATCTTCATCGCTCAAAATTTGAAGGAATATTAGCTGTAGGTATACCACTCTTCTACTAACATGTTTTGACAAAATAACCAAGGCATCTCAACAAAAACCTTTATTTTGTGGAAAACACAGCAATCAAAATTAGAGAACAGTAACCACTGTAGCTCAAAAGAAGATACAACTAAAATTTTGGAGAGTTACAGCTGTTCATCACTGAACTGGCAAGCAATTCCAGCTGCAGTGTTGAACCGATTCCCTATTAAGAGTCTCTGCATTATCCTGTCTTCTCATGCATTTGTCTTACGTGGACAACCAGCCTTTTTGGGGGACCTGAATGAATTAGTGTCATTGTAAAACTGCATTATTTGAGAAATCACAGACTTGGAATGACTAACTTCTCTTGCAATGACTGAAGTGTCATCCCTTTGGCCTTGCAGGGTTTCAGGCACCTTACAGCGGCCTGCCATCTTACAATCTCAGTGAAAACTGGAGGAATGCTGCCAGATAAATAGGGTTTGTCACATAATTAAGGAAGTTAGCACCAGGTGCAAGATTAACACAGATAACTTGTAGGTGTCTTGTGTTCTCTTTTTTGATCAGTGTTCTTTTTCAGATAACTCATTTAAGTTTTTTTATAGTGTGCTTCAGAATACAATTAATTTATGAAATATGCTTAAAAACTGCCCTTCTACTCCTGTTAAGATAACTTCAGGATAGGACAAAGCAGTGACCTTGGAAATTGCAGGTTGCTCTCTAATTTTAATCTCCAAATATAAACAGCCGTAGCCTAAATTGTGAATAATAATATTTGACTGTTTTTATTGTATTTTTGATTAAATAAATGCAGTCTTGAAAAGAAAAAAAAAAATTCTTACCTCAAAACATTTGAATGATATTGTATATCATTTCCATTCTGCAACATGTATACCTAACCACCAGATGGCAGCATATTACAACGTAATGTGTAGTGCACCAGGATGTCCTGAGAATACTGAATCGCATTACCAGTGTAAATTTGAATCAAATATTGAAAACTATATTGATACCACACCAATATTTTACCTAATTATCTAAACCACAGACCTCTACTCTTTCCATAAAACAGTTATTCTAATTATTATGTAAAGAAATCCCTATTTATTTCTCTTGCAGAGTATTTTCTCTTGCAATACTGCAAGAGAAAACCTTTTCTACTTTTTCATTAAAAACTATAATTTAGCTATGTTTTTCAATTCTGATCTTCCCAGATAGCTAACTTCTAATATTTGCTGTTTGGGAAAGGAAATTACCCTCACCAACACTACCCTCTCTTTCACTGCTTCAACATGCCACATAAACAAGCAAAACACAAACATACATATATACCCTCTGGAGCAGAACAGCATTCAGGAGAGAATGCTGATCTAACCAACCAACCGCAAGGTGTGTGTGCCCTGTAGTGGAACCCCACAACATTATGTTGTGATATAAATCAGAAGTAAGTATGTATGACTGCCTGAAAAACTGAACACAATACAAGTTCCACAAAAAAAACAAACAAACACAGAAGTCAGCGCATCTGAATGTCTATGTATTAAAACAGCACACTTCAACATCCAGCTCCTCGGTCACAGGTCAGTCTAATGTGAAAGAGAGACTCAGACCCTCTAGAGACAAAACCAGCAATACAGAGCCTCCAGAGTCTCTATGGCTACATGTCATGGAGGCTAACATGCTGTTAAAAAGCAACATCTTTTTATGAATGTTGTAAGCTCAGCAATCACAATGGCACAATGGCAGTGCTTCTAGCAAACGAAATTCATCCAGGTCTGATTATGACCAAGATCTCTTGCTTCAGAGAAAATGGTAGATATTGATCCCCTGATTCTGTCTGGTTACATCAATAAACACAATCCATCTTACAAATATCACTTAACAGGCCAGATCGTTTACTCCATAACAAGCATCCCTGCTTCATCTTTGATGTAGTAATGAGACTTTAAACATGGTCAACAGATAGTATAAAACAGACCTTTTTTTAAATCAATCTCTTTTTTCTTTTTTTTTTTTGACAACAGAATATTTTCATTTTCACACAATTGTTTTACATTCAGCACTGATGCCCCTCTCAGGAGCAGAAAGAATAGTCACAGCATCATGGTTTCAAAAGGGGCACCATAAAAGAGATCCAATAGTGAGAAAATAAGATATGAGATGTGTAAAAAGGGACACCCCCCACACAAAGAGAAACACAGACACAAGAAGACAGGACTTTCAATGACTCGAAGAGCCTGAGCCCTGGAGAATTAGATTATTTTTGGTGTTTGTGCTCCCTCACTCCTTTTTCCCTGTATCCCTTTATCTTTGCCTGGTTACCCCTGAATGAGACAGAGGGATGGATAGACATGAAGAGACTGAGATGGGGACGGATAGATACAGAGAGATTGTGACAGGTGAATATAGTGGCTGGTGACCTTATTTAGAGTATCAGAGTGTGTGTGTGTGTGTGTGTGTGTGTGTGTGTGTGTGTGTGTGTGTGTGTGTTAATGGGGAAAAGGATCAGAGACTATTTCAGTGGCTGATGGCTGGTATTCCCTGTGGAAGAGCAGTGATGTCAAAAATACCAGTAGTTTGGTACCAAGCCGATATGTTTCCATGTGTTGGAGAGCACACGCCCTTCACTGTGATGTATACTTCTTGATCAAAGAGGTTTGCCTTTGTGAGGTATTAAAAAAATTTATAGAGTACATGTCAAAATATCCAATCTGTGCATATGCAGCCTAATAAACCTGCCTATCGTGTCATTATTCAATATCAACAATATTAACAAGAAAAAGTGAAAACAACTTAGTGCTTATAATTTATTTCTTTGTTCTTCATTAATGTTTACTTGATTAATTACTTTAAAACTTGAAAAACTTGACAAGCTACACCAGCTTTCACAAGTTTGGGGTCAGTAAGAGTTTTTTTTTTATTCCCAAAAAGACTTCATTTACTGTATTTGAACAAAAATAAATTTTAAGATGCTGATTTGGTGCTCATATTTCTCATCATTGTGCTGCTTAATATATTTGCAGAAACGGTGATACTTTTTTAAGATTCTTTTGATGAATTAAGAACTAAGGAACAGCATTTATTTGAAACAGAAATCTTTTGTAACATTATAAATGTCAAATTTCATCAGTTTAATGCATCGTCACTGTATGAAAGTATTTTCTTCAAAAAAATAAATAAATAAATAAAAATAAATAAACTTACTAACCCCAAAGCTTTGAACATCAGTGTATGTTTACTTAATCGAGAAACACTTAAAGGCTGAGTTTGTCAATACTTACATGTAACTATATTTATATTTTTAATAGCAAATTAGTTTTTGCTGTGACATAATAATGTGGGGAACTGTTATTGGTGTTGACTACTGAAATTTTGATACTGTGAAAACCCTGTGGGAGGGTGAAAAAGTGAAATAAAAATGAGTAAGGAGAGGCACTCTACTCCTGATGCAAGTAAAACACACACACACACACACAAGGATACAAGATCCCCCTTTTACCCAGAGACTGTGTCAGCAGAACAAATGCTTTCAAACAGACATGGATCCTTACCTATGACAGATGATTTAGTCGTTAAGAGAACCAGTGAGAGGGAGAGAAAAAGAAAGGACTATTGATTAGCTTTAAATCAAACTGTCCAAACACTAGTGATTTCTTTTAATTAGACCAGCTGTAATTTAAACATTTCCAAACATCACATTTGATTCTATAGCACTGATATTTACTCTACTGTAGACTGGCACACATCAGTAAGGAGGTGGTGTTCATTCTTACACATAACCTGTCAGACAGGCAGAATGTCGTGATTAATGACAAAGACACACCTCTTCTTACCTTCTGCTTAAACCAACACAGGTGTGCACAAACACACAACACACAAAAAGACATCAGCGCATGACTGTGTGCATATGGCTCTAAACTCATCTACACCCTTTAGATCTAAATAGGATGTACTGTATGTCACGGATGTTATATGCATGGGACATCTGTGCATTCTGCAGTAAACAGCTCATGCAATATCTTTGCCTGGAAACATATCAAATAATATCAAAGGTATTCCCAAATTTATGCAATATAAGAAAAAAAAACACATTAGATTATAATGCATAAGTGATATGAGCCACTTCTATGATATAAAACTAGCTACTTGGCATGATAGGCTATTTTTTTGTTAAACCATTCTGTTAGGATGCAGCTTGAATTATTGTAAATCATAGCAAAGAACATTATCCTCTTCATTGCAAGATAGTCAATCACTTCACGTCAAAAGAGAGTGGTAGCAAAAAATGAGATAAGAGAATAGAGTGACAGTGAACAGACAAAAGTTTGAAATTACACACACACCCACCATTACACACACATGCTGCTATAAAACACATACAGTGAACAATAATTTACTACCTCAGCTCATAGATCAGGACTTTCTCTGTGTGTGTAGGGTTCTTCTCTTGTGTGTGTTTAGTTGATGCTTTAGTTCATCAGTATAACACTAAGCAATGTAAAACCATAAAGCACTTCATGCCTAATCTAAATCAGGCAGTGCAGGTTTTGGTTTAGTTAATCCATTATCCAAGAGCTCTTGTACTTTAGAACACAGAATCACTATCAGTCATACTTCCGCAGCAGGCCGAGATGGTTGTTACATAGGCACTTCAGCTCCTGCATTAGTCTACTCTGTTCTATCCAATAAAAGAAATAAATGCAACTAAAAACTGTTTTTGGCAGGTGCCAAATTCTTTTTAAGAACTGCAACATATGCGTTATGAAAAAAAAAAAACAAATGAAAAAAGAAAGAAATAAAGAATAATTGAAGACTTGGTGCACAGATCTCCATTTTAACAGTAGTACAAGACGCATGTAAGAAGCAGAGGTAGGGTCCTGGTATAGGCGATATCCTGGAGAGGCAGTGTTCTCTGGGGCGCCAACACATTCATTTCTCTCACTCAACTGCAGCATTTTCACAGCGTTGCGCCCACTATCCGTTCCACCCCTCAGTGAAAATGAATAGTGACCTAGCAGGTAACTTTTTCTGAGCGGATCCCAGCACTACGCTTCTACGCCCCCTCTCGCTTCGGCTACTGTATGGTGCCATCTGCACCATACAAGAGAAGCAAACTGCCTATGAAAAGAATTGCTTCTCTGCTTGCTGGAAATCAATACAGCTAGCCACACCATAAAAATGTGCATAAAATAAAAAGGGTGATAAAATGTTTCTATTTTCAATTCATTTGCGATTTATTGTTATATATTTAAATTTGATCAAGTAACTTACACTGATAAAAATGTTCTGTGATAAATACTACAGAAAAACATTTTCATGTAATTTGTACATGAAAAAGTTAGTTCAGGCAATAATTAAAAAAAAAACAAAGTAAATTCCAACCTGGTCTCATGACGAAAATGTACCTCTGGGAACTGGGAACGAAATACATACCGCCCACCATGTAATCGCAATCATGCCGTTTTAGCTTGTTTTTCGATCTCTCATCTTTCAGCTCTTTCATCGTGAGTTATGTTTTTCACAGGATTCGTACCCAAGGATTCCGCATCCTAAGTCCAATTCCGTGCCGGCTGAGCTACTGAGCAAGCTTGTTATGCCTGGAAAGCGAAATATAAGGAGCTGTAATCATAACTGTGTATGAAAACAATTACAAGTGCTCACTGTCTTACCGCCTCTAGTGTTTATTTCTATTGGAAACTTCTGTGATATGTATTTATTGGTACGTATTTTGTGTCTTGCGACGTTCCCAAAGGTACATTTTCGTCATGAGACCAGGTAGGTAAATTCTATATTAGTACTCAATTCAAGCTTGTGGAAATTAAAGTGTAAATATCAACATTATAAAATCAAATAACTCTACTCAACTTTTCTGATACTGGTGTTGCCATCACGCACTGGGGCATGAATAATTAATAATTGATTGATTTTTTTTTTTTATTGATTTTTTTATTTTTTGCTGTTTTCCAGCTGTATTTGCACGGTTTCATTATTGAGACAAATGACACATTCGTACTCAAAAACGATCCACAGAATGTTACCGTCACTGTGTATTGTGTACCAAGTAGAAGCCTCTGTGTTCGGGTGAGTGCTGCATTACTAATTGTGTAGATATGGTGTCTACATGAAATTTATTGTATTATTTACTTAGATGTTTATGAGTAACACATACACTTTAAAAGCACGGTTTAATTCAGTGCTATATTGGGTGAAATCAAAGTATTGCTAAGTAAGCTTTTACTAAGTAAAAATTACTCAAACTTTTACTGGCCAAGCTAAAGTTTCTTATTTTCTTCGTTAAATTTACTTAACTTAGGTAAGCAGATTTTAATTTCAATAGTAAGTACATTTTACTCAACAATAACATAAACTGTACAGAGCAGCAGCAGTAAAATATACTTGAAATGTGTTAGTGCATATTGTTACGAAGATTTTATCAAGTAAATCCTACAAGTTTTTTTTTCTTCAGTGTAATAGCAAATATAGTATATTGGTGTATTTTTTAATTAATTTACACTATTCCATTCAAAAGTAAGACGTTACAAAAGATTTTTATTTAAAATAAATGCTGTTTAATTTTTTTTATTTGTTTTTCTACATAATATTTCACAATATTCACAATTTACTGCAATACAATATTACTGACCCCAAACATTTGAATGGTAGTCTATTTCTTCATTTAAGTGTTCTGAGGAGTACTTCTCTCCTGATCACACCTAGCACACCATGTGAGTCAGGATTGCTACTGGCAGTGTGGCTTTGATATTATGCCGCATTCCTGTTCAAAACTGACAGAATAACACAGAGTGTCTGCTCTTTACAACTGCCTGCCTTCATTAGTTTCACTCCATCTCTCTCTCTCTGAGGTTGAGGAAAAGACACACCACTGCAGCCCACAGTGTGTGTGCATCCACACATTTAAGCCAACTAACTGCCATACCACATATCAGGCACACAAATCTGTTGAGCTAGCTTACACGTACACACACCACACAGACACACATTTGCAAGATGTGGTTATTATTATACATAAACACACACTGACTCTAAATGAACTGACAAAACCTTTCCTCCGCTCTCCTTCACTCCATCTCTCTCTCTCAGTGTAAAGTAGGGCAGTTGGCAGGGAGAGCCAGGTCGTGAGGTGCTGACAGATGGATGCTCAGTTTTCTAGCTTCTGCTGTGTGCTGTGGTTTTGAATGGGCCGTCGTGCAGTGAAGCTCAGAGAGAGAGAGAGAGAGAGAGAGAGAGAGAGAGAGAGAGAGAGAGAGAGAGAGAGAGAGAGAACAGCACAGTGAGAAGAGAAAGTACAGATCATCTTCTGTTTCACACTGACCACTACACATCATCTCTCATATCTCTTTTCTTTTTTTGTTTTTGCACTGCAATATACAGCTCTGGTCTGAGTCCAACTTTAAGAACACAGAGTTCCTCCACTTAAAATGAGAAATTGAATGTACTGACAACCACACATGAGTCTGTAGCTAGAGTATAATGCCACGTTTGACTTCAAGTGAACTTTCTGTCCTTTGTGTCCAGCCTCTCCACCTCTCTTCTCATCTAATCGCTCCTTCCTTACTAATCACACAAAGAAATAGTGGAAAGCATGTTCTCCTTTATTCATCCATCTCTCTCTGCTACTTAGCACTAAAATGAAATAAATTCAAGAAAATGTCAAGAATGTGTTTAAGTATGTCACGACAAAACAGTGAACACTGCAAAGTGCAAACAGAGTAGACCACACTGCTGATTACAGTCCTTGATTATATCTCAACAAATATGTTGTGACAGTGCACAAAAGGTGAACTGACAGTGTTTCCTAAAAAGCGCATAATAGAGTCAACGAATGTGTAAATATTTTTCAGACTGCCTGTTTTGTGAATTTAGAAAACGTTTTTTTTACAGAATTACGTACCTTTTTGACAACGTAAATAGTTAAGTGCTTTATTTTTAGTGAAACATGCAAACAAGTCATAGCATAAATCAATGGCGTATCGTGTGGGAGATGAACTAAAACTGTTGCCAGACCCAGTTCTGGAGGTGTTGGATCTGGCTTGTTCTGGCACAAATATAGCCCTGCCTGTTTGACACCACAGCTATAGGTCAAAAGAATCACAACTGCATACAGCAGCATATGACAGCATTTCATTATAAAAATGTACACTCATGAACTTGTCTACAACTCTTGAGCTATCAGTTTGAATCTGTCTATTAACTGACTTATTTACTGAATCACCAGAAGCAGCCTAGAGGGTACTGAATTCTGAACATCTGATTCACTTACTGAACCTCTGTACCACCAGTTCTTTTGGAATACAAAAATGTTATAATTATTAAATTATTTTCATTTACAGTAGTATGTAGGTAAGCCCAAATATAGGGGCAGTAGCATGCAAATTAGATGCTGTTTAGATTAGACTCTTACATTAAAGGTGACATATAATGAAAATCTGACTTTTTCCGTGTTTTTCCGTGTTTAAGTGCTATAATCTGGTCCCGGTGCATCTACCAACCCAGAAAACGTGAAAAAGAACAACCCAGTAAATTTTTTTGGTAAGCCTTTCTCTGCAAGCTTGTGAAAAAACGAGCGCGTCAGACTTCACTTCCCCTGTGATGTAGAAAGGGGATCTTATTATAATATTACCGCCCCTTAATCTCCACGTTTTCACCCACGGCGCCGCCATTGTGTTTTCACAAGTGACAATGGTATACCAGTTCTAACGCCATGGCCACAGTTCGATCAAAGCATGCTAACTGTTCTGTCTTTAGAGTCCCAGCCTCAGAGGAGACAAGAGAGCAGTGGATTTATTGATTTATTTACTGTATATTATGCTGCTGCCACACAGATCTAATATAAACATGCAATTTCTTTCCCAGCTGTTTACCTTCACAGACAGATTGTTTTTGTAACTTGTGTGTTTTTAACAAACTTGTGTGTATTTGACAGTTTAAGTGCAATAAAACATAAGAGAGAACTTAGTTTAGTACTCACATGCCGTTTGACAGCCACTTTCTGTGCACATGCTTCAGATGTGTGTGCTCAAAAACCGTATATCAGAAGTTTAAACTAATATGGTTTAAAACACACGATTTCAGTGCGATAGACATGACAATAAAAACCAAACAGATGTATTTTAGCAGAGTTACGAGCTGTAAAGGCACAGCCCTATTCTGGCAAAGGGGACGGGGAGCGGCAGCTCATTTGCATTTAAAGAGACATGCACAAAAACAGCATGTTTCTGATTCCACTCAAAATAGGCACTTTCAAAATGATATAACAAATGATCTGTGGGGTATTTTGAGCTGAAACTTCACTGACACATTCTGGGGACACTTGAGACTTATATTACATATTGTAAATATGTATAATATAATAGGGGCATAATAGGTCTTCTTTAGTTAAATACACACACACACAGGAAAGTATGAGTAAACTCAGAGAACATCAGACATTGACACATACATGAGTCAGTATTGTCAAAAGTTCCCATCACATGGCTTTTTTGTCACTCGTCATCACAGGGTTATATGTAGAGATGATAGATAGCTGACATGATGAATGCATCTCTGCTGAGTTCTTCCAGCCTGACACAGGGTTGCCATGGTGACAGAGGAACTTGCTGTTTTACAGCAGAGAGTTCCACGACATGATTAGAAATATCCCATAATGCTCTAAAGCACTCTAAGGTCCACGTATTTACACACGCACATAGCGCAACCAACTCACTCTCATTTGTGCTTAACGTCATCTCTGGTGTCAGAGAGGCTCTAGATGTAAACTCAATTGAGTATTCAACAAATAAAGAAAACAAAAACAAACGGGGCGGTGTTTCATAACTAACTCTGCCTGAGATTGTTTACAAAGGCATGAAAATGTAAACAAACAAAATGACAGAGTAAACAAATACAGAGCAAGATAGTGTGTGAGCAGAGAAAGTAAAAATACAAATAATGTCCATTTTTTAAAGCTGATTGTGAATTTCTTTTGCGTAATCTCATATACCAAGCAATGAAAACACACGCACTCATTTCACAATTCACACACTTATATACTCGCTCTGGCAGCTGTAGTCTTAATTATTCCTGTGATCTGTCTGAAAAGAAACTGATCCCACAGAAACCGAGCTCTACCAGAGTAAGTTAATAATTCAGTCTGATTGACATCCTCTTCTCACATCTCTGATCATCTTCATGCATCAATTAATAAGCTCGACATACTCACGCACACTAAAGTACACAGCAGGAGCCATCTCATCAGAGGGAACACATGCAGAGCTGAGAAGGCGAGAGATAATAGAGGTGATAAAACTGTTGTCATGCTGAAAGAGCTTCTGTCAAACCTTATAGAGCTGACATTAACGTATCATTTTAGCTGAGCAAATCCTCCCATTCTGCCACACTTGATGACATAACTAATCACTCTGTGATCTCTTTATGTTCTGCATCATTATTAAGTTATGACTGTATATTCTGCATGTGTAGGTGATGATGGGATGAGTTTGCATATCCTACCATCTACCTCCAACTCTTTTTCTTTCTCAGTCTTTTATCAGTCCATCATGTTCTGTTTGCTCTTTAAAACCGTTCAATGGATAGGAAGAAACCAGATTAAAAATAGATGGTGACTAATCAGCAGAAGAACCAGGATAAAGTCCCACCTCCGATTTCTGAGGGTTTGAGAGAGTCACAGACACACACAAACACACTCATGTTTACCTAGCAAATATGCTCTACTGAAAACATACATACTACTGTTGGGCTGAAGGCAGAGAAACACCCTGGATGGATGGCCAGTCTAATCAGACGTGATGTGACAAGCAATTTGTCTGTCCACACCAGACATCAACCAGACCAAAATCAATCACATATCACAGCTAATTATAAGAGTGCATGAGCAGACTTTCTCTGCAAGCACACTATTATCTCACACTCTCAACAAAATGTAAGTAAATAATCAAGTGATATACCAACTCAAAATCTACCACCTGCCCCTTAAGTACAGCTTACAGTAAACATATCCACATACATACATACACAATCTTTCAGAATCAGTGAATATGTTTATATGGACAGTTATAATCGAGCTACAGCAGGTTTTGCACAGTAGAGCTACAGCCCTACAAAAACAAATATTTGAAAGATTAAATACACATTAAGCATCACCTCTGTCTTTTGGAGCAAGCGTACAACATAGAGGTCAACTGTAGATTGATTAACGTGTGTAGATGCTGGACGAAGCCAAGCTACAATCACATTATCTGGCTCTGTTAGTGCAGCTTCACAAAAACCAGGCTGGTACAATTTCAGCTGCATTAAAGACAAAAAAAAAGGAACTAAGGAAGACAAAAATAAAAAAAATAATTAAATTAATAACAAATCAGCAACATTCATTTTAATCCATTATTTACAAAATTGATTTTCCACATAATGCACAGTGTTGTCCTTCAAGCAATGTGTCATTTTAAGGAAATTAAAACAAATATAGTGGATGTAACTATAAAGTCTATATGTGTAACTAAATGTGCAAAGGATTGTTTACATTTGAAAGTAGACGTTAAAATCTCTAAGCTGAAAAAGACACTTCAGAAAAATAAAAGCACATACTAACATGTAGTATGGTACTTGTAGGAGGAACACACATTCGCTCATCTGAACTTAACACATTTATACTCAATAGTCCTTTACTGCTCTCAAAAAATACAATTACTTGTGTTACATGTAGAAATTTAAACTTACAAATCTAACAATATGTTACAAAAACGAACAATATAGCCAGAATTATTGCGCTGCTTGTTCTAATGTGCATCGTCTTGTTTGATGTCCAAGCCAGCACTCTTTCACTGAGGTACATGGAGTTTAACAGAGATGCGCTTATTGCCAGAACAAGCCTTTATGTAAAATAGAAATATTCATGTGACTCTCTAAAATTTAAAGATAAGGATAAAACTGTTAAAAGGAAGTTATGCTCTGAGGAAACACATAACAGGGTAGGTCAAGTTAAACTATATGTTTTTGTTTGAAGTGCTAAATATGGGGCATTCTCATGTTTAGGACAATTTCAGTTGTGCATTTTTCTCAAAGCCGCTCACTCTGCATCCTGTGCTGTTTTCTAGATGCATTTTGTCCCTAGAAATAGAAAAAAAGTGATGTGACTGGCGGATGTTTTCAGTCATGATCAGTGTTCGCAGACATGAATTATCAAATCTGATTATGTAAATTTTTTTCAATTGTATTGATTAGTTGTTACAGCCAGAACACCAAAATTCAGCCCAGATTGAACACAACACAAAGTGTCAGTGAGCAAACACACAGTCAGAGTCTGACTAGGTAACATGCACAGTGTTACGGATACGATGTGTTGTTACTGCAAACACAGCACAAGGCTCAGGTCTGAGATGGAAACATTGAATGGAAACTTGAGCACACGCACTCTCCGCAAGTTCTCATAAATACGCAATCTTTCTTTACATCTACCCATAGACAAAATCAAGTACACTAGGACATGCTCATAACACACTCATCAGGTGCGTGTTCGACTCACCTCCTTCCAAACAGCCGTAACCCAGTAAAAGTCCTGCTGCTATGCCGGCGAGCCACTGCGACTCTCTCCCCGTCAGGCTGTGGGTTGGAAGGGAGTTCAGAGTTGGATGAAGAAGCGGACGTGGAGGCCAGAGAGGTTGTGACCTCTTCCCTGTCCTGTGAACCTGCTCCTAGCTCCTGCTCCATCAGGAGCCTTGGGCTGTCAATCAAACAATGGTAACTAATCCCAAACTCACGGAGTCAGAGAGTCCTCATGCTGAGAAAAACTAGAAGAGAAGGGTCGCACCATCCTGCTCTCTGCCTCTCAGAAAGAGAGGGAGGACAACGCGAACAGCACTCAGTCCTCCAGATCCTTGCAGATTTCCACGTGTGATCCGCTTCCCATTCCGCCTTCAAGACACTTAATCCTATAAGCAAACCCCCACATTCCTCTCTCCCCCTCCTCTCTTTCCTTCCTCCCTCTCTCTCTCTCTCAGGAAGTTCTTACAGTCCCAGTCTAAGCAGAGTCATAAAGCAAAGAGAGTTCCTCTAGTCATCTCTTCATGTCTTTCTCTCTCTTGAAGCGCTCATCTCCTGTTGTCCTCCCACGGTGGCTGCCGCTTGCACTCACACACGCGTCTATGCAGGCGCATACACATACGCTCTTAGCTGCCGGTTGCACTCACAGACATTGCACCACACCAGGAAGTGTCAAACTCAGAAGAGACTCATTCATAGGACCCCAACTTAGCTGCCCCTCCAGGTGCCTGATTTTTTTTGACCTTACTTCTTTGCATCTATGTCACTTTCTCTCTTTGATAGAAGAAAATGAGATATAACTCTGCCAATGGAACAAAGCAGATCACAGTTTGCAGATCAGATCAGTAGTGCAACTAGTTATGTACACAAATTTCACTTCTAGACAAATGGTTACTTTGAGTTTGAGGGGTTATTTGGAAATCTCAATACAGGACTGGCCAACGATAAAAGTTGTATAACTGAGGTCACAGAAACATATATAAAGCAAAATGTAAAACAACACACACACAGAACAATACGTTTATGGCTGTGCAAGCGCACTTGTAACAGGAGGGCAGGTAGGAGGAAGATCTTATAGAATGCAGTGAATAAATGCAGTTTGACATTGAGAAAAGAAAGAAGGCAAAAGGCATGAGGGAAAAAGACGGAAAGAGAGATCGCCTCAAGTTCTCGGCTGTTATTGATTTCTGTCAATCTGTGTGTTAGCAAGCATGTGTGTATGTGTCTTAACATTTGTTGAAGGTTTTTCTTTTATATCTTTTACAGTTATAAAGAGATTCACTACCAACCCCCAGTGCAGTACACATATTGCAGACAAGGGCTATTGAGTTAACTAAAACTGAAACCCATTTTTTAAAAAAAAAAGTTACTTGAAATAAACTTTAACTCAAAGAAAATAAAATACAGATGTAAAATGTAAAAGAAAAACTTTACTTCAGCAAACTTCCAAGGCAACATTTCTCACTTTCATTTAGTGTAACTTGATATACTAAATTAATTGATACCGAAAACAGACACATTTAAAAAAAAAAATTTAAATAAATAAATAAAAATAACAAAAACACATCTAAAACTTCAACTTCGAAATATGAATAAAAACTATAATAGTATCTGAGCAATACTAAAATAACACTGCGGACAGAACCACAAGAACCAGAAGGGAAGTATTCTCATTAGGTCATATTGTGTGTGTGAGACTGTGACAACAGAATAAGAAAGCCAGCAGAAAGATTCCTCTCCTCTACCTACTGTTCACACTCACTACAGACTTCCTGTGAAGGAAGGAAATGATGTCACAAAAATGGGAGTCATACACAATTACGGTTGGACCACAAATGAGATATTGTTTCCTGCTATTCTTCTGTTAGCAATACGTGTGTGTGCTTGTGTAAGAGAGAGCAAGCTACAGATATAGAAGGAAGAGGGAGATAGGAGGTGAAAATACGACAGCTGAAATGATGGGTAGGATATATAACTGTGTAGGTGTGACAAGTAGGATTCACTGTAACCTGGATTCAGCCTGATCTTATATACCACCAGAAACAGCAGGGAGAAATTTCCACCAGAAATTCATCCATCCATACTCATTTTCACTGTAGCACCTCAGCAGGACACATTCTAGTAAAGCATCTTAATTCAAGCATCAAATGAACCCTTTTAACGTGCTTGAGTCTAACACAGATTGTAAAGAAAAGATTTTGTGCACCTCTAGACTGGATCTCCACCTTGTGGTTACATTGAGTAACTGCACACCTGCAGGGATTTTCACACTGTGGTTACAGTCTTTAAAAACCACTGCTTTATTTACTCTAGTAAAGTTTGTGGTATCAGATTGAAAGTGACTCTGAACTAGGCACAGATTATGGATGTTCGTTTCTAAAAAAAATATATATATATATATATATATATATATATATATATATATATATCAGACACTCTGTTCACCACAATAAATACAATAACTTGGACTATTAAACTGTGTGTACCCAAACTCACAAACATAGCAATCTTTCACAACCCTATCACAAAAGATAGCATACCCGTTGCTATCTTTCTCTCTCTGTCTCTCTCTCTCTCTCTCACACACACACACACACACACGTTGTGTTTCCATGTTTTATGGGGACATTCCATAGGCATAATGGTTTTTATACTGCAAAAACTGTATATTCTATCACCCTACACCTAAACCTACCCCTTACAGGAAACTTTCTGCATTTTTAAATTTTCAAAAAACTTAATTCTGTATGATTTATAAGCTTGTTTCCTCATGGGAACCTAAAAAATGTCCCCACAAGGTCAAAATTTACTGGTATTACTATCCTTGTGGGGACATTTGGCCCCCATTACATGATAAAAACCAGGTACACACACACACACACTTGGGTGATGAGATTCTAAGATAAGGTCACAGATGGTTTCCATATGCAGGTTTGGTGGTTAACTTCATCTGGCATAAATACATTCAAGAACACAGAACAACCAGACAGTGAAACTAAAATTCAGCCAACCTATATACACAAGCCAGACACAATATATTTACAGTACATGCACACCAGAATGTCAGTTATTTCGAGAACACTGACTGAGATCCAAAAGTGGCATTTGCATTTATATGCACTTTATTAGCAGCAGAGCATGGCATTAGCATTGGCAAGGTCAGGAGTTCGACTCCCTAGGAATGCATGATTGATAAAATGTAATTCAGTGCAATGTAAGTTGCTTTGGATGAAAGCAGAAATGTAAATATTCTTAACCTGCATTTACATAATGGGTTAGAATGCTGCTTTCTGCATGCAGTCACAGAATTGGCTCATATTTAGTAAACATCTGCTTGTGATGATAGCACAGCGGACGCATACAGAAACAATATTAGTAGCAAGCTGCACACCCTCAACTGGCTAAATTTATAAAATACAAGTGGTGTTCTCTTAAAGTCACAATAAATGTGACAAATTAGTTTAATAGTTACTGTATGCCTGCTAGAACATATACACAAGTTCACACACTAATGCTACAAGACCACAGAAAAGCTGCATCAGAAATCATATACTGTCTAGTAGGTCCTAACATCTGTTTAAAAAAAGGTATATTTTATAGTATGAACATGAGCAGCATAAAATAAATTTTGATATATTACATCAACTATGTATCACTGTCAGGTGACCTACCAGCACAAATTGCATTGCTACACTGCCATTCCCAACTCCTTTCCCTTGGCTTCATAGGATAGTAGTCTCTCCATGGAATACACATTCCAGAATCTCGTAGTAGTAGGTCAACCATGTACATTTTTGCCTATGAATTGGGGCATACTACTCTTTTGGCATACTATGCAGTATGGCATATTCTGATGCAGCGAAAGAGTTCTTATTGCTAGATCTTGCAACTGGCTTCCGATTTAAATGTTGCAATGTCTTCATAGTGCTGACCAGAGATCAGAGCTTCATTCTTACAGCTAAATGAACTGGCACGAGTAGCATGGGCCATCAAGCACATGGACACATAAGCAAGTGTAGTTCAGTCTTACCTGTGGTAAGGTTGAGGCGGAGGGGTGGGGGGCAAGACCCATTTCCCCCTGTGTGCCCACATTTCTCTGTCTCTTTCAGGCCTGCCAGATTGACTCTAGTTACTGTCATACACAGAGCTATTGTAGACAGCAACTGACCCTCGCGGCCTGTGCCTCTCTGAGCTAAATCTTTCTTCCCCAACACCCCCTACTTCCTGTTGTGACACTTCCTTATGTGAGTGTATGTTTGTGTTTGTATTGTGTGTGAGAGAGAGACCGAGAAACAGAGATGGGTCAGGGGTAAAACTTGATTCTTGTATATAAAAAAAAAAAAAAAAAAAAAAAAAAAAGACGCCTCAAATAGATTATGAGCTAGAGACTGCAGGAATACACACACACACACACACACACACACTGAGAACAGGGTCCTGTGGGAAACTATTTTTATTACTCTTAAAGGAGAGCCCCAAACATACACACATACTTACATGCAAACTGAGGCAGGCAGCTTTCCTTGCTTCTTACAGAGTACCGTAACTGATGATCTTGAACTTTTATTTTTCTGTGTATGAGCTGCTATAACAAACAAAAATGAAGAACAGACATCGTACAACTGTACTTCCTTTGTCACACTCATCTCACTTTTAACCACATGTAAACGCTCACCCACAGATGCATATCTTAAGATACTTTATAAAGCAAAGGCTGTTGTCCATTTCCACTATCTGTCTTTCTATTAGAGATGTGCATTTTGCTCATTATGACAACTCAAAACAGTAATTATCCAATATTTAAATATTTTGTTTTATCATCATCTCAAAAAACTCAGTGCACAGTGCTGAATCTGGTGGCTCTAAAGCACTGGTTCTCAATTCCAGTTCTGGGAACCTCCTGCTCTGCACATTTTGCATGTCTCCCTTATTTAACACACTTCGTTCAGATCATCAGCTCGTTAGGAAAGAGATGCATGAACTGAACCGAGTGTGTCAGATAAGAGAGACAAACAAAATGTGCAGAGCAGGGGGTCCCCAGGACTGGAATTGAGAACCACTGGTATTAGCCAAAATATTTCCGCAGAACATTGGGTTTGCAGATTGTGTTACCTTAGCAAAAATGACAAGGCAGACTTTTTCATCTAGTACTGACCAGACTGCTGAACATCATTTAACTCCAAATAATTACTTTAAGATATAAAAGGACAGGACAGAAAGGTATAGAAAGAACATGTAAGATGCTATCATCTCCCCTCTCTCCACTAGGGGGAGAATGTACTCTTCTTTACTGATGGCTCTGTAATCTGTTTTGCTATACCCTCTTGATTCTGTTGTTCCAAACGGAGTTACATTCTTTCTTCCACTGGGGAAAAAAAAAAAAAAAAGGTGTTTTGGGGTATTGTGCTGGCTGCTCTTATCCAGGCCCTGAATTCAGCTTTATTTATTTATTTGTTTATAAATAAATAGTTTTAACAAATGAAATGGTGAAATGTTCATGAAGTGACTCTCAGAGCAGCTCTGAAGATGAAAATTATGTCTTCATACAGTGAGACAGCAGACGCTGAAAACACCATGAGCATGCAAGCTTGAGTGTGTAGTAGGCAAAACTGTGGCATTAATTCACACAGAGACGCAGACATATTTAAATAGTGTTTTTTGTTTGCAGTTTAGCCTAATATTTATAAACACTAGTTTGTATGGCGATTTTATTAAGTGTACAGCCATTTGATTTATTCATCCAAATTCAGCATCATGTCATTTTTATAACTGTATTCCATGATTCATCAGCATTTTCTGCATCACTGAATCAGTTTTTGTGAACTATTTTTTAAGATCCTGCACATTTATACAAAAAACATATAGAAAGTGACATTTACATCAGTGACATTTTGCTCACTCATCTTGAATCTCCACAAGAGCAGCTCGGCCCACCGGCACACTTACAACTGTCAATTATCATCAACCCAGGTGGAATAGATTTAAATATCGTAAAATTCATCACACAGTGCTCACGGTACTACAATCTACAATTCATAGAAGCATAAATAAAGTCAGGAAAAAAATATTTATTAAACAAATAACCAAGGAGGATGTGCACAACTTGGTTTTGTGGACAGATTCTGCTGTCATTTTAGTGTGTTTGTGATGTGGCAGCATTTGCTGCATCTCTCACAGCCGAGTGTGTTGGACATTGTGTTCCAGCCCATGAACTCTAGCTTGAGAGAGATCAAGTCCAAAGCTACCATGGTGTCTGTCACTGTAGTGACTGCTTTTCAGCTACAGGCATCGATTAACTAGGAAACAGTGAAGGCCGGTTGTGATTGGCTCTTATTAGCTTGTTTGCAGCACTGTCATGACGACGTGATACAGTGACCTCAAGATTAATTGGAGCAGGGCGAGTTTGTCTAATAAAACATGACCTATTGAACATGTACAGAGTTTAGGAGCACAATATAGCGGAAACTACATACAGGGACACATTACAGAGTACATACAGTTCAACTGAGCACACACAGTTTACATCTACTCAAATGTCTCTCACACACACAGCGGCGTTTGTAATCTGTGTTGTACAGAAAAGGCTTGAATAATTAATTTGAACTCAGTCACAAGCTCTCTTGTGTCAGTCACTGAATGATGTCCTTTCTGTAACAAACCCGTGCAAGTCTGTGTGTGATCGAATTTGTTTTAGCTCTCTTTCATGCACACGATAGGACGGGTTTAGGATTAGGTTTTCTGACAACATCTAAGCAGCTGCTTTCTCCCTCAAGAGCATCTACTTGATGCCTTAAGAACACTTACAGGCACTGGTTTCAGTAAACTAATGAACAGGACTCATGAAATGGCACATCCTAATTCAAGTGCTTAGCCACAAAATGGTGCTGTGGGATCTGAACCTGGTGTGTTTGTGCTCCCTTTAAAACCATGTAATGTCAAAACTTAGGGAAGCAATCGCTCGATGCTCAAAGCAGAGGAAAGGAGGTGTTTTTGTGATGGCTCAGACTGTGGGAGGAGAGCTCCTGGTAAAGCAGCACCTGCAGGGCACACTGACTCACTCAAAATACACTCCAATCTACTGCCATTACACACCCTTCAGTACAGCTGAGACCCTCTAACTCACTCTTACACACAGCAAACAGACACAGAAAAGCATATACACTCACATACATTACACATAAAAAAATTATACAAATGGTATAATGTCCAGTAATACTGTATACTGGACAATCAGATTAGATATAGATATCAGACTAGTCTAGATATACAGTACATTTTGACTCATAACCTTTTCATAAAATAGGACTTTATCATACACTGTGCTACTATTTACCAAGAAAGCCAGTGATCACTATATAGACCACCATATGGACAGAACATTTGCTTTAGTTTAATAATCAGTTTTTTTTCTTAAAGAACACCAACCCTGATTTTTACACTGTGTCTACACCAGACGTGACCACTATCACACAAATCATTTATCCTTTAAGAAAAAGAATGAAATGTCAGTTTATTGTCAAAGATTTATCGCGCACGGCACATGCAGTGTAGACAGAATCATCATTTATAATAAGTTTTATTATCCTTAGTCTTGTTGCATCTTATCACTCCGCTACAGACACTGTCAGAAATATATAAAAATATTCATGCATATGCAGGTTATGAGATAACAGATAACTTTAAATAACAAATGGTTTTATTCTGGTTGCATTATCTGATTGTGTTACATTGAAATGATCAGAATGTGCTTTTTGACTACTAAAATCTAAAAAGTTTAATAATAAATAATAACAAATATGCTTTTGACATGAATCCCATTAAGAGTCAGTCATAACAATTTTTCAGTCAAACATCAAGGGTTGTTATTATAAGAAGCAGGATTTTGTTGATGTGTCATCATTAAAAAAAGAGCTTGAAAGTAGTTGTCTAGACTGGCATGGCATATTTCTATAAAATATAATGACAATATGAAAAATGTGATACACAGAAATAGCATAACCTCAATTACTAAATATTTTTTGTTGCACTTATTTATACCTCTATCAACAGAAAAATAAATGAAGTATCTGCTGCTAATCTCCACACAGATTCCCTCTGAGAGAAACAGAATGACAATAATTAGAAATGGATGGAGGTTGAGAAAGATGAAGCCAGACAGGGAGTTATACAGAGAAAGATGGAGGAATAGAAAGACGGGGGAGGAATAAAGAGAATGAGACAGACTCAATTAACAAACCCCCACTTCCTTACTGTCTGTGGCTGCAGCATTATCCTCTGGAGCAACCCACAAACCCACACAGATGACTTTCAGAGACGATCAAATGCTCACTGAGTGCTATGATCACTAATCTGATGGCTAAAATAATCTCCACTGAGATTATCTGTGGAGATCTGTGCTTATTTGTTTTCTTACTGGGTCACAAAAGAAGTCCTTTCCATCAGACAATGTTATCAGTGCACTGGCTCTTGATTTCTGTTATCTTCTATAGCAGTGGTTTTCAAACTTGTTCCTGGTGACCCACTGCTCTGCACATTTTGCATGTCTCCCTAATTTACACACCTGATTCAGATCATCAGCTCATTAGGAAAGAGCTCCTTGAACTCAAATGAGTGTGTCAGATAAGGCAGACATGCAAAATGTGCAGAGCAGTGGGTCACGAGGAACAGGATTGAAAATCACTGTTCTATAGGAACTAACCATAAGACATAAAAAAGATTCTTTTCTCTCTCTTTTTGTTTCCCAAATCCCAAGCACCACACCACTGTCATGGTGACCCCTTATTTAAATCATCTTTTTTGAATCATCTCCGTTTCCAGTTCTTTTCAGCAGAACATGCACATGGTGTGAATATTATTTTTGCCCATCTCACACTCAAAGGTTACAACGGCCAGATTCTGTAAAGCTGAGAGAAAGAGCAGTGTGTGAAAGAGATTTAAGGGATGGAACAGTATAAAAGTGAAGCTCTTGTAGTGATGCTGTCGAAACAAAGGTTGCCAAGAGATAACATCAAAACACACAAAAGCAACCAACTTTATCCAGCCTTTTAAGACTTGAGTAGTGGTTGACCGAAATAGATTTTTTGATGGCCGATGCCGATATCTTAGAGAGCAGGGTGGCCGATGGCAAATATAAAGTCATTAGTTACTTGATATCACACCATTTAATTTAAAAGTAGTAAAAACATATGCATAACATTTGCTGAAATTAAATGTATATGTATTTTATATAATATTTTCTTAAATTAAAAATAAATAATTTGAAAATGATTTTTTTTTTTTTTTTTTTAAACTGAACTTGAAAAATAAATATGTAAAATAGATTTATTTAGGTGGAAATTTCCTGATTCTGGAATCCTACCATAGTGTTCCACAAAAAAAGAAATGGTTAAAAAATATGTATATAAAAAGAAAGTATTCACTAAAACCAACAGTGCACTCAATAATCTGCTAAGTCTGTGCGCGCTGGAACCTTTTTATTTATTTTATTATTTTTTTTACATAAAGATAATGAATGGCTAATTTCACATACAGCAGATGGTGACTATAATATGAATACAACATAGCGACAAACTGGATATAGTGGAGCATCGTTTGAAATCAAGGGTTTAAAGTTTGTTGATTGTGGTTGTGCAGTGGCAGCTGAACACTCATCCTTCGCACAGACACGCACACTAATTTTTATGCAGGCTACAAATGCACACTTCAGAAGAATTCACTGCTCAATTTATCAAAGTTTGCTAGGTTTGTGAAATTAAACATTTATTAGATATTCAAAGACCTGTTTAAATGATATAAATACATACTTGCTAAATGCTGATGGTAAATGGCTGTTACTAATAATATAAAAGCAACTGCTATAGTACTTTTTCATATACCGTTTACTTTCTTTGCTTAACAGTTCTGTCAATAACTGATCTGTCAATAAGTAATAATTTATTAGTAATAAAATAAAGTTGGAGAATGAGAGCCCCATGCCCTCAGGTGCTGGTGTTCTCAGTGTTGTCAAAAAAAATAAATAAAATAAAATAAAAAATAAATAAAAAAAGGTCCTACATACTGATAAAAGTCCTGCTTCAAACACATTGGCCAAACAGAAAAACTGACAGACCAATGCTGATAATACAAAAATGCCAAATACACTCTTAAAAATAAAGGTCCTTAAAAGGTTCTTCACAGCGATGCCATAGAAGAACCATTTTTGGTTGCACAAAGAACCATTCAGTCAAAGGTTCTTTAAAGAACCATCTCTTTCTTACCTTTTTATAATCTGAAGAACCTTCTTTCGCCACAAAGAACCTTTTGTGAAACAGAAAGGTTCTTCAGATGTTAAAGATTCTTTATGGAACCATTTTGATAAAAAAGGTTCTTCTATGGCATCGTGAAGCACCTTTGTATCATCAAATATCGCCAAGGCCGATATATCAGTCAGCCAATACTTGGTTGCTTCTGTCTGAAGAGCAGTAGAAAAATGAGGCTAATACAAGGGCAAGCTGCACACATCATGTTATTTGGTCTGTAGTTACTGCCTAAATGTTCATGCATGACTCATATCATCAATGGTTCAAGCATTGTCATGTAACGCTAGGGCTGGGCGATATGGGCAAAAATTCATATCTCTGTATTTTTTGGCCGATTTCCGATATACGGCATACATCTCGGTATTTCGTTTTTGTATTTGGATTTAAAAAAAATCTGTATTTAATATATATATATATATATATATATATATATATATATATATATATATATATATATATATATATATAAATGCCCAATGTTGTCCAACAAAACAATACATATGAAAGGCTATGAAAACAAATAAAGTGAATGTAACCACGTAAGCCTTTATAGACTACTATGTGCAAAAAAGGGTTAAAATCACATTTCATTCTTACATTGTGACATTGCAATCTAAAAACAAAAATAAGGCTTTTAAAGCGGAAGTTAAATTCATTAAATTAAAAATGAAAATAAATGAGAACAAAAGCACAGAATTGTGTTAGGCTATTTTGATTACACCATTACAGTCACTTTACAGTCAGTGCTATCATAAAAATAGACTTACTTGTAGGTTTAAAATTCTACGTCACATTTATTGTCCAACTATAAATATTTCAGCGAAATGTATATTTTAGTCAGAATTATTGCGCTCCTATTTAAAGGGGTCATATGATGGTGCTAAAAAGAACATTCTTATGTGTATTTGGTGTAATACAATGTGTTTACGTGGTTTAAAGTAAAAAAAAAAACACATTATTTTCCAAATATTTTACATAATTTTATTTCCTCTAAGCCCCACCTTTCTGAAACGGGTCGATTTTTACAAAGCTCATCGGTGTGAAACAGCGAGGCGTGCTCTGATTGGCCAGCGATCCAGTGCGTTGTGATTGGCCGAATACCTCAAGCGTTTGATGGAAATGTTACGCCCCTTACCATAATATGAGGCTGCGTCCCCACGACGACACAAAAACATTAAAAGCCATTTCAAATGAGGAATTTATTGCATCCAGTGGGGACATAATTACTGATTATAATGACTTATACTGTCTTTTTTGCATCGCGCCGCGTAAACATAACACCATGTCTGCATTTGTGATCGGAGAAACACAAACAACAAGCACTACTTACACTCGCATTTGAATAGTAAGTAGCAGATTTTTTAAATAATAAAACGTAACGTTACTTACAGGCTGTGAGTCAGAAGCGCCAGACTGTCCTTGTAAGGTTGGAACTGCCCCACTTTTGAGTAAAAGTCTTTCTACATGTAACAGCCGTGGTGTCCAGCAAGCCAGTAAACCTCACTCCCCTGATCTAGTGACTCTTAGCGCCCGTCTCCCACGCTTAGACCACGGTTCGAATCTCGCTCGGAGCGGGGTGAATAGGACCGGTTACACACAACCGGCCTTGTACTCTCCCATGTTCAGAAAACAATCCTCCGTGAAGTGCGCAGCACAAACTCCAATATTTGTGTTGTACTGCTCTGGGACAGTGTTGTAAATAAAACTTGGCCCCAGATTTCTTGTTATGTCCTCTTTACTCGCATCCAAACACACAGCACCTCTCTATGACATGGCGCTGGCGGAAGCAACAACATAGAGTGAGAAAGTTACGCCTTCTTTCTTTGCGTATACATTTGGGCGGTGTAATGCAAACCTTCCCACATTGTGACGTAGAGATGTGGGGGCTTGTTAGAACGAGCCGTTTTAGGTGGGTGTGGCTGACTCTTAACTTTAATAAAGAATATCTCTTTGGATTTGAGACTTTGGTCTTTGCAACTTTACAGATCTTCTTTATGCACCAAGAGCTTGTAACACTCCAAAGAGAATGGTAAAATTGAAATTGCATCATATGACCCCTTTAATTGAGCTTTGTCTCTCTGGCGCACATGTGCACGGCGGCGTTCATTCACTGAAGTCTGTGAAGTTTAAAGGAGAATCGCAAAGCAGGCTCATGCACTCCTGACAGAAAAATGGAAATATTTCCATGACTTTCTAAGAGTTACAGTCGGAGAATATACCTGTGAAATGTAAGTTATGCATTAAGGAAAACAGCACATCTCAAACATATTAAACAGCATGAGTAGCATCTCTGTCAGCGGCACACGCAGCCTTTCTGTCAGAATCAGAATCAGAATTAGCTTTATTGCCAAGTATGTTTACACATACGAGGAATTTATTGACAGAAGCTCCACAGTGCAACAGAATGACAGTGACAAGACAAGACACAGATAATAAAGATAATAATATACAAATATACAAAACAGACAATGTGCAAAATAGCACAAACACAATATACAAAATAGACAATTTAGTATGTACAGGTATGTTAGGTGCAAATTTGAAATGTAATAAGTATGCGTTAAATAAATAAATGTATGATAGTGTTGTGTTTCATGTTTATTGTTAAGTATTCATAAGATGGATTGCCTGAGGGAAGAAACTGTTCCTGTGCCTGGCCGTTCAGAGCATCTGATGTGCCAAGCCGCTTAAACTATGCGAAACTATAAACTATACCATGTCTTACCAGTTTTTAAAGGCCTTAATATGAAGCTTGTCACATGTTTAGAACAAATTGGATAATGCACTTTCTCCGCAGCAGCTCAGTCTGTGTCCTCCACTATATATTCAGATGCGATCGTATCAATCTACTGTATATCGATATAAACGGTATTGCCTCATATTGAATCGCTTATAAAGAAAATATCGATATATCATACAAACTCGATCTACCGCCCAGCCCTATGTCACGCTGCAACAGCTTAAGGCTGTCTACAACTGTACATCAAAGGGTAAAACATCCACAGAACTGAAGCACAGGCTTGTCAATTTTCCATCTGTTTCAAGCCATTAATATTTAGATCTCCCCTCAAAAGAACTGGCGGGAAAGCGTGTAAGGGCCTGTTTACTCCTGGTCAATTCATGCATTTCTACTGATCAGGTAACTATCTGATCTTGAAAAGACCAAGTGTAAATACAATCATCTTCATTAAAAGTAGTGAAACTAAATTATTTTAGCAGTGCTGATGCCGGTCTCTTCCCTATTGTGGTCTTTGATCTTGAGCTTAACTGATGATTGATAAAATGCTGCTCATATTGGTTGCTTTCACTGACGTGAACAACTGCAATCGAAGATCAGATTTATATTTGTTTAGAGGAGACACATTAATGTAGACAATGGAACCATTTTAACGAATCAGACAGATATCTGATCAGCAAAAACATATTAAGGGATCAGGTGTAAACAGTTCCTGTGTGAGCACATGTGGAACAAAAACTCTGACTGGCCATTGTGTTTATGTGCTCATTCAGCTCAACAGACATGTCTTTGATTGGCTACAATGAACAATGCTGCCAAAACATGCTGTAATCAGAAACTTTTGACACTCACAGGAGCATTTGAAAGCAGCTGTCATTCTCATGAGATGAAAAAAAAAGTCTTTAAAAGCTAAATTATACTATATCGCTTATATTTAATGTATTGCTCAGCACTAGCCCTGCATGAAACTTGGCATTTAAAGCTGAATAAGGACAGACACACATACACAAAGAAAACGCCAGTGTGGCCTGGATATACTTAGCCTATATTGAGCTACATTCTCACTGTCTGGTTTCATAAGTAAACAGACGTCTGGCTACAATCTAAAGTGGCTGCACTTAATCAGTCAAGACTTTGCATTTGAGCTTATTAGTTATGTTGTCTCCATTTACAAACTCCATTTAAAATGGTATAATATAATTGCTAAGACACACACACATCCACAACAGATGAAGCAGAGCTCACAGTGAAACTGGGTATTGTTTTGGCCAGGTGTGCCTGATTTTCCTCCTTCTCCAACTAAATGTTCAACATGACCTAAAGAACAGCACTTTCAGTTTCTGTCACAGTTGAGAAGTGACATTTCAGTATCAGTAATTGCACTGCTCATGGATGTAGACGCTGCCATAGAAGCACACTGACAGGAGAGGAAAAGAACACTCACTATAAGAAAGAGAAACAGGACATATTAAGACAGAAATAGGGTTCAGTCGCATTACCTAAAATGAAAAGTCTGTCAAATAGGATCAGAATTCTGTACTCCACTATAGAAAACATGTACTTGTCTCTAACCAGAATCATAATGTTTTTACAGCAACAGGCTTTCCTGCCAGTCATTATCCTTATATTACCGCATCATTCCCCTTTATGACCTGACCTTTCAGGTATCTCATTACTGCAGCAGCGGCCTATTCTGCAGAAGAACAGATTTTCTTCCCATTTTGATCCTCTTATTGCTCAGCAGTACAGAGAAACCTGGGTCATTATCTGGCTTTAATGAGCCCCAGTTTTGCGTGTTCTGGTTTCTGGGAAACCAAAAATCCCCACTGTGGCTGAAGTTCTGAGAACATCTTTAGCTTGGAGATTCGTGGTCTCAAAGGTCACGTACACACTGCAGTTTAATACGGTCATCACTCCTCCTCTATTTGACAAAAGACTTTTACAACTGAATTTACTTCAAAAAATTAAATGACATTAAATTCACAAAGTGGTGTGTACAGAACAAACTAGTTAATAGAGAGTAAAATCTAGGCATTGCAGTGCCTATAGCCTACAAATGGCTTACTTATTATCATCTCCAGATATTAAGATTTTAGAATATTATACATTAGTCTAGTTCACAGATGCCCAAACCAGGGCCCGCAGGGCCAAGTCAGCCCATTATGACCTTTGATTTGGCCTAATTTGACACTTTATTTTACACTTAATTAGCGAAGATACAGACTGGAAGTTCAAAAATCAGATAGGGTACGTGTCGTATGAATGGACATGAGGTTTCTGATAATAGTATTACATATTGAATAATGTGGTGAATTCAATCTCTTGATATAAAACGCAGTCCTGGTAAAGCAGACAACTGCTTTGGAAAAATCAATGCAACACATAGCAAACAGAGTCCACGCAGGGCCAGCAGCACCGCTCCCCCTACTTCATCAAAGATAAATCTGATATAGACATGAGTAACTCTTCTTGAACCATATCACCATCTCCTTCATCTTAATCAGGCTTGGTAGACTACAAAGCCCATTATTCATAATTCATGTAGGTCTGGTGGTTTTAATGTCATTAGGCTGTTTCAATGGGCCATGTGTGGTTTCATAAAAGACCAGCTGGTGGTGTGTCATCTGTATAAAGACAGATCTGCTCAGTTTCCATGTACATGTTGAAAACAAGGTCTGAGCCATCCGACAGATGCACTGGATTGTGTCCCACACCACTGAGCTTTGATTAACAAGATATCTCAAAAAATCAAAAGAACAATAACACTTTGTATGCATGATGTTCCCTAGATTTGTTAAGTCAGCCCTTCTACAGTTCTTTTGTTCTTAATTTTGATTCCTGGTTCCAAACACTGCTCCAAAGAGCACTACAATAATATAGAGGTCAGCTTATCAAGTAACTTAAGCATTCAGGTAAAACAAATGTTAAACATTTCAAATAAAGACAGACATAATCCACAAAAGGCTATGTGTTACAGTGGTTTTACCACAGTTAAAGTGGTTTTACTGTGGTTTTTTAAATGTTTAAAAACTTACTTTCATGCATAATGTTGCTGTTTGGGCATGAAAAAGCTCTACAAAGTTATAAAGCACAAAGTCCACTCCAAAGGTAGTTATTCTCTATATCAGTAAGAAATATTTCTGATCTCCCTTAAATGCCTTGACTACAGTCCTGGTTTTCTACCAGGAACAAACATGTCACAGTATCCCTTATTTAAATAATCCCCACTCATTGAACATAAAAAAAAAATATGAGGGGCGAGGCCGGGTTGAGTTGCATTAATAGTGCGTTGCCGCCATGTCCAAGATAGGGCTGTCAAATAAAAAAAAAATAAATAAAATTTTGAATATTCAACGATTTTAAATTAAAACTAAAAAAATTTGAATGCAAAAATGTTGCGTTTCGAATTTTACGAAGGCAGCCTTATCAGTGACACACGATATGCGATGACGATGCATCGTTACATTTTAATGTTTTTGTTAGCCTATCCAGTTGAACCCACTATATGCCGCGCTGCTGCGTTGTTCATTCAAAATATTGTGGAAAAAGAGAAAACATCAACGCAGAGAACATCTTGTTTACGTCAAAACTGAAACCAAGCCGTTCACACATTACGTATATTTTGCACATTTTCTAGATGGACATCTATCACTGTTGCATTTGTGTCTCTAGTTCAACTTTTAAAAAACATGTCTTAAGATTTTATGGCATGTTTTTTCCCATCCCACTGCATCTCATGTTTTTAAATGAAGAAGTACTCTGTGTTTCGGCCTTTTGTTTTAAACTATGCATATATGATGCTGTTTTGATTATAATTGTTTAAGCAACTTAATTAATTCTATTTGGTTTATAAAAATTATTTTAAAACATTATGCACTTTTTTAACAGATAGTCATGTTATATTATTGCTCTTAATAAACATGCATTAGTAATATTTTCCTTGATGTGCCCTCTTGTGGCCTCAGAAGAGAAGCCAAAAGCCTTTTTTCCTGTAACTGAAATTATGCCTTTTAAGTTTGAATATAATTCAAATATTGATAATATTTAAGTACAAAATTCAAATTTATTTTTTCAGCCATTTTGACATCCCTAGTCCAAGAGACTGATACACATGCAGCTGTTTACGTTCGCAGACATAACTGACTGTGTTTATGGCAGTTCACATGAAAGAACCGGTTGTCTGCGAAAACCAGATATCAGAAGTTTAAACTGACAAGCCTTTTTAAAAATGCAAAGAATAAACTTCTCATGAGGCCCAAGAACTGCAATGTAATGTGAGCGTCAGCGCGACCAAGATGATAATCAAAAAAACAAACACATTTTATGTTTGTTGCTGCCATAGTAACTTAGGCACGAGCTGTAAAGGCACAGCCCTCTTCTGAAAAGGGAGCGGGGAGCAGCAGCTCATTTGCATTAAGACACATGAATACAGCATGTTTTTGCTTCCAGCCAAAAACGGGGATTTACAGCATGGCATAATAAATGTTCTCTGATTTATTTTGAGCTGAATCTTCACAGACACATTCTGGGGATACCTGAGACTTACATTACATCTTGTAAAAAGGGCTGTTAGAGGTGAGAGATGTGATAGGCACAAAACAATATTTATACAGTTTTAAAAAGCAAAATGATGAACCAAGACACATGCATAAGCAGGTTCCAAGATTAAAGGAATTTGTGAGCTGAATTTATTAAATAAGGACTTAGTCTAAGGACAATGGGATGGTACAGCCTGTGATACTGATGTATTCAATTTGACAAGACAAATGAATAATGACAAATATTAAATCCCCTGAAATACTTCATCTGCTCAATTTGAAATTGTCAAATATAATGCGTCTCAACACTTGACAATGATGTGAAAATAACACAATTATTCATAGTTTGTATGAACTGAATGTTATAAATATGCAAAACAGGGTAAAGAGGCTTTTTTAGCTCTCTTCATAATATTAGAACTACTCTGTATGGAAGCAATCATGCACATAAATCCCTGCTTCTCCCTTTAAAAAAAAAGAAAAAAAAAAGAAGAAGAAAAAAAGTTGAACAACAATTTTCAAGCAAATAATACACAACAATAGCTTCCAACAGTAAAGAAGAATCACTGTAAAATTAAAATGTACTACTAATTTAATTACTGTACAGTTTTGCTTACACTATAGCATCTCAAAACGCCATGCATTATCCTCATTTGCATCTCAGTTCGAAGGAAGCTCATTTTCATATTTCACAGTAATGTTTTTTTATTTACCCGCCTATCCCTGAGTGATGTGTTGATGTGATGCTCTGTGTGTGTGTGTGTGTGTGTGTGTGTGTGTGTGTGTGTCTATGTGTGCTGTTGTGATGATAATCCAGTGTTGGATTAGTCATCTGTGTAAATCTACACAGCGGATAACACATACTTCCTCTGTTTGACCCGACCAGACCTCATAAAATACAGATAAACTTAAAGTTTTAAAAACTTCGTGTTCTAGAACATCTATTTGACAGAAATTGAGTAAACATATTGCCCATTTCTGATAAGAATTCTTTCCTTAGAAAGCCAAAAAAAAAAAAAAAACCCTGCAAAAGTCGTTGTGCTTTTGGTTGCTAACAGGCATTCTACCACAATCAACTAATGGGTCACTATCTGCACTTCTACAGCAGTCCTCGTCTTGCTGCTGCTAATTTGTAAAGTTGAGCTTTGCCAATGTTAAAGATAACTGCTGGTTTCCAAAGATTGAATTCTTTAATCATTTAAACATTAGTGTTGTCATTTTAACGTAGTGTTGCTGTTACAGAGCCACACTCAGTCGGTATGATCCAGACACTGAACCTCAGACATTTGCCCCTATACATCACTTATGACAATATATTTTATATTTTAATAGATACTGACATTTGTAGCACAAAGTGGTTTTCTAAAGGAACACTATTTTGTAATTGTCAGACAGAGTAGTGAAATATCAGAATATTGCTCTTAGAGGAGCAGTAAATTATGCTGAATCACTGTTTTAGCAGCAGTGCACTTAATGATCTATAGCCTGTTCATAATTTTCCTCTTCATGTAAGATATGTGTCACAACATACACTGTAAAAAATGACCGTGATTTTAACGGTAAAAAACTGTGAAAATGCTACAGTAAAAACCTGTTAAATGGTTAATGGTAAGTTCCCCTAATATATATGGTGAAAAACTGTAATAGACATTTCAGACAATTTTACAGTGAAATACCGTTTTTGGAAGTGAAAAAGAATGTAAAATTTACAGGGAAAAAACGTAAATTGATGTTCCCAGAATTTCCTGCGTTGTATTTCAAATTGGATGTTTTGTCTTTGAAATGTTTCTTCTTCGTTTTTTCTTATCAGTTATGTTTATTAGGGTTGTATGTTACATCTAATGTTGTTAAATGATTGTTTATTGCATATTTCAGTTTAATGAGTCTCACCATGATGGTGTTTAGTGTTTGTGTGAATGACACTGTGCACCTTCTATATAAGTTATTATTTAAAAGCTGCTTGTGATGAGCTTTGCTTCATCATGCGACTTTCTCATCACCACCTGCATTTGGTGGTTATCAGTGCACTACAAAGGTACAAAACAGATTTCAGTACTTCAATAGGTTGGTATATTAAAATTATATCAGTTAATGAAATTACGGCATTTAACCGTAAATTTAAGTTAAAACCGTAAAACTTAAAATGTTGCTACTGTATTTTTTACGGTAGAATTCCAGCAACCACAGCTGCCGTTTTTTTACCGTAAATTTTACAGAATTTTTTTTTTACAGTGTACATACCATGCAAAAGGAATTCCCAATATGTTACTGACTCAGAATGCTGATGGGTGTTTGTTTATAGGTCTCTGGCCTCTGTTAACGTCCCTGGCCTCTGTTAACGTCCCGTTTACAGACTTTGTAATATTTTCACACAAATGACTGCAATGCAGTGTGTTTGCAGGTCCAGAACAGAGATCGGCCTAAATAAAATTTGAAGAAAAAGAAAAAAAGAAAAAAAAAGGCTGGTTGCTGATCACACATTTGGAGCTAAAACCAGCCGGGTCTGATTTATGGCCAGTCGACCAGTGCATCTCTAAAAAGTATGTTATTGAGTGCTTTTATTGCATAAATAAACCACATTTAAGGGGAGAGGAATGGTTGAATAATGACCGTTGAAATTCTCCAAATTTCGATGGTGTTTCCTGGACCACCTGTGGATACATCAGCTGTCCACTTTCCTTATATATGTATTAAAAAGGATGGAATTTATTATTTTTTTTAATCTTTGCAGACTGGGACAGAAAACAGGATTTGCACCTTTCCGTGCATAAATTTTGGGAAGAAATTGTACCTCTTCCTTTTCAGGACCTTTATATGTCATTTCATGAGGCCTCTCTCTACTGATACAGTACTACCACTACATTTGATGAAGAACTAACTTAGTGAGTGATAAAAAAAGCATGCTTGAATGTAGTAAAAAGAAGTACAGTATAGTACTATACATGCGAATACATGCGAGCAGCATTAATGAAATCTGAATATACTTTATCTGTCATGTTAAGAATCCCTGCCATTCATGACTCCTCTCCTGTGGTCCATGGATAGTATGGACAGAGTTCACTGGATGTGAATTTTAGAATCTCAGTGGTCATCAGGGTACTTCTTTGTCTATTGTTTTATGAATGTTGAGAATTCTGACATATTTCTCATTTCACTTACTGCTTTTCACCTACTATATAGGGAAGTATGCATATTACTCAGATATGGGGCTGGTGTCGGAGGCAAATTCTTGGCTCAGAGTAAAGTCCCAACTGATTTTTGAGTATTCCACATAGTTTCAATAGAAAAACTCATTATTGACACTAATATATTCTAAAAAACACTACGTTGAGTCACATAGGAAATGAATAAGGGTCATTTTAAGAAGTCCTGGGGTAGTAATAAGAAAGTATTTTTTCCTATCCTATGACAAACAAAAAAGAAAATGACATTGATGGGGACTAGAAATATGTTTTTGAGGAATTTGTGGAATATCAAAACAATAAATCTTTTAATGATAAAATATTAAAAATATAAAAAATTCACAGCTTGTAGTGACAATTTTCCCCCTCTTTATGCATTCAAGAACTAATTACTTACAATCTAGACAGACATTCAGAGGAATTCTACCTGAATTAAAGTTAAAGGTGAGACAGTAACCAGCTTTGCAACTATAATCTAAAACTAAATCTGTGCTGCACAAAGACCTCTTGACTGTCATTAATGTACATACCATCATATGTATAAAGAGCTCTTTTAAATGCAAATACCAGAACATAAAGCTGAAAGAAGCATGTCGTGACTGCAGAAACACTGAGATCAGATCAATATTATGAGAGGAAACTGGTTTTAGTCCTACAATATAACCTGCTAGTAGATATTTACATCAAAACACAACAAGAGCAACAAACTCAGGTTGACTAGATGGTCATATATTGCATTGTTTTTGCTTTGTTAATATTCCCACAGGCAGCTGTCCACATATTTCACTCTTTTTTAAGCTGCTAATTGACTCCCACTCTAATCAGAGCTAGAATGATGATGATCCATGGCTGACTGCCCCAAACACATTACTGAGGTCACAACAACAGCACTGAGGTGGAAGGCTACAGGGACAGATTGGTTGCTATTGTGTTTCCGCCTGTTATCGACTGTTTCAGTGGCGATCCTCTTTCTTTCTCACTCTAAGCCATGCATTGATTCTCTCTGTCTGTCCCGCCGTTGCTGGTGTAGGGTGTTATTCATGCCTTTTAGGGTGGAGCCATATGATTCTGAAATGTGGAAATGCGGAAAACACGGATGGAATTGCAGATTCCAGTGGAATGTTGTGGGATTTGGAGTTTTGGATGAGTAAATCAAAAGTAGGGCTTTGATCTACTTTTCAGATCTCACTATGGACTATAGTGTTTGCAAAAAGAATATGAATCTGCATGTTTTGTGCATCTCTGTCTTAATGAATGGCACAGTTTCGTTCACGACACAATCAAGCAAGTGTGACGCTTGTGGTGAATTCAGCATCTGCTGTCTCACTATAGGACATGAACACATGAACTTCATTTCCAAAGCTGCTCTGAGAGTCACTTTACAAGCATTTCACTATTTCATTTGATAAAATCTATCATCAATTACACAGAAACTCAAAGGTCCTCACAGCAACACGTCAAAATTAACTTATAGAAATTGTGACATAAATATATTATATTATTGTACAGTAGAATGTACTTCTCAAAGTAATAATTATAATAACACAATTTAGTTAATTTAGTTAAGTAATAATCACAACTTTTCTTCCATGTTTTAACTTAAAGTTGCCAAAAATAAAAAGAATTGTTTAATTTTCAATTTTTAAATATTAATTAAATTGTTAATGTGTTACGTCTTCATTTGATTATCACCATTTTTTTCAATAAATCTGTATTAAATCATAAATTCTGAAATTATAGAACCTTTTTATAAATTAAGTTGTGATAGTTTTATGAATTCAGTTTGATTAGATATTTCTAGATTATTAAAATTTAAATAAACCATAAAAATGGAATCCAGGAAAATTAAAACAGAAAACATAGAAATAGTGAAAAATAAATTTGAAAATTTAAAAAATAAATAAAATGCATTTCATAGGGCCCTGACAATTAACTTTTGTTATAGCCTACAATCTAATAAATTGTTGTTAAATTGTATAAGTTTCATGATTTCAATTCATTAGACATGCATTTTGATTACAAAAATTTAATTTAACCATTAAAACAGAGTCCAGGAAAACGGAAAAAAACTGAATCCAGAAAAATTAAATTGTAAAAAAAAAAAAAAAAAAAGTGGGAAAAATTAAACAGAATTTGGGAAAAATAAAGAGATTAAAGGAGATCATTAGGGTTATATCAGCATCTGCCCTCCATGCATCAGGGTCAGACAGACATCGATTCTGGTTGACTCCTTTAACCAATGCAAAACCACCTGTGATTTCATAGTGACCCTCATCCTCTTATATAACACACTCAGAGCAAAGAAGAACCCATCCACCACCAGACCCACAAACACATGCACTTCCATCACTCAACACTGCGTAGTATAAAAACCCTGAACATTATTACATAATCAGCACAGCTGCTGCTGGTTTCATTTGAGATTAAACCAAGAGAGGAGAGCAAATCTGCTGTATTATTTCCCAAAAATCAGTTACAATGGCCGAGAAAAACTGAAGAACCTGTACTTCCTCTTTTTCAGTCCACTGAAGGTCAAGATTTTCAGTAACAAAACAACTTTACCTTGTCCTACAGAAACGGAAAAGGGAAAAACACATTTATGAGACAACTACTAATGACAAAACACATAAGTAACAGGTCATAAACCTTATCTGTAGATGTTGCAACCAATATCCAACACAAAAGTATGTGTCGCACGAGAAAAACTGACAAATTTATTACACTTTCTTATATACTGTTACTTGACTCCATTAAAAAGTTTCATTATGTCAAATATAAGTTGGTCCTGACTCCTGTGAGACTACAATAAATATTTTCGATCACTATTCAAGGGAACAAGAAGTCCAACTGGTCAGCTCATGTAACATAATACAGTCAACTAACATGACACAGCAAACATGAAAAGAGCAAAGTGTCTGCTAGAAACAATCACATAAACACACACTTTTATTGCCCAACATGGCTTCGCAAATAGACCGGTAAGCAAAACACACTACAGCCCCACTAAAATGACTGAGGTTTAGAGTGCAGTGCACACACAAATAGCTGTACTAATGATGATGATGGCGTTGATAATGTACAAAGAGATTCTGGCATATGACACCATAATAATTCAATTTACAGTCATGACAAACTGGCCTTGATGACAGGAGAGCTATGTTTTTCGGGTCGGAAGAACTATAATTAGCCACTATTTTCTCATAGACTACCACACTACCTGTCAAAACGAACCACAACAAATGGAAATATACATGTAAATATGTGTGTGTGTGTGTGTGTGTGTGTGTGTGTGTGTGTGTGTGTGTGTGTACCTGTTTTTATATCCCGGTGGGGACTTAAACCTGAATACACACAGACTCATGAGGACTCTCACGGTAGGTTTAGGTGTAGGGTTGCTGTAGGGCAATAGCACATACAGTTTGTACAGTATATAAACCATTACGCCTATGAATGTCCCCACAAGGATAGCGAAACAAGTGTGTGTGTGTGTGTGTGTGTGTGTGTGTGTGTGTGTGAGAGAGAGAGTGTGTGTGTGTAAAAGCTTAATTCTATTTGGCTGGTAGTTAGAAGGTTACAAGAATGTGGCGTTTCAGTTTATGCTGGAAGTAATCCAGATCATCCTGTAATATCACGGAAGACAGTTTTTTCAGAAAACGACAACATTCAACAAGCTGCAGGTGAAACAACTCTGACTGTAACTGTAACGTTACTAACAGAACAATTACCAAAACCATAACTGCCGCTGGTCAAAGGCCAGTTGAGATTGGTGGGAGTTGGTTTGAAGTTTGAAATCAAGCTAAAGGCTCTGATGTTTTGACGTTACCTCATTTACACCGCTCTAGTTGTTTACCGTGAGTGAGATTTACCTGTATGACACCTGTTTCCGGATGGTGAGGTGTAGGAACTCGCTGCTCTCCGCCTGATTTTCGGGAGACAGTCCTGCTTCTCTCCCCACCGACAGTCTCTCAGCCCCGTTCCCCGCACACTCATGCTGTTTTAAAGTTGCTCCGCTGTGTCCGCTTTCAGAGAGGAACACGTCCTCCTCCTCCAGCACGTCTTCCAGTTTCGGGGGTAACGTTATCACGACCGTGGTCGGAGAATCTGAGGAGCCGTGCGCAGCGCGAGAAGAACCGTCAACGGTCGCGACTGATGCTTCTGCCATTTATTAAACTAACTAATAACGGTTAAAAGTGTCACACTGAGAGGTACAGCCGAAGTTAAGAGGATATATGTGCTTTCTGTTAGGTCGCAAGAGTGGAACAGCAACGGAATTGTTGTTTCGGGGCAGTTTGTCTAGATTTGATCATCACCTTCAGTTACGGTTGAATCTGCTTTCAGCGGACGACCACCTCGAACACACAGCTGACTGTGTCACGAGACCCCGCCCACATGTACTACCGATTCAAGATTAGCCAATCAAGTGTGGGAATGCCAATAAGCCCCGCCCATCATAACCACAGCCGCGGAATCATCCAATCACAAGAACTCTCTCTCTCTCTCTCTCTCTCTCTCTCTCTCTCTCTCTCTCTCTCTCTCTCGCTGTCACACTTACACTAATCCTAAACAACAGGCTCAGACTGGCACAGCACTCTAAACACACCTCAGGAAAGCGTAAATTCCTTTTATATCAAATTTGATCATTACAACAATATTGAGTCAGAAACAACTTGTCAGCATTATTTGTTTGTTGACAAGTCGACAATATGTTTAGGCCTGTTTGTGGAAGAAGAAAGTGTGCCTTTGTAAATAGAGCATTGTTTTCTATTTAGTGTATATGCGTGTGAACATCTTGTGACGTAAAACTCAATTCAGTACAATAAAGCAAAAACAGACACACTGCCAATTATTTTACAATGTTACTGAGTCATGTAAGGTCAGTTTTACAGCCACCTCCATGCACACACTCTTCATTGGTTGCAATACCAGGAAGATAATATTCCACCAATGACATAACGGCTTGTGTGGATCTGAATCCATGAAATGAGACAATCAAATGAGTAGTCAGAATGTTGTCACCCTGAATGAAATTTTGAATTATATTCACACATATTCTCAGCTCTGAAGTTCCACTGGCTGAAGGAATTTTAATGCATCAACACTTCTGGGTATGTAAATGTTAGAGCACAACTCTTTTTGTCACACTTCACTGGCCGCCAGCTGTGGCTCCCATCAAGTTCAAACCACTAATGATCTGCAGCCTCTTGCTGTAACTCCACACACCTCTGCAATTTTGTGTTCCATCTGAAAATATGTAGTCAGTGAGTAAGCAATTTGTGCAAACATGGAGAAAATTGAATGAGATTGTTTATTTTGTTTGAGGATGGGGGGTTGGGACTGATAGAATTTTATGCAAAGTTCAGTTTGTTGCAACAGGGGAAAAGCAATGTAGTAAGAATATTTTAAATTATTAATTAATTTAATAGGAACACTTTTGAAACAAAACAGAGGGTCTCTAAACAAGCTCATATCACAAGATCCCATAATCTCCTTAGAGAATCGACATAATTACTTGTTTGAACAAAAATACAATAATGCAGTGATACTCACAATGCAGGCCTGTGGGGTTACAGTCACAGATGCTATCTTCTTGAAAATGAGTTTACACCTGCAGTTCCTCAATTAACAACTTAAAGTTCACATTATAACCAGACTGTTGCCAAAACAATACCGGTTTTAAAATAGCCTCCACAAACACACATGCATGATTTCTCTCAAAATTTCAAGTACAGAGTACAGTGTTTTTATTGTCAAATTATATGCAGTAATCCGTTTAAAATTATTACACCTTTCATTAAATAAAAATAGAGTATCAGTATCAATAACATTATCAATAACAGGTGCACACAAGCATACACACACACAGGCTGCATATTGGTATGGGGAGTTATGGATATTTGTGTGGGCAGAACACAGCCTATGTTCTTTTTCTCCTCCTCCTCTCAGCATTTCTTTATTCTCCATCTCTCACTCACTCACTCACTCTCTCTTTGGGTTTTATTTCTCTTTGGGTCTAAAACACAACCTCTGTGAGAAGTGTTTAAGTGTTCTTACAATAAGTACCTTTATAGCACAAAATGGCTGATGTTAGAAGATCATAGAAAAGACATAATCATCATCTATCAGAAAATCTCATTAACAAGATGGAGCCCAATTTAACCACACATACAAAATGAGCGAGTTTTGTTTTGTTAATAATATTATGTCAGAATGAATACTGTATGCAGGATTGAGTGCTGCTGGAGAGTTAGAGTTTCTTGGGGTCAGATCACTAGATGAGGCCTATAGTCATCAAGTGGATGAATCAATATGGAAACCACACAGCAAAATGTCCAGAAACCAGAACAAATTCTCTCCATATAACAAGTCTGCAGGAACTGCATTAAAATGTAAAAATATTCATAGATGTCTTGTGCTTAATATTCATAGATGTCTTTTAAAATTTAATGTTGTAATCTTTTAAATGGTTAGACCACTGTGAAATGCAGCAATGCTAGACATTTTGAAATACTCTATGGCCCACTGAATGAATCCAATTTATATACAGCAACACTCAGTCCTGCACAATCATTCTAACAGTGTTTAATGCCTCAGGCCTAAACTTCAATTACAGTTTAACTGGTAAAGAGTTTACTGTATATTGTTATTTTTTAAAAGTATTGTGATGTTTCTGTTTGACCTCAACATTTTACAAACAGCAGACATTTTCTTAGTACACAATCATCAAACAGCACTTTACTACTGTTCATTACTGAATGCATTTTAAACCTGATGTACCAGTTTGTTTTTAGTGCCATGCCTGCTTGTATGCCAAAACTTCACATATATTTTAGTAGAGATTGCTTTTCAAATATATCAAAACTATATATTGCAACTATATTTAAAATAAAATGTCTGGTCATATTATCAGCCCAGTGGAACAAGAAAAACTAACAATATACTGCACTAATGTATATGGTCCAGGATAGATAAAGGCCTGACACCTGGTGGTCATAATATGAAAATACAATGAACACTTGAGTCAATGCAAGCTGATTTTACAGGCAGACCCGAACCCTAACAATCACTTCACATCCAACCTTTTAGGTAAAATAATAATAATAATAATAATAATATTTCAATTTATGCATAAAGATAGTGTAAAACAGAAAATAAGACAGGAGACATTGGGTTGCATCTGCAAATTTTGTATTTTGCTTCATTCTAACTCTACTTTAGATAAGACAGAAAAAGCAAGAGGTTCAGAGCATAGATACATACAGAGCCAGATCCATACATGGATACAAATCAACCCATGCCGCATAGTGATTACCAAAATGCATTGGAAATATAAAAATACGTCCTCCATATTTACAACCAACATTTATCATCAGTCATATGTACAAAGGGCAAAAAGGGCAGAGAAACAGGTAATACCAGCAACAATTACATTTAAAGCATAAACTCCATCGTCAGACTGGGCATTAGATTCAATTCCAGAACGCTCAGATATTCTGGAGTTCCAGGTTTGAGACTAATTTTCTGTGAACATTATGTGCAATGAAGTTATAAAGTTTCCATTTATCGTCTTAGAAATATACAAATCAACACTTAATGTTTTTCCAGTTCATTATTACACTACAGAAATACATATCGATGGGTGAGACGACTGTAACAGAGGCCATGATGAGGACCGCTCTGTCACTAAACGTATGGCTCTTTAAAACTATGGTGAATTTTACACTGATAATAGGACGTTATCTACAGTTTTTCATTGTGTTATGGCACATATACCACAGAGTAATTTATAAAAACAGACAATGCCAAATTCCTTTTTGACAACCACTTTCATTACTATGATTTAATTAGAGGGAAAAAATGAGCATTAAAATATCATGTTTATCAGTGGTTATCACTAGCTGTACAATAAAAATAATATTGTGGCTGTAGCATCAGAGGACATCATGAAAAATGATTTAACAACACAAAGATTTTATGATTAACAAATTGTTTCAAAACAGTGACATCTATATCATAACAAAAAAAAATTCTCTCCTTTAAGAAAAAAAAAAAAAAAAAGACTTTTGTAAAGCATATTTACACAACTGCACTATCAACTCCCAGATATTTGCGCTGAATTTTTCAGTGGTCAAACAGTTTGCTCATGTACAGAATATAGACAGTCTAGACTAACAATAAAAAGAAGCATTCCATATTCAGAAAAATGTGTTTCAATAACATTAATTTTTTAAAGAGGTTCACTTGTCTTAAAGGGAATAACTGTTTGTTTTCACTCTGTATCCATTATAGCCAATGTTTTAATGGATTCATATGGATTGTGCAGAATTCTTCAGAGATTGAACATGGTTAAACACACAGGATTTGATCGTCCCCGTTCATTTTTCTCTATATATACAAAACTTTCTTTACACAGAAATAAAGATAACAGAAAAAACTGTTTAACAGTTATGACAACAAGATGATGTAAACTTTACATCATCTTTCATTTAAAAACACAATAACTTTGATAATTTTTTTGTGCATAAAATAAATATGCTCTTTTTTGGATGCTGCAAATACTAGAATATATTATGGATAATTTTTTAATTCAGTACAAAAGCCACTGCCTTTTAAAAGTAGAAAACAAAAATAAAATGCATTAATAAAAAGTAAGCAAAGTAAAAGAGGTTTAAGAGGAAACTATGCGGTTAGGAGCATCTTAAATATGACTACATGAAAAAGAATGTGAAGGCACTTAAATCAATTAGTTTTCCTAGTGCAAAACAAGTGCAATCCAGCTTAAACTTATTAGGGAGAAACAAGCCAAGATGGCAGAGGAAGAAAATCCTGTCAAAGCAAGCTTTGCAAAACTACAAAGTACGTCAGGTACCTGTGATTACACCTGCTGGAAAACATACAGAGATTTAAAAAGAGTCATAAAAAGAAAAAAAGAAGTTCTTTGGGGTTTAAGTAGGGATATGTAGTAAATGGACAGTCTCATGGCATTTTAGGAAAATCAAAACAAACACTCATGAACTTTCCCTCCCACACCCTGTGTGTGAAGTGTTTAGTGAATTTAGAGCTGCAGGCTCACATCCATCTAAAACAGAGCAGCATCTACAACCGCCCACATCCTCTCTTCTCTCTCTTAGTCCTTAAACTCAGTGCTTGCTGGTAAAGGGGAGTTTCAGTGTATGGATGGACCCTTTTCTCTTCTCACAGTTCTGGGGCTGAATGTCATTGGAATGCATGTCAAGTGGGTTGGATCGTGGTCATGAGGCTTGTTGGTTTTTTAGAGTGGGGTCAGGAGACTCAGGATCTGTAATGGTCAGGGTCGAAGGCCGAGTAGTGCAGGATCTTCGGATGTCAGTGGAGGCCTGTGTGATGAGGCAGCTCCACCCAGAGGGGTTAGAAATATTCAGCTCCTCCCTCAGGATCCTGCTTTCTGAAAGAGAAAGAGACAATTAATATTTATTCACAATATACACTGCTGTTCAAAAGTGTGGGGAAGGTACGATTTTTTAAGTCTCTTATGCTCATCAAGGCTGCATTTATTTGATCAAAAATAGAGTAAAACTGTAATATTGTAAGATATTGTTACAATTTAAAATAACTGCTTTGTATTTTAATGTATTTTAAAATGCAGTTTATTCCTGTGATGGCAAAGCTGAATTTTGAGCAGCCTTTACTTCAGTCTTCAGTGTCACATGATCCTTCAGAAATAATTCTTATATTATGATTTGGTTCTCAAGAAATATTTCTTATTATCAATGTAGAAAACAGCGTGCTGAAAGTGAAAAAGAACAGCATATATATATATATATATATATATATATATATATATATATATATAATATACACACACTGTATATATATATATATATATATATATATATATATATATTAAACTATGTACAAGTCTTTACTGTCACTTTTGAACAATTCAACTTGTCCTTTCACAAAAAATCTTAGTGACGCCAAAAATTTAAACAGTATTTTATATCTGAAATAAAAAAAATGAAATAACACTTTAATATAATTTTATTAATCCCAAAATTAATATCCATTTTTTTATACCGTAATGTACATTATAATGTTATGATGCCTAAATTCTTTTGTAGCATTTAAAACCATTGATTTTTTTTTGGTGTCAATTTTTAATGTATATAGACAAAATAGTGTAAAATCTGAACACCAGTTACATATCAGTTATCTGCCATAACTCAAAAATAACTATCAGCTTATTCTACATCACAAGATTTTTAATATCAGTGCATCCTTAATAATTAACATGCCACAAACTAAATCTGACTGAATTAAAAGTTCTGTCAGTGTCTCACCTCGAGTGGTAGTGTGGTTCAGGGGGACGGAGTGGGGCCGCGGATGTGTTGCTGTAGCTTGCAGGCTCTGGTTGGGCCTGGCTCAAGTACCTGCTCACAAGAGCAGAATGATCCTTGTCATGGCTGTCTTTCAGGTCCTGTACATGTCGCGGCACCCCCTCCATCCTCTCCACACTCAGCACGCCCCTGTGGCCGTCCTCCACTGGGGCACCCTCGTCATAGAAGAGCAGGCTGCGGGAGCGGACTACACACACACAGAGAACAGAGTTACTTATGTCACATGTCTTGCATGATATGCTTACATTGACTCTCATGAGATTTGTAGAATGAAGAAAAGCAGAGAGAGTGTTTAAGGGAGAAAGAAAGAGCAAGGTTTGGAGTGAGCTACAACACGCATTTTCGGTTACTACAGCAACCCCGTCGCCATCATCCATGGGCTGAGTCTGTAGGGCCCTTGTGAAAATGGATGAGACATTTGAAGCCCCTTTCAAGCGCAGCTTTGATAGAGCCGAAAGAGATGCGGCTCGGTGTGTGTTATAAAGTTGAAAGAGGATTGTAAAATCTGCTCAAAGGGAAGTAATGATTTCAATCTAAAACTCTCTGAGATGTCTGATGGTAATCTGAGGGTGAGAATGGGCACTGTCTGCCCAGGAGCTCCATTAATAACCTTTAGAAGAGAGACGGCACTCTTTCAGTCTCTAGTGGGGGGAGCGAAATAAGTGCTGTCAAAGACACACAGCTATTAGCTGGCTGGATAATTCAATGTGTCTGAAAGCTGGATGACCTACAAATAAATGCTTCTTTGCGAATGTGCAGAGAAATATAATCATATCATGCAATGTACACAATGTAAGTTGATGATCTCGATTTACACATTGGGGCAGGGATGAAACATACCCTGGCTGGTGGTGTAGAGGTCACCTGAGGGCAGTGGTGCAGACTTCACCGTGTGTGAGGATGATGATGATAAGGAGGAAGAGTAGAGGGAGAGCTCGGGCAGGCAGGGAGCCAGCGAGCCCAGCACCAACACAAAGCACAGCACCACCACCTGACCAGGAGGAGGAACCACACACACGGTGAGCACACTGCCCCACTGTAATCTACTTGCACTACAGCTCTCAGAGCAGCACTGACCTGCCTTTACATGCATAGGATCAAAGCACTAAACTAAATAGACAAGATATTTCATTAAAGGAATAGTTCAACCAAAAATGAACATTTCTTCATCCTCGGGCCATCCAAGATGTAGATGAGTTTGTTTCCTCATCGGAACAGATTTGGAGAAATTTAGTATTACACCACTTGCTCACCAGTGGATCCTCTGCAGTGAATGGGTGCCATCAGAATTAGAGTCAAAACAGCTGATAACAACATCACAATAATCCACAAGTAATCCACACTCCATCAGTTAACATCTTGTGAAGCGAAAAGCTGCATGTTTGTAAGAAACAAATCAATTATTAAGGTGTTTTAACTTTAAAACGCCGCTTCTGGCCAAAATACTAATCCATAGTAATGCTTCTTCCAATGAAAAAGCCCTTCCCCTGTTGTCCTCCCACATCAAAATCCACCAACATATTTGTTTAGAAGAGTTTTGGACTTTTAAATGACACTTGATCTGTGCATATTTCTCCCCTGATTCAGATGAGGCAACGTCTTCACTTTATTTCTTACGAACATGCAGCTTTTCACTTCATAAGATGTTGATTGATGGACTGGAGTCATGTTGTGGATGACTGTAATGCTTTTATCAGATGTTTGGACTTTCATTCTGATGGCACCTATTCACTGCAGAGGATCCATTGCTGAGCAAGTGATGAACTGTTAAATTTCCCCAAATCTGTTCTGAAGAAGAAACGAACTCGTCTACATCTTGGACTACAACTAGGTACATTTTCAGCAAATTTTTATTTTCGGATGAACTATTCCTTTAATACTCTGGTTTGTTAGAAAGAAACACTAAGAAAGGTGTGTGAATATGAGCAGGTTGAAATAAATGTGTTTGTACAGTATGTGTGTATATATACCATGAGACAGGTTCCGGTTTGCGTGGAGGCGATTTTGCAGGATCGTGGCACTTTCCCACTCACTAGAGCCTGAAGTCTTTGTAGCTGTTGTAGTAGAGACCTAAAGATGATACAGAAAACACATCAAAAAAGAAGAATGATAAGTAAATTCTTTAGATCAGGCTATAGGCAGCATATTTGTCTGCAGGCTATGTGTGTTCGTCTCTGTGCCGTTTTGTAACAACAGGATCTTATTCTTAAGCTCAGAGAGCATATGAGGATAATATAGTTCTTACTCGCCACAGTGTTACATAAACTGAACTCCCCTTCACACCACTCACACAGTCTCTCGCACAAACGCACTCCACCTCCTCCTCAATGCTGCTGCATGCATGCAGTGGGTGTTAATTTATTTCCCCTTCAATTATGTCGTTCTTCAGCAGCCAATCAAACATACGTTTCCTCTCTTGCTCTCTCACACACTTATTGATGTGACCCAAAACTACACAAGTCAAACACAACTGCAACACTTATAGCCACAGGTTCTTTGATTATGATATAATGGCATGCTACACATACTATTTTTGCAGTATGTATGTAGTATGGAATACTTAGATACTTGAATGACCTAGTACAAAAATGTGCATTACACAAGTACAGCAGAGCAAACTTTTCTCGTTCTTGACTGATTATATGATCACAATTTTACATAAAATGACACTATAAATGTATAATAACTCTATTTCAGATACGATAACTCAGCTGAACATATATATTCCCCAGAGTATACAGTATATAAGCAGTAACCTGTATAACTGTGCTTGTGCTTGTAATCTCAGCAGAAGAAATGATTCAGTTATAATACAAAAGGACATTGAGCTCTCTCTAGTGGAGTAACTAAGAAGCAACATCACATGCAGTAATGAAAAGCTCCTCCACCACCAGAGAGAGCCATTGTAACATGTTGGAAAACAAAACAAAAAAATACTACTTTGCTATTTCATCATTTAGCAGACTCTTTTATCCAAAGCAACATACAGTAAGTACACTTATAACAGAGACAGTCCCTCTGGACCCCTGGAGTTAAGTGCTTTTCCACTTGGCTAGATCATCCCAAAACAAACCTGTATATTAGTTTTCACTTAAACATACACATACAGAATCACTCATAATGAGTGCTGTAGACTAGTCTAGCTCTAGACAGTATGTTTTCAGCATTGAGAGGGGCTCAGACCGCCCTACTAACCTAGCAATAATCATCTCAATTTGATTGTATAAACAGTGGTTTTCTTCAGATTAATATGCAACCCACCCACTAACACACAAACACAAACTCCCCCCTGCTGTCTCTTTGAATTCTCTTAGATAACTCAGAAGGCTCTATCCTAATAAGAATCGGCAGAGCGCCAACACACACAGTCTCTTTATCCTGTAATGAGGGGCAGGCAGGCACCGTGCTGCGTGCTACTTTAAGTGTGTTGTTAATAAGGGGCCTGTGCCAGTCCTCTATAAAAAGCTATATACTTACACACATACTTATGTCACTCTTACCTACATACTAAAGCACTGATGACAGTAGTGTGCTACAATAAAACTTCAAAACCTGAAACAATGGTGAAATGTAAACAGCGCAAAAGTTTAGGGTCAGTATGATTTTTTTTCATGTTTTTGAAAGACGCTTCTTATTATGCACACCAAAGCTACATTCATTTCATCATAAATACAGTAACCACACTAATATAGTGAAATATTACTATAGTTTAAAATAATGGTTTTCTATTTTGTAAAATGTAATTTATTCATGTGATGGCAAAGCTGAATTTTCAGCAACCATTAGTCTAATCTTCAATGTCACATGATCCTTCAGCAATCATTCTAATATGCTCATGATGCTCAATAAAAATGTCTTATTATTGTTTCAATGTTAAAAACAGTTATGCTGCATAATATTTTTGTGGAGACCAGGACACATATTTTTTTGTATTCTTGATAAATAGAAAGTTTAAAACAACAGCAGTTAACTGTTATTTAAATATATTTTTTTAACATTATAAATGTCTTCACTGACACTTTTGTTCAAAGTAATGCACCCTAATTTCTTATTTCTTATTTTACTCCAAAAATAGCATACTATATCACATACTCCAAAAAAAAAAAAAAAATTAATTAATTAAAAAGAAAACAACACTGAACCATTCTTCGAAATAACTTCTTTTATGTTCGACAAAAGAGAGAAACTCAAATTTGGAACGACATGATAATTAAATGATAAGAATCAAATGCCTGAATTTTCATTTCGGGTGAACTACCCCTTTAAGAGCTGCTCTCTTCAATAAGGTTTTACAGTTAATCCACAAAAAAAGAGCTGACTTTGATAACACCCAATCCCCCATGGTGCTCTCTCTTTCTGTCTCTCTAAACAGTAGGAACAGACAGCGCCCTGTCGACAGCGCCTATGTTCTAACTAGGCCACCCAGGAGAGAATGAAAAGGTGCTGCTCTATATGATCGGAAGGGGAGGTTAAGACCTGCGTGCATCTGGTCTGACTTAGCAACACCTGCTGACTGCGAAGAGGCTGCTGCGTACGCTTACCGCAAATACGGTTACAATTAAATTGATTAAAATCTACCTATAAAGTATTCACTGTGATTAAACACAAGCACACATGTGGTATCTCACCTGTTGGCATTCTCGAGCGTCTCTACTTTTTTCCACAGTTCATTGTTCTCTGAAGTATAATTCTCAACTCTGAGGAGGAGAGAGAAAGTGTGTTATTGCACATGGTCACAATGACAGATTGAAACAAATAAATTGTTTCCATGCGTATTACCATACATAACCCCGTCAGCTTGACTGACTTAAGCATGGTGGAAAAAACAGTGTATGTGTGTGTCCAGTGTGAGTCCAGGCTCTCCAGCACATTATCCAAACCCTGAGAGCCTAACAGCAGCATAAAAGGGAAAATGACTCATGCAAACGCACACACACCCCAATGAGTGCATGGACTGTAGCCATTGGCCGCATTCATACAACAAAAGCCATAAAATAGCAAGCAGGATATAGAGTATTTTGCAGGAGTGAGAGAGAAGAGAGGATTAAAGGAGAGGAGGTCAACGAAGAGAAAGAAGGATAAAGGCACCAAGAATACACAGAGGACAGTGGATGCTAGACAAACAATGCAAGAGGAGGGGAAGAGAAAATAAGAGCAGGAGAGAAAAGAAGAGCCAACAGAAAGGGAGAGAGGGAGTAGGAGAGGTAGAGAACAAAGGAGTAGAGTAGGAGAGACAATTACTTTTTCTCCAAACACTCCACGTATTCCTTCTTCTTCCTGCGGCTTTCCTGTGCAGAGATCTAAGAAAAAAAATGCATCTAATTTAGCATTGAAGTATTATGTCTAAATACGTATATGCACCAATATCTGAATTGATTCAATAAAAATAGTATGTGATAAGTCATAAGTAATACCTTGTTTTTGATTTTCCTGCGCACCCGTTTGAGGGCTTTCTCCTCAGTTTTGGTGAGTGGTAGTTTGTTGGGGACAGGATATCCCTCAGCGATCAAAGTCCTCTTCTCTTCCTCTGTCAGCATCAAAGGGCCTGATGTTCCCTGCAGCTTCTGCATTACAACACATGTCAGCGTTTTTCACTCTGTATATATGTGTTTAACATGTATGTATATAAGAATTTTCATTTGGATTGTATATAATGAGCGAAAATGCTGAAATTGTATTTGACTCACATGCGGGGCGGTGAGGAGAGGGGACGAAGAGATGGCTGTGGAGGTTCGGGCCTGTAGCCGGGCAGGGCTGGACGGAGGCAGTGAATGTGGGCTCTGCAGGTGGCCAGGGCTTAATGGTGGCAGTGAATGTGGGCTCTGGGATCCGTCGCTGTCGCTGCCATGGCTGCTAGGAGGAGTGGGCGGCAACCGCAGATGCTCATCTGTTGGGATAAATGGAGACGCACCTGAAACAACTGTGACTCGTTAATTTGTGACATTTACATCTTAATGATCTGGTTTGATTCTGTACATATGCTGCACAAACATGGCGACTCATCAAAATGGGTTTTTGAGCAATGCCAGGCCAAAGTATGAAACTGAAATTCAGTCTATTCACCTGTCATCAGGAAAAGCCTATAAAGCCTAATCCTTTGGAAGCTTTTAGGCATTTCGCACACAGCACATGCATGAGCAATGTGGTGAGTGTTGGACTCATCATGTGTTTGGTCTGGCCATGTCCCATCATACACACAGCACTGCTTTAATGCTGTTGTTTCTGGATGAGGAGAATGAAAGGACGTCATACAGCACACACACAACACCTGCAGGTGCTATAGGTTGCTTGCCATTAGCAGATTTTCATCCAAAATGACGTGGTATACTGAGGGGACAGTCACACTGGAGAAACCTAGGGTTACATGCCTTTCTTAGCACAATAGTGGTAATGCAGGACTTACTTCCCCCATGTAAACATATTTCACATAAAAGATGTTTACATATAGTCCACAAGAGAAAATAATAGTTGAATTTATAAAAATGACCCCGTTCAAAAGTTTACATCCCCTTAATTCTTCATACTGTGTTGTTACCTGAATGATCCACAGCTGTGTTTTTTTTTGTTTAGTGATAGTTGTTCATGAGTCCCTTGTTTGTCCAGAACAGTTAAACTGCCAGCTGTTCTTCATAAAAATCCTTCAGGTCCCACCAATTCTTTGGTTTTTCAGCATTTTTGTGTATTTGAACAATTTTGTGTATTTGAACATTAACATTTTGCAGATTCTGCAAGGGGGATGTACACTTTTGACCTCAACTGTAAATCCTAAAAATTTTCTAGAACAACATCAAACACTAATGATTGTATTAAATGTGGGGACTGTATATGATTGCGGTACATACATGAGATCTAACTTATCAATATCATGACCATTCAGTTTACTGTTCAAAAGTTTGGTCAGTCATTTTTTTTTTTTTTTAATTAATACTTATATTCAGCAAAAATAAATGTGTTGTAGTTTCCACAAACATATTAAGCAGCACAACTGTTTTTAACATAACAATGAGAAATGTTTCTTGAGCACCAAATCAGCATATTAGAATGATTTCTGAAGGATCATGTGACACTGAAGCGTGGAGTAATGATGCTGAAAATTAAGTTTTTCCATCACAGCAAAAAAAAAAAATTACACTTTAAAATGCAATAAAACAGAAAAAAAATTAATTGTAATCTCTAATCCTCAATTTTTCCAAATATTACCATTTTTACTGTACTTGGTCAAATAAAATGCATCCTTAATGAGCATAAGTAAATAAAAAAATTGACCACAATATGCCAACAATTCACTCTATGCAAAGGGCTAAAACACAATTTCAGAGGTTACATCAGACTTGGTTTTCATCAATGGGCCATTCAGAAAGGGCTAAAGTTGAGATCTGAGAGATTGTCAAACACATGCAAAAGTTAAATAAAGAAACACTCACACTAAGCCTCATTTCCTCTGGAAAAGGAACACACCATTAGAGTATTTATAACCCTGAACTGACCGTAGAGGGAGGGAGCAGAATAAAAGAGGGCTAATTTGCTTAGTTTTGCCATCTTTAAACCAGCGTGGAAGAACTGCACTGGCCGTATGTGGCAACTAAGTGGTATATGTTGAGTACATTAGCTTGCTGTTGTGTATCTAAAGTAGTGGGCTCGTTTAGAGCCTTGTATTTAGAGGACAGTCATGATGAAAAGATCAGAATTCCTGTGCCTTCAGTGCTGGGCCCCAGCATTAGTTGCTGGAATGCTACTGTCACTACTAGGCATCTTAACTAGCTAGACTCACTTGGTCAAACTGCTTCATCACAAAGACCAGGCTGTTTAAGAGCAGGACTGAAGAGAGATTTTCACACCCACCTGAGGGCACACTGAGGAACTGGTTCACCTCTCTGGGCTCTGCTTTGATGGCAGGAACGGAGTTTGAGCTCAGGCCTTTGGAACTCTAATACAACAAAAACAAAGAGCAAAACAATCATTAATGTCAACATGACATCAAAATCTAACGCACTTTCCTGGTCTCACACAATTAATCTGTGCATGTCTATTTTATAATTTAATCAAAATTTTCTCACAACTAAAATTACTTTCTTGTTCTTTGTCAAGTCTAACCCTACATTTTTTTATTTGTTAAACATACTGTTTCACTCAAAAATATGGCACAATAAGAAAGTAAAATTAAATTCTCATTCATTACAACAGATGCTTATTCGCTGAAGTGTTTGTGAAAGAAGCATCCTGTCTGTGTTTTCTCAATGCATGTTACAGCAATATCTGGCACAGAGACATCATTCAGCTTTATCTGAGAGCCTTTGATGATATCTGCAGTGGTCTGTACTATTTGATGGTTTCTGATGGTACTCAACTGTTAGGGCACTGGACTAAATGTGCTCCATGCTGGATGTCTGAGACAGTAAACACAGCTGAAGGCAGACTCAAACTGTTTACACTGACAGAGCAAAGGCTACCCGCTTGCTAACCACACACAGTCTGGCCAGCGACCAATCATCATGCACAAAGTGAGGTGACATGAGCCTCAGATCAGAGGGGCTGTTGCAACCTTCACTTTTCCTCATGCCTCCCTCTTATTATTTTCTGGGTCAGTGGACGTATTCCCCACCAACTTGAGCTGGTAAAGGCCTTTGTACAAAGAGACTAAAATACTGTACTGTAAAAATTTCAGAGGTGGAAAGTTGGCAGGCTATATTATGACTTGCAAAACCATGACACTTTACTGCCATATCCAGGGTTTCTATATTATGAAAGCATTCTTATGTGTATTTAGAGACTGAACACTACCTACACAGAATCAAACGAGCAAGAGTGCTGTTGATATGCTATTGATAATTAGTACAACAGTGCGACTGTGATTTTGCTAGTTGCAAGTTAACATAGAAAAACTTTATATACACAACAGCGCCATTCACCATGTACTCTTTTTCTGTGTTACCTGCACCCAGATATCCCTGTTTATTTGTCTGCAAAAGTCTGCCAGATTATGCAAAATGCAACTTTTGCTGACAAATAAATTGGATATCTAGGCATAGGTAACTCTGAGAAAGAGTGCACACTGTTCATTTACATATACTACCAACATTGTAATAATAAGCTGGTTAAAAATCAGCAACTTAACCTTTACTGAATCAGTTGAGTGATCAATGATTCAATGACTCACTCATAAAAACAATCGCTTGATAAGTTACATAATGAATCAGTGTTTTAAAATTCGGTTCTGTCATTTGTATGAATTTATAGAAATAAAAAAAAGAAAAGGCATAAAGTACCCAGTTGGTCTACTGCTTCTATAGGTTTTCGAAAGCGCAAGATGTCACAGGAGATAAGTTGTAAATGGCAGTGAAGCAGCACGGCTAAACTGTAAGTCACATGACACTGACAATTTAGAGATGTAGTATGTCCGCATTGCATTCATACTACACACATTCATACTATATAAAACTTTTTTTAATAGTTCAGTGTAGTACCTCCAGTACCAGTGCGTGCACTGCTCAGCTTACTTGTCACTTGTCAGGACAATGATTTAACATGCAGAAAGAGTCACTGAAAAATCTCTACCATTATACAGCCTGTCAGCTTCAAATCCGAGGACTGGAGCTGATTTACAAAATAATACACAGATACAAATAAAAGGGTAAATACAAAAAAAAAAAAAAAAAAAAAAAAAACGTAATCTTTCAAAAGTGTCTATAAAAAACATATTTCAAATAGCCTTCCTCCTCTTCTAGTCAAGCTTCATTAAAATTAAACTACAGCAAAATCAGGTCATATTCTGTTTTAGTTGGACCAATAACTTGGACCAATTCAACATTCCAAGGTGGCCTCAAAAGGTTCCGAAGCACTGCCTGAAGATTATGTAATATATGCAGATCATGAATTATAGTTATTATGGTGCTCCATGTCTTAGCGCCATGTTATTTATGGTTTGTGTTTATCTGGTGAGAGCTGCTCTTCCTGTGGCACACGGTCAGTGTCTCCAGTACAGCTGCAATCTGACAGTACAGCAGAACCCAGTGGGACGTCAGAACATCTTTACACCATGTGCGTGTCTTGCTGCCCTTCTTAAATAAAGGACATGTGCTTATATAACCCCATCCATCCTGAATATTATTTCATCTAGCCAAGTTATTCTTGACAGCGCTTCTCACTTGTTAACTTCAAGCAAAATGTTCAAGCCCTTGTTCTGTGTGTTTGATTATTTTATTGACAGGTATCGTCACACAGCACAATCCAGATCCCCAGAGAGGGCAGAGTTTATGGGAGCTGGCGGAAAGTCTGGCCTGAGTTAGTGTCAAGTCAGGGAGAAGAGAACAGTTCCATGGCTCTGATGCTCAAAGAGAGTTCAGTGCCAGATTCGAGAGGCCTCAGCAGCCACAAAGAACTAATCTACTCTCAGCTCAACACTGATGCTGCTGGAGCCGATTCCCATGCTTCAGTAAGTTCAACTCCTCACACACGCACTTGTACTGCGAACATGTTCACTGGGCAGAGAAATGGAGCAAGCTGCCAGCTGAGCAAAAAAGCACATGAAGGATGTGTGTGCGCATGTTTTTCATTGTCATACTAATACAATGGTCCCTCTGGTGTGCAGTGTGTGCAAGGTTCACCATCATTAGCTCGCTTACATCTGTTGATATCCACTCTAAAGTAACATCTACCTGACTAATAAAACAAGCATTTCACTCTAATGTCCATTTTCAAGATTAGTTGTATGAGGACCATTTTTACCTTCTCCCCTGTGTGGTTCCTTTGTGGCGGAGGGGCAAGAGTGAGGGGGTGTGAGCAGGTACTGGTGTTGGCAATAGGGGGCGATGTATCAGGGCAGTTTTCTGACATCAGGCTGGGCTCCTGCTTCACTAGAATGGCTGTGAGATCCTGACTGAATGACCACATCCCTTCTGAGTCTGGGGAAAGAAATAACAGGCTCAAACAAACAGAAAGCAGAGTACTGACTTACATTTTAACAGTTTTGTTCAGAAATGCTTTGGGGAATGACATGGAAGGATAATACTTAATAAATAAAGTCTCTAAATAGACACAAGGATCACATCAAATCAATCAGAAGTTAAAAAAAATAAATAAATAAAACAGGGAGAGCTACTGAATAAAACAGAATGCAAGTTTCTTAATGCACAATTTCAACAGTTGAACTCAACAGTTGACATGCATGTTTACATAGATTAACAATTTTAAAAAATAAATCCACATTGGAAAAATATAACCGCAAAGTCCTGTGGACAGTAGGCCACAGATAAGCTTATATACAATGACATGAAATCAACAAAACAATCAATTTACTTTTTTATTGTTTATTCACTGCTTTAGATTATCCACAGTGTTTTTATTTGCTTTTTTAATCTATTTAATCAGCATACCATTTAATAAAATAAATTTTAATCCATTGACAGCTAAAAAATAAATGTATTAATAAATCACTGTGTATCAGACAATATTTAGTAATGTAATGCATCTGCTTTTTAAAAAAAGGGCATTATGGGCAAATATCATTCAGGATAGTAACATCACGGAGGACATTGTAATCAGTGAGTGATGTTTTCAGGAAAGTGACAAATTTCACACTCCAGACCCCATGAGGGGGTTTCATACAGATGCAGTTGAGGAAGACAGACTCAGTAAATGACCGGAAGGGTAAAGCAAACCAGCTTCTCTTTATACTGTTAACACAAAAGCCTATGGTGTGGGAGGGGCAGGTGAGAGATTGAGGGCATGTGGGGTGGCTAGAGAACAGCTCTACATGTCTGGACTCTTCAAAGGGGAGGAAAGCACTGTGTATAGTGGGAGCCCTCGTTATCACATCGCCCTCGGTAGCATTTGTGTGCAGGCTCCACTGCAGGATCGATAAAACATTATGCGGCCTTGTAAAAGAAGGATGGCAGGTTTTTCATGTTAGTCCTCTGTTAGGGAAGGACATCAGCAGGAGTCTGATTACAACAGGAGAGCAAAGCTCTTTAGGAGTTCTGCTGTTTGGTGGAGAGCGCTGGATTTTATACTTCATAGCTCTCAGTCTGTGGGGAACCTCTGTAAAAGTGCCTAACCCTTCAGTTCAGTACACCAGATTAGACCATAAGAGTCTGTCCTTCACCAGGGTGCACTAAAGGAAACACACTCTCATGCACAGCCTCTATTGTGAATAAGGGATTAGTCTTCTTTACAGCTTTTTCAAACATGATTAGACCAAATGTACACTTTCTGAAGGATCTGGTAGATCAGAGGGGTCATCTCTGTCTCTCGGATCTATAGAGGAATCTCATTCTCAGTGCCTGTCTGTCTATATATTGAGTTCATGGACATCCCTGCTGAACCAAACCAGCACTAACCAGTGGAAACCAACTTGGACTGACTGTTTGCTTTTGAAGCAGGTCAAAGCAAAATCTTTCTGGATAAAGGCTGGGTGACCCAGGAATTCTTGCTGGTTAAGCTAGTTAAGAAGTATACCATAATTGGGATCGACATCCAAAACACAATATAAACATTTTGGTAACACTTCAGTATAGGGACCACTATTAATTAGTTGCTTAATAGCATGCCTATTATTAACATATTGGCTGTTTATTAGCACTTATAAAGCACATATACCTCATGACCATCTTTTACATCCATAATCCTACCCAATACCTAAACTTAACAACTACCTTATAAACTATTAATAAGCAGCAAATTACTGAGGCAAAAGTCGTAGCTGATGGTTTGTTAATAGCAAGAATTGGACCTTAAAATAAAGTGTGACCAACATTTTTAATATTTGGATCCAAAAATGTCAGACTTTCACTTTAAGTTTAACGTGCACTTTAAAAGTTTGCTTTCAGACTGACTAAAGCAGTAATTCATCTTTTTAAAATGTCCTGTAAAATTTAACTTGAAATTGTTCCAGCCAAATTTAGCAAAGTAAGACTGACCGATCTAGATAATGTCACAGTGGTTTGGCTTCATTCAGCATGTATAAATGGTAATCGGACTACAACTGGCCTCTGTTTTGTGTGCTTGTTCTGAAAGACTGAGGTGACACACAGTATATTGTGTCGTGTACTGGGACAGATAGATGAAGACAAACCAAAAACCTGCTGCAGCTTTATTACAATTGTGCATTTAAACTTACTTCTCTCTGTTTCTAGCTTAAATGTGGCTTAGAGCTGATGTTACATAATAATGGACAAAAGTTGTTTTAATTTTACATGCAAAAGTCCCTCCTTATACTCTACAGAAGCTACTGGGTCCTGCCCACAGGGCACTGTAAGGCTTTGATGTCTCTCAGGACAGCAGGTATCATAGTGGGGCGACTCCAGGCCGGCGGAGACGGAAAACCAATGCTCATTAGCGGGTTTAAAGTTACTGCAGAGCAACAGGAGACAAAGTAGTGAACCAGTCAGCGCTTACTTTAACTGCCCCCTAAAGCCGCTCACAGTCTTTATAGGGGCGGGTTTATGGATCAGAGGGGATATCATACATTACTGAAACACCTGAACTCACTGTGGTCATCTAAACTCCATAGACTATCAGAAAAAAAATAAAGCAAAAACGGTCCTTTTAGGGGTACAACAGCTTGTCACTGGGGCAGTACCCTAAAAGGGACATCTTTGTAACCTATTTACCTCTAAAAGGTACATAGTAGTACTTTAAGGCCCGGTTTTACAGACAGGGCTTAGACTAAGCCAGGATTAGGCCATAGTTCAATTAGGACATTTAAGTAATTTTTATAAACGTGCTTAGTAAAAAACATTACTGGTGTGCATCTTGAGATAAAACAAAGGCACTGATATATTTTAAGATCAGTCATTGCAAGCTTCTTTCGGTTGAAACAGCTCAGACTTACATTTTAGTCTAGGACTAGGCTTAAGCCTTGTCTGTGAAACCGGGGGTAAATATACAGATGGCAGTGTATAGATTGCTGAAATATATTCAGAATGTTTGACAGCTCAATACATGAGGCCTGAAAATTGTATAATTAAATGTATTGTCAGAAAGTTAATTGTTAGTATTTCTTGCATTTTACTGTTAATTTTATATTGTTTTTTTAACATACCTTTTTTTTTTAACAGATCACACCTTGCTAATATGCACCTTTTAGGCTGTACTCCTAAAGCTGCCGCTGTATCCCTAAATGTACAAATTTTTCTGTAAATTCAGTTCTTTGAGCTAGAAGACACACAGAGAGAAAGAAACAATAGCATGAATGTGTTCAGAAAGACCTTCATTTTGGATGCTCAGGGCATTACAGTCTGACTAAATGGATCAAGAAATTCTGCAGTACCTTCATGCTTCTTTGAGGATTTGTTGATTTAAAGCCTGACTGGAAAGAAGCTGCAGTCTGCGCACACACTCCTTGCATAGTCAACCTAAGTTCAGGATGATGCAACTCTCTGAGCCACCCCCACCAAATTCTCCATCTGAAGCTGGAAACCAGATCTTTTATTTTATGGATGTCTACAGTTCCCTGGACCGATCGTGGCGTGTGTGAGAAAGAGAGAGAGACAGACGGACGAACTGACAGAGTGAGTGAGCGAGTGTGAGTGTTGGCTGTCTTCCTGGAATTCCCAGCTTCCAATGGTAGACTGAGCTCTTGGCTAGAGCTTTGTCAAGGAACCCTGTGCTGCACGGGTGCTCCGGGAGATAAGGAGGAGAGACGCAGAGAAAAGAAAGAGACTTTATAGAAAAACACAGCTGCTGAAAGATGATGTTTTGAACCATGGCGTTTATCAGGAGTGTAAAATCTTCTGATAATCTAACTCAGAGAGCTGATTTTCTGCGTGAATGGATGACAAGAAGAGGAATGAATAGAGCTGCTTGCTAACCTGCATCATCATCTGATTTGATGGGCATGGAGGGGCTCTGTGGGGCAGAGTCCCCGCTGAGAGAGTAGCTGTGTTCTGCCTGGATGTCAGGGTTTGGAGGGTCCAGATCCATATCCAACAATGGGTTCCTCTCTGCCAACAGATGATCATCAAAGAAACTGTTGAAAAGGTCATTGGAGAAATCTTCCATCTGCTCGGAGAAATGCTGGGAAGAGACCACAAAGACATATATTACTTTTTTTAATTATTTAAAAGAAAATTAATACTTTTATTCAGCAAGGACACAATAAGTTGTTCAAAACTGACAGCAAAGATATTATCAATATTAGTATGATTTCTGAAGGATCATGTGGCACTGAAGACTGGAGTAATGGCTGCTGAAAATTCACCTTTGCCTTCGCAGGAATACAATTATTTTAAATTGTAATAATTTATTCACAAAATTCCTGTTTTACTGTATTTTTGATCAAATAAATGCAGCCTTGTTGAGCAAAAGAGACTTTCAAAAACATCTCACCAACCATCACATTGTGAATGGTAGTGTATCTAACAGTAATGCATGAATAAATAATCATTTGGCTGAATTCAACCCACTCCCTGATTATGTTATTATAAGCAAAGAACAACTCAAATAACATCTTGAGATGCTAATTTGATATACAGCCTCTTTTCAAATGATCATTTAAATATAGTCACTGAGGAACACTGATAAAACCCTTCTGTTATTTAGCCTAAGGTGCATGTGTCTGAAAGATAGATAAAAAGAGACATGCATTCTTCTATGCATGAGTGCGTTTAGAATGCATGTCGTCATTTTGCGAATGGAAGGACGTGTGTGTGCGTCTCTGCTGTGGGGGTATGCAAATGTGTGTTTGCTGATCAAGGGTGTGACAAAGGTGTGAGAGGACCTGATCGTGTTTACATCCTGGTGAACGGGGACAGGTGTGTGAATGACACACCTGTAGTACAGTGAGCATATAAACCAGCCGCTATGCACATATCACACATAAGGACACGTGCACACATCCACACTCCCAGCACCTGTATGAATTCCCACACAAACTACTCTCTGAAGAGGGGACTGGGAAAGCTGTGCTGTCATGAATGTTTACCCTGGCTGTCCCTAGTCGACCAACGAGAAACCTGAATTTGCAGTATCCAGTCAAACTTGTTGCTCACCATATGGATGCATAAGCAGAGGAGCAGGAAACAAACCCTGCAATGGCAGTTATCCGTATTGTTTGATGAATGACATCCTGGGAACACCCTGAGATAGAGTTCGTGAAATGACGCAGCTCTCCTGCCGTCAGTGCTGGGCTAATCACCACGGTTGAGCATGGCAGTATAAACAGTTCCACCCTAAAACTTTGAAGTTTGTTAAATGTTCCTGTTCCTGGATGTGTAGGGCGGATATATTTACAGACTTGATTAATCCAGACTGAAAGTGCCATTTCATAACTCTGAGCTGCATATGCTTGCAGGCTACGTGTGTGTTTTAATTTGCGTAGTAGCGCTTGGACAATTTTTTCAAGTAATCCATTAGCCTAATGCAAAATGCAAACATAAATGATTCCTATTACGAATGAGCTTCGATGGAAACCTGCATTCACGTTTGCAACTTCCCTGTCTGTATGGTCCTGTGTACATTTGTTATCAGAGAAGACAGTCAGAATGCTTCTCTAATCGGTTTTATCTCTCTGTAGAGCTTTTTCCTGTTTTGACAAGTGTCAGTTAAGAGTTTCTTATGTGGTGTCTGTCTGGTTTTCGATTGACCTTACAGGGGCCAATGGTAATGATGCAATGCTGGGGTGCTGATGCAAGAGTCCTGAAATTCCACATCTGGAAGGCTCCTCAGAGGAAGAATTCTAGAAGAGCTTGGAAGAACTGGAAGAGTGTGTCTCTGTCATTAGGGTCAAATTTTAGGAGAAATTAAAACAAGTCATATCTCAAGCTTACAGGTAAATCTTTATAAAAAGTAGAATAATGACATTAACAGGATAGTTCACTCAAAAATGAAAATTCTGTCATCATTTACTCACCCTCAAGTTGTTCCAAACCTGTCTGTATGAATTTCTTTCAGCTCTTGGAAAATAATACTATAGAAGTCAATGGCTACTGTCAACTTTTTGTTACCTGAACATTCTTCAAAATATCTTCTTTTGTGTTCAGCAGAAGAAAGAATCTCATACATATTTGGAACAAATGGAGGGTGAGTAAATGATGACAAAATTGTCATTTTTAGGTGAACTATCCCTTTAATAAGATGATTTTCCTCACATTAAAATGCAGACTGAAGGAAGGTGTTACTTTGCGTTACATTTGCAGCTCAAAGTGGCACTGGTGGGCAAAATCTGCTACCTAACATTCCAAAATAGAACTGTGATCAGGTGGGTATTGGATCAGACAGTCCTATCCAACAACAGACCTATCAGACCCTTCACACCCTTCACACGTGTACCATACTAAAGTACACTATGCATTTATGTTACACAAAAGCTGGGGCTTTTGAGCTAATATCCGCGGCATCCGTGTTTTAGTCTTGTGCAATAAAACACACGGAATGATTTTATCTATGTTGTATTGAGTACAACAAGGAAGAGAGAGTCGTATTTCTGCATTTTATAATTAGAAGAAGTCCTCCAACAGTACTACAGTTTCAAAAGACTTTGAAACAAGAAGTGCATACACGCATACCAACAGGAATCTCATTTCTTTCTATGCTCTCACATATCAAAGAGAAAAGACAAGTGCATGCAATCAGGAAATATATATATATATATATATATATATATATATATATGTGTGTGTGTGTGTGTGTGTGTATTTATTTATTTTTTCTTAATATACTTTTTCAGCTTAGCCAATACTGTCATTTAAAATATTTCTGGTTTGTCACTTTGGCGCTCTTCCTAAAATGTTAAAAAATGGACCACAGCTGCAGCAGTGCAAAGCATGTGTGCGCAGGCTGAGCAATGCCTTATTTTTCCATCTGATCCATTTTCTCGAAGTAACGTTTGGGTCATGTCCGGGTCTAAACGGGCTGGTAAACTGCATGGCTGCTCGACTCATCGCATTCCATTCCCTTATTCCAGACCTCCAGCTGCACTCCAGCCAATCGGAGCTCAGTATGCAAATGAGGAGAGGGGAGCTTGTCATTTTGGAGCTGGAGTGCAGGGTGCGCACGGAGCAGCTCGGTGCACAAGAAAATACCGCATTAGTCTTTGGAAAAATAAATACGCTGATAAAAATCATTCAGCAGCAGTGGAATTGGGAATACAGCCAAACCCACAATGTTTGGGAATATATGTGCCTCTCGCTGAGCAAAAGAGTTATTTCTGAGAACAACGAGTCACAACGAAAAGATTCATTCTTAGAGTGGCAAAAAAGAGAGAGAAGGAGAGAAGTTCTTGAACTGAAGATGGAGTTTGCAGATGTTTAGTGTTTACACTAGTCAACGTGTGATGCAATTAAAAATATGGTTCCCTCATGTGAGGCATGAACATCAGTTTCAGCCACAGCATGATCTGATCAGTTTTATTTATTTACATATCTAAATATTTAGAGCTTTCCCTTCCAAGAAGCATGCATGAACTATTCTAACTCATCTGCACTGGATCTGACATTTTTTTCCCTAAATATTGGCGATATTCACGTGTGAATGTGGGGTGAGGATGCATTTTAGCAGGCATTTTGTCTCCAAACCAGCACATCTGCACTTTAAAGCTCGTTCATATTCTCATATTCAGATTCCAGCTGGCAGCTGTGAAAGATCAGAGATGGGTCAGGAAGGATAGTCATGAACTAACGCTCATTATGATCCGCTCAGCATGCATGATGAGCCAGACGCGTGAGAGAGGGGGGGAGACGGGCGCAGCATTTGCAGGTGAGGGAGCCAGGCCTCTGCAGGTGTTCACAGGTGAGGGCTGATTTAGATTACAGGCATGGCGTCAAGTTCACAGCTGCAGTCTGTGACTTTTGTAAGCTTGCCACCAGACACAGACGCCATCATCCGAGCCACCTCTCTGGAGATCAGGTCACACGGGTTTCTCACCAAAAGGATTTCAATGAAGCCAGTTTTTGTGTGTATAACTCAGAGACCTTTTTGAATGCAGTACTGATAAGATGGAGAATGAAGTGGTAGATCTAAAGTCTAGTCCCTGCTCTCCTCCTGCTCCCTCACTCCCTTCTCCCTCTTTTTTCCTTTCTTTCTTTGTCATTTCTTCTTCCTCCCATTCTAACTTTCCAAATACAACTCTTAGGTCCCTTCCCCCTCTCACTTTCCTCTGGTTTCTTAATTCCAGTTCCAGATTTTTCTTACGTTTTGCTGTCAGCCACAGAGCAAGAGAACCATGACCACAGAAGGCAGTTGGGCTTCAGCCCCACCTCTAGATGGGAGCCACTGAGGGCCACAAACCAGACGAGCTCTTCTGGAGGTAAAACAGTGGGTGGTAGAGAGGTTGAGTATGAGAGAAATATAGACAAATCTGAACTAGATTTTCATGAAAGAGTGAAAAAGAAACTGAAAGACACTGAGTTACAGGCACAGGGAACCAGGACACAACTGAATGAAAGGGATATCCTAAGGAGTGAGGAATCCCCATAACCACCCTCTATTTTCTGCTACTGTTGCATTTCAGGAGGGGAGGGGGTCTCCAGATGTGTTCCCCATCCCCCCCTTCAGAGGACTCCCTGTACTCTGTAATTTTGCCAGGCTAAATTGGCTCTCTCAAAAGAGCCTGTGGCAACACAGCCCTGGGCAGAAGAATATCCTGTATACAGACCAAATATCTGTGTTAGTCTAGTCTGTTCCTGTCTGACCACAGCGAGGAAAAGATGAGGCTTTGATTTTTTCATAATATGTTCTCTTTTAATATATTATTAAAATGACTACCGAAAGCAAATAAGTCACAACTGTGGCATGTAAAGTCTCAAACACAATAAAGTAAAATTTGTGAGACAGTCACATTGTGAAATATAAGGTTGCAATTAAGAAAACTAAAATTACAGATATAAAGTAATTATGAAAAATAAAGCTAAATTTATGAGACAGTGACATTGTGAAATATTAAATCACAATAAAGAAAAATATTCACAATTGTAAGATAAGTCACAACTACAAGAAATAGTCAAATTTGTCATTCATACTGTAAAATATAAATTAACAAAATGTGAAAAGTCAGAATTGTTAGATATAGTCATAAGAAAGTAACATTTGTGAGACAGTCACAGTGTGAGATATGAAGTCACAATAATGAGACACAAAGTCAAAATTCTGTTAACAGAATAAAGTTGCAATTAAGAAGAAAAATTGCAGTTCACAATTATGAAAACTATAACTGTGGCAATTACGAGAAATTAAGCACAATTTGTGAGAAAGATTCACAAAAGTCACAATAATGTGAAAGTCACACTGTGAGACAAGAAATATGTCAATTACGAGAAAGTCACAATTGTGAAATATAAAGTTGAAACTGTAGTTTTGACAGTTGCAATTAGGAAAATTAAAATCACAATTACATTTTACTTTATACTCTGAGGCAGAAACGTGCTTCATTATAGCTTTGATAGGAAATAAATATATTATCCATTGCAGTTATAATAAAATACATTAACTCTCATTAGCATCTCTGTTATACTGCATATTCAAAACTGTTCCCTGGAATTAAAAGTCATTATGTAATTAACATAATCAGCTGGCTATTTGATCCTCAGTAGAGAGGAAGCCTGGGAAAACAATGCTGAATATCTGAGTTAGGGACCTCAAGGTAAGCTGACGACATGTTCCTGCAAACACTGACACCCACCTGACATGTTTATTCAGAGCCTGAGGAGTGAGACAGAACTAAGAGTGGGTACACATATGTCTCTGCAGGGCTCACTGCCTTAGAATGGGGCAAAGAATATGCCTTCCACATGTGAAGAATAAGTTATACATGCTCTAGCGCAAAGGTTAGGAGTCAAAACACCACCCAAGAGTGCAGATACAGTTCTGGAAACTCTTCCCCGTCTTACCCCAAAGGCTCTGTACCTTTGTAACGTAATGTGTTCCAGCTCAGACTTTATTGTTTGATCAAGCTTTTGGCAGTAATTCAGGCCAACATCTGAGTCGCAAATAACACTCTGATAGGACTTGACCAAAGCTAGATGAGTGCGCTAGATATAAATCAGACATTAACCTGACTTGCTTCCTACCACTGCTGGTCATTTTCTCAATGAAGAGAAAGACAGAGACACTAAACTGGATACATAGCAATGTTCCTTCCATCATGACGCCAGTTTGCAGATTGTTTCTATAATTCAACTGAGATAGGATTCTCTTTGGAGGTTAAATCTAGTACACTTCAGGGGGTCACTGAACAGAGCAGTTGGCTGATATCTCTACAACATCCACAGTTCTGTTCACCGCAGCCCCTCAGGAGAAAGACAGAGAGAGAGTGAAAGATAGAGAGAGTGCCTGGAGAGCAGGAGGAGTTCTGGCATGTCAGGGAACTCCTGCTAAAACATCAGCTGAGGACAGCAATGCAGAAAAAAAAATCATCTGGGGTATTTTAGTACTTCAAACCAGTTCATATTATCAAGTTTAACGACAACTGACTTTAAAATGACACCGGACTGTTTTCCAACCACAGGCACACAGTTATATCACTAAACACTAAAATGTGTGGATTTTCAACCCTTTTCAGGTCAAAGAACCCTTGTTGAATGCAAGGGCAGAGCTGGAACCCCCGTTACATTCTACTTAATAAATTTTATTCTCTCAGTTACAATGAAATATTTATAAGAAACTTTCCTTTATTAGCTTTGAAGTAAACTGCATGCATTTTACAAGAGATTAAATAAAAATCAGAGGTGACTGAGATACTAATTAGGGTTTGTTTTATTTGTTTATATTTAATTAAAATAATTACATGAAATATATTTAGATGTTTTTCGCAATAACAGGTTAGGCGCCGGGGTGAAAAAAAGTCAGCGCCCACTATTATCGGTGAACAATTGCTTGTCTATAATGTATTTTACAAATGCTTCAAAACTATTCAAAGCATCTAGCAATTTGAAAAAAATGAAAGGATCTGGTTTGACAGGACCAAAGCTAACACACCCTCAAGTCTTTACACACTAACTGCTGATTTAGTTATTTTGTGCGTGTGTGAAAGAGCGCTCACGTAAGAACACACCTCAATGAACTCTCTATTCTCTATTTATGTCCATCATGTGAGCAGATTTAAAACCCAAGCCAAAGGTATGACAACAGCAGCCATACTTAACCTTCACTGAGCAATACATAACAAAATTACGTAACACATGGGAGTGATCGTCATACATTGTCCTGTGCAGAACAGATAAAGGATGTGTGTGAAAACTAAGCATACGAGAGAATTACAGAGTGGTTGAATTTAGATCAGGTGATGGATTCATTCTCTAGATTCACACAGACTGGGAAAAACCGGCTGATTATAAGCTTTAATCTTTATTTTGGTTGCAGTCTGGGTTAAATCATGTGGCTGCTATGATGAATCGAACTCCATGATCATAGAGTTAAACTTCTGTGGCCTCTATTTCTGTATCACAACCAGAGAGTGTCATAACTTCTTCATTCTTTACAGTCATCTTAATTGTAGCTCACAGACGTTGAGAGTTAAGATGAGAGTAACAGTTAGAGCTGTATCACTACTATCTTTATCGTTGGCCCAGTCATTCTGAAGATTATGCAACCTCTCTTCTTACTTTCTTTCTCTATTTCTCTTTTTTATGTGGACAGCTTCCATCAGAAGCATCCACTACATCTGAGAGAAAATTATGGAGGAATGTGCTGCCTTTCTTCCACTCCTCCCCTCCAGATGCTCCTGACCTCCCCCTACTCCAATCCCTCAACATTCACCCCCAGACTCTTGGTAGAAGTTGTCTGTCTCTACTAATCAAAGACCATAATTTATTATTTCAGTCACAATAAAAAGAACATGGCTGTCAACTAGAACTCCCTGTCTTTTAGGATACACATGAAATGCATCATGTTTTGCTTCAGATATTACATATGGAGCCTATGCGGCCTAACCCTTCAGGCTCAGAGTGTACTAGACGTACCAGCAAAGCAGAAACGACTTTTAGGGCAGGTGGGACCTGTTAAACCTGTAGATATCATCTCCAGTCTTTTTCTAGTGTTTAAACACGCTATGTGGTTCTAAAGAATGGTCTTGAATCTGACTCATCATCTTTAGAATATTGAAGATGGAGGGAAAGCATCAGACCACACTTGCTATTCAGTTTCTGTTTTTTCCTCACGTGTGGGAAGTGGCTGAACAGGTAAAAGATGTCAGACTGATAAATGACTTTGTATTTTACAAATTTCCTCTCTGATTTTTTGCATACATTCACTGACAATATTGTAGTATGACGTCCTCTGCGTCAGTCATTAAGTTACACGAACAGTCAGAATGTTTGTATGATGCATAAACGAGAGAGAGGAATTTAATTGATATATATATTTACATATTTCCGTATATTTCTGTAGCTTATCGCAGATATTGCTTGGTGTGTGCTGAGATCAAATGCCATTCATATAATCAGCAGATGCACATTGCTCGTTTTTTGTTAGAATCTTATTTCCAAAAGTCTTCTCTTTTTTAGTGCGAAAGAGACAGATCACAGTATCCTGTTTATGAGATTTAACACGGTGAATCAATCTCTCTATCACTAAAGCCATTCTCATTTTGCGAAATTGCAGTACAAAAACAACAATATAAATCCAAAGAAGAGACAGAATCACAACAACAGCTCCCTTTGTATAAAGGATGCACCAAAGAAATACAGAAGCTATATAATATAAAGTCATTTAAATAAGCCTGAGGTTTTTCTGCACTGTTGTGGTTCACATATCCTCTCTGTGATCTTAGCTTTAACACACAGGAGAGTGAGATGCTGATTTCCACCCTTTAGCGCAAGCCATGCAATTACGCTAAAGTCGTGATTTAAACAGCCAGACGTGCACACACACATACGTTCTTCTATCACTGTAGGTACTTTCCATTGCCTTCTATACTCCTTATTCTGAGATAGCAATATTTTCTATTCCTAATTCTTAAAAGCCCCACAAATCTATTTGCATTTTTACATTTTCATTAAAGCATTATTTAGCATGCATAGTAGAGGAACAGTTTGCACAAAAATTTAAATTCTGTCATAATTTATTCCTCTAATCTTTGTGTCATTGTAAACCCATATGATTTCCTTTAACACAAAAGGAAAATTAAGTTTCCAAGTGTCAAAAAGGATGCAAAAGCACCACTAAAGTAGCTTAAAAGTGGTCCAAAGCGAACTATATACCAAATCTTCTAAAGTCATACAATAACTTTGTGTGAGACAGAAAAACACTGGAAATTTTGACAATTCTTTTGAGACAGACCTTTCAATTAAATGGTTAATCCAGTTCACATAAGTGGTCTGGATGATTCGTCACTGAATGAATCATCACTGGAGGGAACAATGAATAATGACTTAAATGTCTGTCTGTTCATTGCACAAGAAGACTTGTTATATAGTGCATGAGTATATATGAACCGCTTTTATGATACTCAATTGTCTTCAGACCCCATTCATTGCACTGTTAGAAAGTTATTCTGATTTTCCATGACATAAAGCTAGGAAAGAAATTACAAATTTTAATTTTTGAGTAAACTATCAATTCAAGCTGTTTTCCTTTTAAACATGATTTCAGGTGTTACTATCCTTATGGGGATATTTGGCCCCCCACTCACATAAACAAATTCATACTGTGGAGGAATTCCAGATTATAAATATATCTCAATGCAACAGTGCTGGAGTGACCGGCTAACATTTATAAATATAATGACAGAATGAATGAACAAAAACACACAGGAGGTCAGAGACCGGAGTGTGTAACCCAGGAGCAGCTTGCTCTCTGAGGGCACAAGGCAGTCATTCACTGAGGCTTCAAGGGCCAGTGTCTCTCTCACACACATACAAACACACACACATATGCCAAGGGGTAGAGTGGGGGACCATGGAGGGTCTGGAGTGGTCTTTTACAGACGTCCATTCACACACCCACACAGGAGCACAGTGGCATGCATACGCTCATGCACACATACACAGACAGCTATCAGAAGCCGTGAATGAGCCTCCTTCACTCACAAGCCTCTCTCTCTCTCTTTTCTCTATCATCACTCTCCCCATAGTCAGGTCCTTGCAGAGCAAACTGGAGCACAGCTGTTACTCAGTGAGGGACATCTGGATTGAATACTACCCGTTAAATACTCTCAACAACCAACAGACCAGCAGAATAAAAAATAGACAGAGAGGCAATAAAGCAAAATCTTCATAAGAAACCCTAACACTGTAATCCTTATAAGACAAGAAAGGATTTCATTAGAGATACACATCCAGACAGTGACTAAAATCATCTATCTATCTTGTTGATCTGATATCTATTATAATTTCTATTAGCCCTTTTTATTTCAGCATCAAGACTGTAAGGGCAGTTTACATATATGTATAAGGAAAGGTGTATATTTTGGGTCTGTAGCTGGCCACCATTTCTTGAAAGTTTTTCACCAACATTAATCAACTACACAAGTTAATTTTAAAAGGTCCTGCTGTGTGGCAAATGTATTTTGCTCTTCATTAATATGATGACACAAAATGCATATACAATCATAAATACATAATCAAATAATAAGGTGAAAATATTATTTAAAGGAATATTTAACCCCCCCAAAAAATCATCTTTTTATTTATTTAATTTTTTTTTTTTGGTCCATTTTGTCCTCTTTTGTGTCCCACAGAAGAATGTCAGCCATACAGGTTTGGAATGACATGAAGGTGAGTAAATTATGAGAGAATTTTCATTTTTGGGTGAATTTCCCTTTAAAAATAGTTCTAGATGAATTACAGCATATCAAACCACAGGACACTGCTAGATTTTTATCTTTATTTTCTTTTGTTTATCTATCTGACCAAAGCATCTACATTAAGGAGGTATGATAAATATAGTGGTAAAGTTGATCATTTATAGTCTATCAACCACTTTGTATTGTAGAAAATAGCATTTAGGCTCAGGTAGTTTATAAGAGGCTACAGAATACGTCTCTTGTCTGTCCATCCACACAAGATCCTAAGATGATGCTGCAGCTTCCCTGTTAAAATAAAGGTCAAAACTGTTCCATCTCGTCTGAGCCTCATAATAGTGACATTTGTGATGTCTCTTTCTGTCGCTCTGGGAAGGGATTAAAAGAACCTCAGCATGAATGTGTGTCAGTAGAAGCATTAGCCACAGTAGTGTCTGTGGAAACTGCAGAAGTGTCCTGGGCTCCTAATGGATCATATGCACATGGAACACTGTGCTAGCTTCAAGTGAAATAACAACCATTAACCATTAAACAAGCATTAACAACCAAAACATTACTTTCCTACTGACCTAATTAAAGGAATATGTTATGCAAAAATTAAAATAAAGTCTTCATTTATCCACTCGCATCTCTCCAAACCTATATGACTTACTTTCTTCCGTGAAACACTTTAGGAATAATGCACATGTCGCTCTTTTCCATGGACTGAATGAAGTCTGTATTAGTTTTTGAGACCACTTTTATAATAGGATACTTTTTTTCACACACATTTTCATTTTTGGAGCTCACACGCTCCAGTAGGCTAGTCATTCACTTTCAGTATATTAAGCTGGGATATTCTCAAAACAATTCACCTTCAGTTTCCCAAGGAAAAATACAATTTTGGTTTGTAACGACATTATGGGGTACCTTTTTTTTTATTTTTTTTGTATGTCACAGTTTTGTTGTGCAGTTTGTTTGCAATTAAAGTCATATACACCTTTTATCTCACAGTAACGTAACATTAACTGTCAGTATCACCTAAGATACCTCAGGAAAGCATTTTTGTTTTTCGTTGCATAGTTTTACCAGATTCTTTCAAAATAAACAACAAACAACGTGACGGTATATGGAACTGGTTCCCCACTAAATTAGTTTTCTAATACTCTCCTACTTTCTGTGCCAGGTAAACTCGTCAGTTGTGTGTCTGGCCTCCAAACAGAAAGCAAATATACTGCAAGTCCAATAACTTGAGCATCTTACTTCACCGGTTGTGGCCGGACACGAGAAACAGGATGAAGCGATCCGTGGGCGTGGTTTGGAATTGTTGTATGGGCGTGGTTTGGTTAAACAGGATGATACGGCGTGTGGGCGTGGTTTGAATAAATAACACATTAACAGAGACGTCCCCCTGTTCCCCAAAGGTCCGGTTTAAGTTGGAAAGTGCCCCTATCTGTGTGCAGCTGGGCAAACTTCACAGCTTGAGAACTCCTGCCCTTGTTTATGTTTAATTTGCAGCACAACATCCCAGACATGTGTGACAAATAAACAAAGAACTGAACAAACACCTTCATATATATATATATATATATATATATATATATATATATATATATATATATATATATATATATATAACAGAAACATATATCATGTAATAAAAGCATACATTTATCTTATCTAGTAATATTAACAAAAAGACCATAAATATTTCTAACTTTATAAGAAAATATGATTTAATATGAGGACAGGAAAAAATATTAAAATATTATTAAGACATTCGCAACTTAAGACAGATTCAGCAAATTTTCCCTCTCTGTTAAAATGATGGAAGATGCTGAGGTTTGACGTACCACATTGGATAAGAAATCGCTCTCATTCAGATCCTCTAGGTCCAACAGGTTGGAATTGGGAAAAAGTTTGTCCGAAGCGAAGTTGTCCAATATGGTGTCCATATCGGCTGTGAATTTAAAAAGGCTTGGAAAACAATAACAATATCTCAAAGGTGAGATAGGTTGCAAAATTGTTGAAATCCAATTCAAAAATCGCAATCAGTAATATGTGTGTCTTAAGCGACGTGCGCTCGTCTGCACTGTCAAGTCGCCTTCATCCACTGAGCGTCTATAGTCTGCCCATTTACACTTCTCTGGAAGTGCCGGATAAATTGGACGTGATTAAAGCGAAGTGGCCGTGTGTGTTTCTTTCAAATCTGGATCATTCATCTGCGTTGAGTCTCTAAGGGGTAACTAGACTGATACATATTTAATGTTGTCTCCGCCCTACTCTCGCTCTTTAGTCAATGGTAACACCCACCTTTCACTTCATTTAAAGAGACAGCGCATTGATTTCCGAGCGCTTCAGCCATTGACGCACATGAAAGACTGAATTCATTACAGTAACAGCCTTGGCTGTCTATTACGCAAACCTAAATTCCACTTTTAAAAGTAATAGTACAATGTTTTCATGACCACAAAAAAACCAAGAAATCCTTCCTGATGAAACAGAAACTCATGCTGAATTCATGATAGATGCTTTAATGGAGGATATTAACATGGATCTCAAATACACTCCAAGTTGATTACAAAGTCCAAAAATGTTAATTTGAATTTACAATGCAAGAGGACACATGTAAATTGATCTGATAACGTCATAGATCTTGATGTATTTGTTAAATTCTTTACTCCGCAATAAAAATACAGCTGCAAAAAGGTCTCAAATGTGAACTGGCCTCAATGATCTCATCTTTATGTCATACATAACCAAAGATGACATTTAGATGCTGACATTAAAACCGTATCTTATAATAACAGATAAATAATGTGATAATGACGGTTTGGAGAAGTGCTATAAGACCCCAGAGTGTAATGTCTTCTGTTAAAGACGTCTTCTGGATTATAAAGTACAGAGGGGTTGTTTATGAAATTTGAACCATTAAAAGGCAGTGGAGCAGGCATCGATTTAACCTTTAAAGCATGCATTCTTCACGCAACCTATTTTTCATCATTTTGAATGACAAATTATCTCTGTCTGATTGGATAACTTTCCAGTTATGTAATTGCAATGAATCAATTCACTATAGGGGGATAAGACACACATGAGCGGAAGATGATTCAGTGTCTGATTACATTGATTGATTCCACTGAATCATTTCACTAATTTGGCTCCTCACTCTCCTCTTTCAGATTATTTGCTCTTGTCTGTGGAGTGCTAAGACTCAGTTCAAGTGATGAAAAACCATTTCAGATCAAGTGTGCAGCGTTCACACAAGAGTATATAAGGATGAAACCTAATACTCAGAAATTCTTTCCTCATTGGCAGAGTTTTCTCACCAGTAACTTTACCTCAGGTACTGTTACAGCTCTCTATCCTGCTTTTTCTGTTTTCCTCTTTCATTCAAGGTGCCCTAGTTTTATAGAAATCTGCTCTCCAATAATGGAATTTCTATTTGCAGTGAAAGGTGTCAATTTTCAATTCACATCCTACCTTCTACACATTACACGATTTCAAAAATGATTTCGTGTTATGTAACTCCAAGCAGAGTCCAGTTGTTTTTCAGACCAGTGAAAGTGAAAATATTTATACCTATTATGAATTACTCAAGGCTGTTATGATTGATGTTTATGGACCAAGTTGATGTTAGCTCAAGGATATATTGGTGATAGGGCTCTCTCAGCAAGTATCTAGTTTACAGGGTTCCTTTACCTGGGATTGTACCTGTGTCATTTTCATTGCAGTCCAAGAGCTTAACTATTATACAGGTGCATCTCAATGAATTAGAATGTCGTGGAAAAGTTAATTTATTTCACTAACTCAACTCAAATTGTGAAACTTGTGTATTAAATAAATTCAATGCACACAGACTGAAGTAGTTTAAGTCTTTGGTTCTTTTAATTGTGATGATTTTGGCTCACATTTAACAAAACCCACCAATTCACTATCTCAACAAATTAGAATATGGTGACATGCCAATCAGCTAATCAACTCAAAACACCTGCAAAGGTTTCCTGAACCTTCAAAATGGTTACACAATAGCCTATACAATCATGGGGAAGACTGCTGATCTGACAGTTGTCCAGAAGACAATCATTGACACCCTCCACAAAGAGGGTATGTCACAGAAGGTCATTACTGAATGGTTGGCTGTTCACAGAGTGCTGTATCAAAGCATATTAAGTGAAAAGTTGACTGGAAGGAAGAAATGGGGTAGGAAAAGGCGCACAAGTAACAGGGATGACCACAAGCTTGAGAATACTGTCAAACAAAGTTGATTCAAACACTTGGGAGAGCTTCACAAGGAGTGGACTGAAGCTGGAGTCAGTGATCAAGAGTCACCACGCTCAGACGTCTTCAGGAAAAGGGCTACCAAGCCACTTCTGAAACAGAAACAATGTCAGAAGCATCTTACCTGGGCTAAGGAGAAAAAAACTGGACTGTTGCTCAGTGGTCCAAAGTCCTCTTTTCAGATAAAAGTAAATTTTGCATTTCATTTGGAAATCAAGGTCTCAGAGTCTGGAGGAAGACTGGAGAGGCACAGAATCCAAGCTGCTTGAAGCCCAGTGTGAAGTTTCCACAGTCAGTGATGAATTGGGCTGCCATTTCATCTGCTGGTGTTGGTCCATTGTGTTTTCTGAAGTCCACAGTCAACGCAGCCATCTACCAGGACATTTTAGAGCACTTCATGCTTCCTTCTGCTGACAAGCTTTATGGAGATGCTGATTTCATTTTCCAGCAGGACTTGGCACCTGCCCACACTGCCAAAAACACCAAAAGTTGGTTAAATGACCATGGTGTTGGTGTGCTTGACTGACCAGCAAACTCACCAGACCTGAACCTCATAGAGAATCTACGGGGTATTGTCAAGAGGAAGATGAGAGACACCAGTCCCAACAATGCAGATGAGCTGAAGGCCACTGTCAAAGAAACCTGGGCTTCCATACCACCTCAGCAGTGCCACAGACTGATCACCTCCATGCCACGCCTAATTGAGGCAGTAATTAAAGCAAAAGGAGCCCCTACCAAGTATTGAGTACATATACAGTAAATGAACATACTTTCCAGAAGGCCAACAATTCACTAAAAATGTTTTTTTTTTATTGGTCTTATGAAGTATTCTAATTTGTTGAGATAGTGAATTGGTGTGTTTTTGTTAAATGTGAGCCAAAATCATCACAATTAAAAGAACTTAGAAGACTTCAACTACTTCAGTCTGTGTGCACTGAATTTATTTAATACACGAGTTTCACAATTTGAGTTGAATTACTGAAATGAACTTTTCCACGACATTCTAATTCATTGAGATGCACCTGTATTACGGGCTGTATTATCAAAACGCATATATATTTACACTTCAGAAATCGGGATGTGTGACAGAGTCACATCTTTTAAAGGCCATTTAATTTAGAAAGTAAGCACTAAGGAGTCATCAAATGACGTGATGAGACAGACAGACATTAATGATACTGATGATGATGATCAGCTATAATCTTGGTCCATGTGTGACTAATATCCTGACTGATACCGAACACACATCAATACTGATTTAGTCATTTTTCATACATCTTCAGGAGAAATTTACTCTATATAAATGATTCACACAGAAATATCAGTGAAAGAGTCCCATAGTGTGCGATCAATGACCAATAAATGGGATAGTTCTTTAAAACGTGCATGCGATGCAGGTGAAGCTGTGATATTTTGAGCTAAACTGCATCCTCCTTATTTCCACAGATTAAGAATCTCTCTGACGTCAAACAGCCTGTAAACACTGGAGAGCTCTCTCTCTCTCTTTGTAGTTGTCGTGGTAACCCTCACACCTGGTCAGCTCTCCTGTCCGTATGGTTTTTATGGTCATGTGAAGCTTCCGTCCTCCCCCTGTGCAATAAACACACACACATAGACACATACACACACATCCTATAAACAGCATGTGGAAGGTGACATGCTGGAAAAACACCATAAAGCAAAGCAACCATGAGGTTTCACTTTATTCACTTTATCCACATGGTCTGCAAATTCCAACCCCCCATTCACATCCCCACACATGCCTCTCCGATCAGCAGCAATTCAGTCATGCTGTGATGTCTGCTATATACAATACTGTTAAATATACTATTATTATCAGAAATGTGTCATACAAACCAGCTCAAATTACAATTCTGGGGAAATCACTAAAATGACATCACAGCATCAGAGAGTAAAATGACCCTTTGGGTTAAGTATATGGTTAAATACCATGACAATGGTGAAATCCCTTTGCATTTAACTAAAGTTGTGAATAGAATATCTCACTTCTCAACTCTCATGAACAGAAGTTTTACTTGTTTTCCATTTTCACTAGTTTCAACATGTGTCATTTTTTTAAGTTAAAAATACTTTCTCTGAACTCAAGGCTTTAAGGCGATAGTTCACCAAAAAATGAAAATTATGTCATTAATCACTCACCCTCTTGCCGTTCCAAACCTGTAAGACCTTCATTCATCTTCGGAAAAAAAAAAAAGATATTTTTGATGAAATCCGAGAGCTTTCTGACACTCCATAGACAGCAATGTAACTAATACGCTTAAGGCCCAGAAAGGTAGTAAGGACATCGTTAAAATAGTCCAGCGGTTCCAAATTGCAGTCCACACTTTTTAATGCCCTTTAAATGGAACATACGCTCACTTCGAACTGGAATCGTGGTGGAATATCCTGTGAAGTCCACTTCGCAAGGGCCCTTGCGGTCGAATAAAACAAACGTCTGATGTGATAAGAGATACATACTAAATGTGCAGAGTGGGGGGGCGCGAGGACTGAAATAGTCCATGCGACATCAGTGGTTCAACTGTAATGTTATGAAGCTACGAGAACACTTTTTGTGCACAAAGAAAACAAAAATAACGACTTTATTCAACAATCTCTTCTCTTCCGTGTCAGTCTTCAGGATGTGTGTTCAAGAGAGTACCACGACGCTGCTGGCACAGGAGCTGGCGTTCTGATATAGAAACCGCATGCACTGTGCCTTGTTTGCAAGCAGAGGTATGCACACACATGCATCGTGATACTTTCGTGAACGCACGTCAAAATTAAGGTTGAACCACTGATGTCACATGGACTATTTTCACAATGTCTTTACTACCTTTCTGGGTCTTGAACGTGGTAGTTGCCTTGCTGTCTATGCAAGGTCAGAAAGCTCTCGGATTTCATAAAAAATATCTTAATTTGTGTCCCGAAGATGAACGGAGGTATTACTGGTTTGGAATGACATGAGGGTGAGTAATTAATGACAGAATTTTCATTTTTGGGTGAACTATCCCTTTAAAGGTCACCCAAATACCCAAATATTGTTCCAAAACTTTAAGATTTTCTTCTTCTTTGGAATACAAAACCAGATATTTTGAAAAAGTCAATGCAATTAAAGTCATCGGTGTCCAGTGTTATTTTGGACTCATTTATCTTTTATTGTATGGAGGAAAAGAGTTGAAAAATTCTTCAGAAGATCTATAACTCACCAAAGGCATGAGGTTGGGTAGAGATGATATTTTTGCTCAACCAGTGGCAGTGTTTGAAAACTCTGCTTGGGAAACCTGTTTGAAAAGTCATTATTTTTGACATTCTGTTTGGTGTCAAAAATGGTGCCAAAAATATACACACTTCACCTTTATCAAAAGTTCGGTGGAGTTTTGCTATCCTGTTTTCATAAGGGTGATAATGGCATTACAACTGTGTGACGGAAATACCTGTGAATAAGAGAAAAAAGAATGAGGAAGAGAAATTCAGAATGAGTTTTTGAAAAAGCTTAATTTTCACTTCTCAGAAAGCAATATCTATGCTTTAGGGTACAATAGTCAACAAGAGATTGTTTTTATGAGCACTATACTTGCTTATAACACACATTAAAACAGATTAAAGCATCACCGTACTTGTTTAGCTAATCAGTTAGATTTGAGGTGTTTGTGATGTCTGCAGTGGTACTGGAGACACCAGTGAATGTCGGGAACAGGAAATAAATGTGAACAGTCAATGCATAATCCAATCAGGCTTTCTTTTCTCTGAATTAACCAATTAGATGACTGACTAATATGCTCACTGATCCACTAATGCTAATGTAGCTGAGGTGTAAGGTTATAGTTGTGCGCTGTTTGCAGGTCTGTGAGGGGTGTGTTGATGAAAGGCGTTGAGAGTACAATACAGCTGACAGTGGCATCAGTGTGACATCTCTGCTCTCCGTTCCCACAGCTTCATCTTATTCATTCATTATCTCCACTTCCTCCGTTCTTCATATTCTTCACTAATCACGCACAGCCATTTACGCTCACACGCACTGCTATCCAGAGGGCACGGGTGACACTGCAAGGCACACCGCAAAGTGAAGGAAGCAGAGATGATCATCCCTTTTTCAAAAAGCACCGTTGAGCCTTCGCTCCATAATTACAGACTACAGTGCACACTCTGAGTGGGATGTGATTATAGCATTACTCTCTGTTTCTCTCTGTGTGTGTATGTTATGGGTGAGGGCCAGAACTCTTTGCACCTATGTCACCCTAAACACAGTTATATAGATGAACACCAGAATAATCAAGAGGTGAAGCTCACAGGACTCAAATGAGTTTTTTCAAAACTTCCCAAGATGATTCTTATGTGGACAACATGCACAAGAATTATAGACACACCACATCAAGCTCATCTTGGACACTTACCCAAGACTAAAGCAAAGTGAGGCAGGCAATGCACAAGCTCAAAAATCACTCAGTCCTCTAAAACAGAGGTTTGCAAACTTTTTATTTATTTATTTTTTTTTTTTACAAAATTTATTTTTTAGGGCTATCAAAGTTAATGTGTTAAATTCCAATATATTAATATATGTAAAAAATTAAATAAAAATATATCTCTCTTCAGGTTTATACATCTAACATTAATAGTGAGCAGACTGAGCACAAAAAAACATACACCATCAATTTAATACAAAGTAAATATTATAATATTTAATAACAATGAGGTAATATAATAATTTGTTTTAGTAAAGAAATAATATAAAAGCTATTCAATTTAGAAAAAAACTTTATAACAAAAATATTAATATTTCTCTCACATGTACAAATTGGATAAAAAATATATAACTTCTCAGAGCTGGAAGTAACAGGGGCTTGAAGCAAAAATGCCACCAAAATGAATATAAATGTCCCAAAAATTCAAGATAAAGGCCCATTCACACCAAATACAATAATTATAAAGATAACTATAAAGAAATCATTCTCAATATTAATGAATAGCAGCATCCACATCACAGCTATAACAATAAAAGCACAGGGAAACAATATCGTTGGAATCAATTCAGAACGTTTTTTTTCTAGCTGATGAACGACAAAAACATTGACACTCAATCAGAGTCAATCCTGCTATAAAGAGCTCGAGAATTTAAAGCGGCAGACGAGTGTGCGCTTAAAATAAACAGACGATATCGTCCACTGGTGTGGACGCTAATATCGTTATCTTTACAGTTATCTTTATAGTTATCGTTCTTGGTGTGAACGGGCCTTAAGAGTGTTGTTTTTCCAAGTATCAGCATGACTGCAAATCTGATAATGAGTTTATACAATCTATACAACTTCACAGAATCTTTTATTCAATTAACCACTTTATAATATTAAGGGACTTGTATTTTAAAAACAATGTTGTCAGTATTGCCTGTTGTCACTCTATTATGGCAACGAAAATAATGGCACACAAACTATAACAGAACCATCACGTGTCTTTGAACAACACACAGTGGATGTTTCATTGCTGAAGGAATCTGCATTTTTGAACAATTTGGTCAAGTGAATGATTCAATGAGCCATTTAAAGAGATAAACCACTGTTTTCAACAAATCTGTTGAATGAATGATTTAATGATTAATAACTCATTAAGACAGTGATTTGGTGGGGTTAGGTCCATATTTGAAGTATCATTTCATATTTCTCTATTCAAAATGTTATATTTAAAATCTCAGCATTGTCTTAGCAATGTTGCCTACAGTACCTTATTATTCCACTTAATTTGACATAAAATATGACAAATACATTCTATAAAGCTAGATACAGGTAAAAATGTCCCTAAAATGCAATCCAAGTGGGCATATATTGTCTCTTTCACTCTAGCTGCCTTGAACTTCAGAAAGTTTGAAAGCCCCTTATTGTGCACCTAGCAGAGGATGGGTACTGCTCAAAGTTCATTTTATGATCTCTCACACGCTAAATGTCAAGTCTGCACCCTAAAATAACAGAAGTGCAAATCTTTCATACACTCAAAACAAAAACACTTATGGAATCTGAATGCCCCAGTGTCACATGTTAAGATAAACACTAAGTAAAATCCTCTTTCAGTCTCTCCATTCTTTACTGTACGTGAGGTAACATCATAGCCACAGGTGAAGGAGGTTCCATATACCCAATGAAACTGGATAACTGAGCCTGGGTACAGAAGACAGGAAGGTCAGGACACACAATCAGCGAGCAGCCTCCGAGAATAATCCTTCTGTACTGCCTATCACAGCTCCGGGCCCTCTGACAAAGCAGGCCTGTGAAACCCAGCCTTTCTTGTTGAAACAAGCAGGGCCGATAGCCATCAATGTAGTTCAATATTTCAGTGAGTCGGGTGTGAGTGGGTCATTGAGAGAGAAAGAAAGAAATGTCCTACAACACAGGGCAGGTGTGGCTTAGATCAAAACAATCTACAAATATTTCAGTTTCACAGGCTTTCAGATTAATTCCAATGAGGATAAGACTGAATTTTTGTTTATGAAAAGCAAAGTGCTCTTAGTAGTTTTGTGTTGATGTTCTGACATCTCGACCCCACATTTCATATGAAGGCAACATGATTTTTGTTTTACATTTTCTGGCTTCAATTCAGTGAAAGTCTGTCTTTGGATGGGAACTGAAGCCTTTGGCAAAAGCAGCGCTGCATTACACAGGACTCAGTCAAAGTTAACGAGACCTAACAGGTGCGCTGCTAATAGCTGCACTGGTATGATCTTGCCTCTGAGGTGCCGTTCTGTGATTCCGAGCCGTGTTCAAAATCCATGACAGTCTATCTAGCTACTGTATCCATGACTACCACGCTCGCATTAAAGAACATGGGATCTGTTTGTACCGAGAGGGTCAGAGAAACTGCAGAGCAGTCAACTGCACTGTAACAAGAGCAGCTGAGTAAAAGACTGACAGAGGAAATGAAAACAAGAGAAAATATTTTGATCATGTCAAACAAACGCTGCAGTGATCATCAGTGTTTCCGTGACGTCTGGAAGCAGGTGACACACTGACAGCACCTGAGTCATGATGTTGTGACCGTAGCTGCTAGCTGGTAACATACTTACGTAGTTTACGAAGCAGTCCAGTGTAAGAAGAGCCAGTGGTACTATGACAACAGCTAGAGCAGGACTGATGAATGAACATTCAAGCATGAAATGAGAAGAAAAACGCACACAGAGAGAGAGAGAGAGAGAGAGAGAGAGAGAGAGAGAGAGAAGATGAAATAAAGAGGAAGACCAAACAAAAGAGATGATGTGTTAAAGGATCTTAATGAGAATATTCAGACTCACAAAAGATTTTAATCAACAAGTGCTCAGGAGATTAACACATCATTTGTAACAGTGTGTAAAGAGAAATCAGTTAGCTGCACTTAAATCACCAACACACTGTACAGAATTGTAATGGCTTTGAGCTAGTGGATCGTGACCCAAAAATATTTGGCAGGTCTGTTCTCATAGGGCCATCGACAGCAGGAAATAACAATGCTGAATACAAATAACCAATCATATAATTACAGTTAGGATAAAAAAATAAACTCCATACTTTTTACTGTCACTGTCACGTCACTGGCTGAATATTCGATAAAACCTTCCCCCAACAAAAACACTATAGAGTTAATCCCACATGTTTTAAGGTCACATCCCCCCCCACATGCTCAATTTGTGCATTGAACTACTTTACTTGACATACAGAGTCTCATTCTCATAACATAAAAAGACGCATATCTTAGAAATTTGTGTACATTGATTTAATTAATAAAAAATGTTTATTAAAATATTTAAAACAGTATATTTTATTGTATACACTACTGTTCAAAAGTTTTGGGTCAGTAATATTTTTAAGACATTCATTCATTTTTCATTCGGACATTTATTCAGCAAGTATGCATTAAATTGATCAAAAGTGACATTAAAGGCATTTATGTTACAAAAGATCTATATTTCAAATAAATGCTATTCTTTTGAACTTTCTATTCACCAAAGAATCCTGAAAAAAATATCATGGTTTCAACAAAAATATTAAGCAGCACAACTATTTTCATTTCAACATTGATAATAATAAGAAATGTTTCTTGAGCACAAAATTAGCATATTACACTGATTACTGAAGCGTCATATGACACTGAAGACTGGAGTAATGGCTGCTGAAAATTCAGCTTTTCCAACACAGGATTAAATTACATTTGACTATATTAAAATAGAATGCAATTATTTTAAATTGTAATAATATTTCACAAAATTACTGTTTTATTGTATTTACTGTATATTGATGAAATAAATGCAACCTTGGTGAGCTTGAGACTTCTTCCAAAAATGTTTAAAAAAAAATCTTACCAACCTCAAACATTTGAATGGTACTGTATGTTCTAACAATAATGCATGAACAAATAATCATGGTTGAATTCATTCCACTCCCTGATCGTGTGCTTATAGGCAAATATCAACTCAAATAATACAAAAATATTAAGCAGTTGTTTTCAACATTGATAATAGAATAATGTGCCACTGAAGACTGGAGTAATGGCTTCTGAAAATTCAGCTTACCATCACAGGAATAAATTACATAAATATATTATAATACAAAACAGTTATTTTACAATTTTAATAAAATTTCAAAATATACTGTTTTACTGTATTTTGATTTGGTGAACATAGTGTATATATATATATGAATAAAAATGATATATTACAGTAATGAGAATCATTATTAAAAATAATAAGACAATAGCAGACATCATACAATATGAATAATTGAGGGGGAAAATGTGCTAAATTGTCCTATATTGTCATCATACAAAAAAAAATTGCTATATTATGTTTTCCTTGTGTAAAATATTTTGCACATTTCTTGACAGATTTTATGCCATGCACCTATGGAGTCCATGGTCATTAATACATTTCAATGTTTTGGTTTTAAGGACATTTTGCTAACTTCTGTATGATAAACAATGCTGGTACTGTACTGGGTCACTTCATCTAAAATCTTGGTCAAAACCAGTTGAGAACCACTCTTCTAATGCAATAAATTGATTATATTGTTATCTTCAAGTGACAGGGCTAAACATTGCATCACTTGTTTAAAAATAGACTATCAATCTGAGAAGGGGAAAGAACATACTCCTCTCTTCTGCTGTCTCTGATTTATGCATCTTTTAGCTGGGTTGCAATATGTGCACAACAGTGAGTCAGTGTGTTAGTCATCAACGGGGAGGTTTTTTTTTTTTTGTTTTTTTTTTCTTCGGGTAAAACATTGTTCTGGAAGGTTCTTGTTTCAGACAAGCACTCTTATCACAGACAAACTGAGGATAATATGACATTGCTACAAATGTAGTTTCATAAAGGGATGGACATTTGTGTATTTGTATGCACACGCGGGAGGTGCAATGACAAAATGAGTGAGAAAGGAAAATGATGTTGTGTGTGTAAAAAAAGAAAGAGAGAGAGAAAGAGTAATGGAGGTGACAGCATTGTACATGCCCTAAGCCAGATACTTGGAATATTGTAACATTTAAACAACATTATGATGCGACCTAGACGCAGTTTAATTTCAGTGCATCTAAACATGTATTCCCACAGGGTAATGCACAATGACCTGAGATTTCCTGCATTCCTGTTAGGAGCCTGGAGATATTTGCACATAATCACATTCATACAGAGATGCCATAGAAAACTGCAAACATCATTTTCTCCAATCTCTTCTGTTTGCCTCCTGATTCAGTTCAGACCCGCAACATCCTGCTGATGTTTCTCTTTTCACAAAGTGCAGCTTTATAAATTGAAAACATTTATATATCTTGAAACGTAAACATTTGTTGTGTCTTCTTTGCCCAGTGCTAGTTATCTGGGTTGAAAGGTTTGTTTTGCAATGTGGAAATAAAGCAGAGGAAAATCCAATGAAATTCAGTGAAGAAACTGAAATAAAATGTTATGGAAGGTTAAACAATTGTAATATATATGAATATATATTGCCATATTAAATTAAATGCTTGTGAATGCATCAACCTGTAACTAAAACACTATTTTGCACAGGTTGTATGACTGCTGTGTACACTAGCATAGTTGTGTTTATTGTGCATTGAGAAAAATGTAAGCACTAAATTAAGGGTGGCAGAATTAGTGTAGCCATATTTAGTGTGCATTAGAGTAACACTGAGCTGTTTGCCACCTACAGTGCCTACTGTGACTGTGTGGGAACACTTATCGGGTTTGATTCATCCAGAGCACAGTGAGAAAGAAGAGCGACAGAAGACAGACGAATGTGTGTTTGTGTATGAATAGTTCAGCAAAACATTGGAATAATACAGCAAGATTTCTGAACTCATGAAGAAATCATTTCAAATTTTGCTTTCAATAAAGTGAGAGAATATGCATTTAACAGAAAATGCATGTTTGCTGAAATGTCACCACATATTTGTGATTTACATAGTGTGCATATATGGTTGTCCAATATGACGTTGATTTATGGTGTATGGTGTGGTTTTGTGTGTTCGGTACATATACAGGTGCATCTCAATAAATTAGAATGTCGTGGAAAAGTTCATTTATTTCAGTAATTCAACTCAAATTGTGAAACTCGTGTATTAAATAAATTCAATGCACACAAGTAGTTTAAGTCTTTGGTTCTTTTAATTGTGATGATTTTGGCTCACATTTAACAAAAACCCACCGATTCACTATCTCAACAAATTAGAATACTTCATAAGACCAATAAAAAAATCCTTTAAAAATTTTTAGTGAATTGCTGGCCTTCTGGAAAGTATGTTCATTTACTGTATATGTACTCAATACTTGGTAGGGGCTCCTTTTGCTTTAATTACTGCCTCAATTCAGCGTGGCATGGAGGTGATCAGTTTGTGGCACTGCTGAGGTGGTATGGAAGCCCAGGTTTCTTTGACAGTGGCCTTCAGCTCATCTGCATTTTTTGGTCTCTTGTTTCTCATTTTCCTCTTGACAATACCCCATAGATTCTCTATGGGGTTCAGGTCTGGTGAGTTTGCTGGCCAGTCAAGCACACCAACACCATGGTCATTTAACCAACTTTTCGTGCTTTTGCAGTGTGGGCAGGTGCCAAATCCTGCTGGAAAATGAAATCAGCATCTCTAAAAAGCTGGTCAGCAGAAGGAAGCATGAAGTGCTCCAAAAGTTTGTGGTAAACAGGTGCAGTGACTTTGGTTTTCAAAAAACACAATGGACCAACACCAGCAGATGAAATTCCACCCCAAATCATCACAGACTGTGGAAACTTAACACTGGACTTCAAGCAACTTGGGCTATGAGCTTCTCCACCCTTCCTCCAGACTCTAGGCCTTGGTTTCCAAATGAAATACAAAACTTGCTCTCATCTGAAAAGAGGACTTTGGACCACTGGGCAACAGTCCAGTTCTTCTTCTCCTTAGCCCAGGTAAGACGCCTCTGACGTTGTCTGTGGTTCAGGAGTGGCTTAACAAGAGGAATACGACAACTGTAGCCAAATTCCTTGACACGTCTTGATGCCTTCACCCCAGCCTCAGTCCATTCCTTGTGAAGTTCACCCAAATTCTTGAATCGATTTTGCTTGACAATCCTCATAAGGCTGCGGTTCTCTTGGTTGGTTGTGCATCTTTTTCTTCCACATTTTCTGCTTCCACTCAACTTTCTGTTAACATGCTTGGATACAGCACTCTGTGAACAGCCAGCTTCTTTGGCAATGAATGTTTGTGGCTTACCCTCCTTGTGAAGGGTGTCAATGATTGTCTTCTGGACAACTGTCAGATCAGCAGTCTTCCCCATGATTGTGTAGCCTAGTGAACCAAACTGAGAGACCATTTTGAAGCCTCAGGAAACCTTTGCAGGTGTTTTGAGTTGATTAGCTGATTGGCATGTCACCATATTCTAATTTGTTGAGATAGTGAATTGGTGGGTTTTTGTTAAATGTGAGCCAAAATCATCACAATTAAAAGAACCAAAGACTTAAACTACTTCAGTCTGTGTGCATTGAATTTATTTAATACACGAGTTTCACAATTTCATTTGAATTACTGAAATAAATGAACTTTTCCACGACATTCTAATTTATTGAGAAGCACCTGTATCACTATGTGATGAGTGTCTGAGTTTAGTTACGGTGTATGTGTGTGTGTTCAGTATGATAATTTAAATGTAATCATCAGCAGGACAGAGCCAGATCAGACTCAGAGGTCACAGAATGCGCAGTGAGGGGGTGACCTTTTCATGCGTGTGTGGATGTGTGTGATCCTGACATTTTCCTATGACGCCTGTGAGAACAGAGCAGTTTGATAAACACACACACACCAACTGAGGCAGATCTGAATGATTCTCACATAAACAACATGGAATATTCTAATGTGACTTTGTTATTGGAGTGGGTGGGATATATCCCAGAACCAAAGAGACAGGTGACTCATCTTACAGACCTCAGGGATTGAAACATCATACGTTAAAAACACTTGAGGTACGTTCCAATCGCCTCGTCACTCTTACGTATTTAGTAGTAGATGCAGTATATTTAAACATATACATACATACATATACATCTCTCTCTCTCTTTCTCTCTCTCTCTCTCTCTATATATATATATATTATTTTATATTTAGGTTTTCAAGTGAAAAATATTATATTAAAATTAAATTTATTATTTTATAAATACACATGAATTGTGTATTGTGTGTGTGTGTGTGTGTGTAACAACTTTTTATAATGAACACATAGAATGCCCTACTCTTTTAAATTGTAACATTTTACAAATGTACTGTTTTTGCAAATAAATGCGCGCACACACACATACACACACACACATAACCCCCCCCCCCACACACACACACACACTCACAAATATGTACATATAAATGCCATATCGATAAATCTATATTTAGATGATAGATAGATAGATAGATAGATAGATAGATAGATAGATAGATAGATAGATAGATAGATTGTCTCAGACGCACACCTTACATACCCTCTCCTTCTCTCACTCGCTCTCTGTGTCTTTTATTCTCTGAGGTTTACTGGTTATTTCGGTCAAAAGCCAAAATGAGACGCTTTAGGCAGCAACCCCAGAAGCAGCCAGCAATAAGAGGGATATTTATACCAATCCATGGGGTCAGTGTGTCTGCCTGTCTGAAAGAAAGAGAGAAGGGTGTGTCTACTCTCTGCTCCCACAGTCCTGTTCAGCAGCAGCGCTACCACACACTCTTCTGAGGGTGGAGAACAGAGCACACGGCCGCATGGTTCTGATGTGGTGGTGGTGTGTGTGTTTGAGGGGAGTGGGGGGATAATAGCAGAAGACTGGGGGGCTGGTCTGCATGGGGTGGATGCCATGAGGAGGCTGAAACCCCCACTGAAGCAGCACTGCACACTGACCGAGAAGCAGTCCACTTCACTCTGAGCTCTGTCATTTTCCTAAGTGATTCACAAACCACACTGTCCACCAAACCATGAGAATAATCCTTAAAATAATAAAGCTACGGCTCCCTTTTTAATCAAGGCATTGTGTTCCATTCCTCTTTTAGTTCGGTGATAGATTTTTCCCTTCATTTCTCAGTGTGAGGAAAGTGGTGTCTGGATTCTGGTAACTTAAATTAGGTTTCTGTCTAGTTTTACTGGACATCACTAGTTACAGTACAGCGTAATATGACAGAATTTAACTGTTGTCAAATCATATTTTAATCTCTTCCAAAAATGCCTGTACAAAATCCCTCAGTAACATAAAATTGTAGAAATTGTTTGCACTTGATACAGCATAACAAACTCAATCACTGGTCATATGCATAAAAACTAGATATTGACTCTTTGTAAATGTGCACAATTACAAACTGATTATAATTGATGTAATTATAATAATTACAAGTGTTTTGAGTTACAAGAGTTACAAATTAATTTGTTTCCATGACAAAGCCAACATACCACTATTATACAAACTTCAAATCTCTCATTACAATGCATTAAATATTCAAACTACATAAGACATAAATTACTTTCAACCTCAATATATTTTAGACTTTTAGTCAAGGCTGTTTTCCAATTCTTAAAATATATATATATAAAAAAAAATGCAACAGCTTGGTTTATACCTCTTTTCCCTGCACACCAATCGGACCACATAATGACCAGCAGCTAATGCTATTTAGCCTCCCAGAAGCATCCGATAACATGCGTAACATTGCAATGTGCTGTGAGGAAACACTCCAATTCATCTATTATGACAAATAAACTCCTCTGCGTATGGTGTGTGGTGTCTGGAGATTTTTATTAGAAGACTGGTCTTGTCTGATCTGGTTTCTTCATCAGTGTGCTGCAAACAAATGTAGATGAACTCAGCACGAGTCTGAGCAACATTTAGGAACAGATGGAGAGATGACTAGTAATAAAGCTATCAGCTCTCTTTACACACACACACACACAAACTGCACAGATGTACCTGACTATTCTGCAATGTTATGATTCAGACTTTCCCTCGTCTTTTCAGGACGGTATGCTACAGTGTCATTTTTGTTAGGCTGCGTATGATTACTCCCAGTATAGACAGATGAACATCACTCACGAAGTGTGCCTGTTAAGCGCTGTACAACAACACACATGCACATACACCTACACACACAATCTATACCAGAAGCCCCTGCTGTATGTTAGCACACACTGACATGATTCAGTGTCTCACCACTGTAAAATGAGTCAGAAATTACTCCCACAAGAGACATCCCTGGCCTTACTAAGGAAGTCTCACTGTATATTCCTCAGGGACGCCTAGAGCTCTGTCCAAGTCATCAGGACTGCCTCACTGCTCTTATTATGGTAATTTTATTCAGAAATCAAAAGGACTGGAGAAATTAAATATTTCTAGAAACACTGCAAAGAAATAAGTTGTTTCATTTTCTAATGCAGAATGTATGCAGAGAAGTTAAGTAGGGTCAAATATACAAGCACAATTTAGGCTGAGACTAGTGCCCAAACATCCGTACTAAGCAAACTACAAACACACACAGACACTTAGATGTGTACATACAAGCACTAATGGAAAATGACACCAAAAAAAAAAAAAAAAAAGAATAGACCTAAAAACTGAATGTGGAGAAGTGATACAATTTGTTCTAGTAGGAACATGCAGAAGTGATGTGTCTGTTTCCATGTGAATAATTCAAATGATTTCATATTCTGGGGTTTTCGTGTGTGTTATTCAAAAACCACTTCACAACAGCCTTTCCTATTTGAGTTTCAAACACACAGCTTGTAAAGAGTTCTGCTATTGAGATTTCTATTCATTAAGTCTGTTGCAAACATTAAGGATGAAATATGAGCAATTTAACTGTGCTCTAAAATTCACACAATACACACTGGAAAATCTCTGGGGAATTGCTGGCACTTGCACTGGTAAGAATCCTGTCGGCTACAGTTTTAAAATTGTTCTGTGGGAGGCTAAGTCATGTGTGAACTGTTTCAATTTTTCAACCATTTAGTGTAATAATCCACAGGCTAGACTACTGTAAAAGATGATTATTAGATTAAATAATTGTTTGGGTGGAATCTGGTTAAAATATAACTAAAGATTTACTTAACTAAAGATTATTATAGTTTTTAGTTTTTATTCATTAAGGGTAAGGTAGGCGATTTCGGAGAGGCTAGCAATAGCAAGCTAGTTCTGAAAGCATAAGATCCCACCCTCCCTGCAAATCACTCTCCAAAGCCACGCCTCCTCCAAAACACACAGGCAGACCAAAGGCTAACCAGCGACACGATGAGAGATGGTGTTGGTGGGGGTTGAATGCAGCGCTGTCAGATTACCTCATGTTTCATTCACCAGTGAGAAAACATTACAGTTCAAAGTGAATAATATTACAATAATAATGCCTTCCATTCTCACTTGATCTGCAATAGTGTAATGGAACATGCTGATGACGTATCACATCTGCGCAAACAGAGGCCGAGGAGGTAGGCAAATACATACGTTAACAGGCAGGTAGGACAGCCTATCATTGCCCTCGGACCAAGCTATATGATTGGACAAACATTTTATGCTCCTACGCCTTCCACAGGAGATATAAATACATTTAGACCACTTAAAAGGATAGTTCACCCAAAAATGAAAATTCTGTCATTATTTATTTGCCCTCATGCCGTTCCAAACCTGTAAGACCTTCATTCATCTTCAGATCACAAATTAAGATATTTCTGATGAAATCCAAGAACTCTCTGACCCTCCCATAGACAGCAATGCAACTGAAATGTTCCCAGACCCAGAAAGGTAGTAAGGACATCGGTAAAACAGTCCATGTGACATCAGTGGTTTAACCTTAATTTTACGAAGCTACAAGAATACTTTTTGTGCATAAAGAAAACAAAATAATGACTTTATTCAACAATTCCACGTATTCCGGCATTATGGAGAGTACCCTGACGCGTCTGCTTGCGTTCCTCCGCACATAAACAAGGTGCAGCACATGCATGTTCTACGTCAGCAGCACCACGTGCATGTGTTGTTTACGTGCAGAGGTACTCTCGATAATGGTGGAATACGTCATTTGGAGGAGAGGAATTGTTAAATAGTTATTTTTGGGTTTTTTGTGCATTCTTGTAGCTTCATAAAATTACGGTAGAACCACTGATGTCACATGGACTGTTTTACCAATGTCCTTACACCTTTCTGGGTCTGGAAACATTTCGGTTGCATTGCTGTCTATGGAGGGTCAGAAAGCTCTCGGATTTCATGAAAAATATCTTTGTGTTCCAAAAGTGAACGAAGGTCTTACGGATTTGGAAGGACATGAGGGTGAATAATTAATGACAGAATTTTCATTTTTGGGTGAACTAACACTTTAACTTAGTGATTGCTATCAGGATGTGAAGAGCCTTTCAACCAGCATAACAAAAAAGGTTTTTAGACTTGCATAACATTTTATGTTTAAGGAATAAGTTTACTTAGAATAATTAAGTAGATGAATTCAACTCAATAAAGCTATGCAAGCTGTTTCCTTATTATTTTACAGTGTAACTCATCACCATTCATTCTTATTTTCTTTTTTTACTTTCCTAACGATTACAGTTTATTTCTTGTCCAGCAATCATGACAAAATACACTACAAACCATACTTCAGTTAAAAAGAGAATGAGCATGTAAAAAAGAAAAACAAAGCAAGCAAGCAGGCAGACAGTGATTACTGGGTATATAAGAGACAGAAACATACAGTATGCAAAAAGGGCCCTGCGGTAAGAAAGATGGAAGGAAACCATCTCTTTTCCTAATTCTATCTCTCCTTTTTCTCTGTGTGTGTAGTAAGGTCAGAGGGTTTGGGTCAGTGAATGGAGTTCAGAGTGAAGGATGTGGTCATCCTGATGAGAGGTTTAAGGCAGCAGTGGTTCAGGTATATAGTATAGTAGCTTCAGCATAGATGTCAGATCACAGCACTCTCCGCAGATGAACACAGCTTTGCTTACTCTGTGCCACTCAAACTAACACCACACATTATATCTCTCACTATTGCAGTCTAGCTGTCAGAGGAAAATGTGTATCTGCTTGTTAAGTCATATGTCGAATACTGCTACTCTGTTTTAAGCGAGAACACTATCTCAACAGCTGTTTATGAGCACTATTCATTTATAGAAAGCCTTTAAACCAGAGGTCTCCAACTGCGCTCCTGGAGCGTTACCATCCTGTAGATTTCAGCTCCAAACACATCTGAACCAGCTAATCAAGGTGTTCATGGTTACTTGATAATTACAGGCAGGTGTGTTGGAGCAGTGTTGGAACTGAAGTCTGCAGAAAGGTAGCTCTCCAGGAGCAGGGTTGAAGATCCATGCTTTAAGTTTTTTTTTAAACTTGTGGTGTACACTACAGTCTTCAGGATCACAGTGTCCTGGACACCAATATTTTAACGATTTTGGAAAGGCGAATCTCTATCTGACCAACTGAGATTTTGCTACGGAGATTTTTTAGTAGTATTACAGCACAACGGGAGTGCATATGAGCACTGTTTGCGTTTGGGATCTGGAAACTGTAACGCCACATTAGACTTAACAATCAGATAAAATAAAAAAGAATTGAATAGAATAAAACAGAATAGGGAAAAAAGTAGAATATTTACTGCCACACAAACAGTGACAAAAAACTGTACAGGGTATACTACCATTCAAAACTTTGGGGTTGGTAAGATTTTTTTAAGATTTATTTATTTATTTATTTTTTGGCGTTTATTTCAATAGGATAGTAGAGCAATGACAGGAAGCAAAGTTGGGGATCGGGAAAGGTCCACGAGCCGGGACTCTAACTCGGGACGCCCGGAGCGCAACAGTGCTGTATGTCGGCATGCTGCCCACAAAGCTATTGACGCCGACAGTAAGATTTTTTTAATTTCAAGATTTTTTTAGAAGTCTCTTATGCTTACTAAGGCTGCATTCATTTGATTGAAAATACAGTTATTGTGAGATAAAAATATAATTTTAAAATAACGTTTCAGTCTGTAGTGTCACATGATCCTTCAGAAAAAATAATATGCCGATTTGGTGCTCAAGAAACATTTCTTATTATCAATGCTGAAAACAGATTTTGTGGAAACTGTGATACATTTTTTAGCATTTTTTAATGACTAGAATTTAAAAAAAATACAAAAAAATTTAATTTAAATTTAAATTTAAATTTTGTATTTAAAAAAATACAAAATTTATTTGCATTTATTTGAAATAGAAATCTTTTGTAATATTATAAATATATTTACTGTGACTTTTGGTCAATTTAATGCATCTTTGCTGAAGAAAAAATATAATTAAATATTTATGACCTCAAACGTTTCAATGGTAGTGCATATTATACTGTATAATACAATACAAAAATACACCATACAATTCTAATACTCAGGGGCGCCGCTACGGTTTCTGGGTCCCCTGGACAGCATATTCACTCAGGCCCCCTTCGGTAGAAATTGCATTCCAGAGGGGGTTGGGGGTTTAGGATATTAAAAGACGCAATCGCGGTCCACCGCCGTACAAATCACGTTCCGGGGAGGGGTCCCCCTTGATAGAAATTGCGATTTCCCCCTCGGGGGGCCCCCCCCCCCCACTTTGCTTCCTGTCATTGCTCTACTATCCTATTGAAATAAACGCCAAAAAATAAATAAATAAATAAATCTTAAAAAAATCTTACCAACCCCAAAGTTTTGAATGGTAGTATACCCTGTACAGTTTATATATGCATTATCCCCCCCCCCCCCCCCCCCCCCCCCCCAGCTGTTAGAAAGAAGCTCTTGTTTAATTGTAATGTCTTGGTTGTGACTGACCTTTATTGATCATGTGTTTCAGTATTTTGTTTGTTAGGGTGTCATGCGTCAACTGCATAATGACTGTGTAAAATACACTGTTTGGGAATGAGATGCTAAGCACCTTATCATGCGCCCTTTCATTAACTCTGAGAGTCTCCTTTGCTCTTTACTTTATGTAAACACATGTTGACAAAAAGAATGTCTGACTCAGTCTCTGGCAGCATGGGACTTCCGGATAAATGGAGTCTTGATTAGTTCAGTCACCTCGGATTAGTCTGGAGGTGCAGTGCAGAAATCCATTTTTATACTTTATCAGTGTCTTTCACAAAGATCACAGATGCAACAGCCAATCACAATCAGCCAGAGAGGAAACAGCTCAATGAGGGCCAATGACACAAGAGCTGAAGAGGATGAGTCACTGACTAGCAGCTGATCTTTCATTGTGTTAGATGAAATAAAAAAAGCTAAATAGCAAGCTACTGAGGATTCTGATGGCTGCCATCATGCACTGCTGTGCAATGGATAGTAGGGTCGAGGACCTTAGCAAGCATTGTGTATTCCTAACTACTTGTGCTTACTTTGGTAAGAAAGAGTCTTCTAGGAATGTCTATGTAAATGCAATCAATCCGTATGTATGCGTCTCCCAAAATAGTAAACAGCTACTTTCACTGACCTCACTCCTGGAAATTTTGTGTTTTATGTAAGATCGATGCTACACAGGCGTCCTCAACTCTTCGTGCCTCCAAACCAAGAGTGCTACAAAAAGAAACAGAGACACATCTGAGAAGAGCTCTGTAATTAATCACACACGGAAAACACTGATACGGTTTCATTCATTTGAACATCAATAGCTTGTTTGCCATTATTTTCAGCTCTTTTTGTTTACATTTTCAATCATCACATTTTTTTTCTTTGAAAAAAAGTTCTTCTCTCATCTGCTTCAGCATGTTGTTTGCACTGCCTCGACAATGATGCCAATCTTCTGTTCTGTATTTCATTATTAAATGGATGTAAAAATGTTGAGGCTTGTACTTCTTGTTCTTTTTATGCGGAGTGATAATTCAAAGCGAACTGCGATGACTCAGTGGTGCTGATGACAGAGAGTGTGTGGTCCAGTTTAGGAGGCAAGGGCCTAGAAAAGAAAACGGTGCTGAGAGCAGGCTCGACCGCTCACAAACACAGCCCTCTGTCTCCCCCTGCCGTTCACTGCACATGACGGATGGGAATAAAAAACTGGGCACATTTCTGGCACTATTGACAAATAAATAAAGAAAAGTAATTGTGGGTAAATTAGTTTGTATTCACTAATCACTCTTTATATAAAATGACACACACACACACACACACACACACATACAGAACATTTCACAGTATGCATAAAAAGTAAAGGAAGTAGGCAGTGGAAATGTATACATTGTGTAATGCAGAATTTGTACAAGACAATTACTTAGCTACATCAACAGAAATGTCCAAAATACTTGACGTAATGCAATATTAATAGGAATAAAATGTTGAAATGAATTATTAAAACACTTTTGTGTTTATCGCAACGTGAACGTTGTTTTTGATTGCGTCTAAGCAGCTCTGGCGGATTTACGCGACAATATAATAGGTTTACTTAAATTATTATGGATAAAACATTAAAAACTATCGTAAAATACCGTCTTTTTTATAAATACGTGAGCAAATCTCTTTCCTGTTGTCATAATAATATCTCTGGCCCACGCTGGATGCACATTATTGTAACTTCACTCAACATGAGTTTCACTGAGTTTACATCCGGGGCTTTTCCCTAGGCAATGGGAGGCGCACTACAACCGTTCCTTAGGCAAAGTGAAATAAATTCGCCGCACCGTTACATAAAATAGTTCTCTTCTTCTAAGTGTTCTTTCGCGCTCGGCAATAATTCTTTCGCCCCGGTTTGCGGCAATATTAAATTAATCTCCAACGAGACGAATAATGTGTTCTGTTGGACGAGTTATTTTCTGCGTTATACGGCATGGTTTTGCTGTCCCATTATCTCTCTCCTGCGCGCATTGATACGCCGAGCGCACAAGCTGGGGGTGAATGGGATGGAAGAAGAGTTCTTGTTTTGTATATCAGTTTCTGTCTTTATATGTATTTTTGGTTCAAAATCAAGCGAACAAAGCGAAGATTTCTTCTGTTACACTGTACAAAACTTTAGGGCGCTAAAGGGAGTAAATTCATCCGCGGGATAGGGTTTTAGTGGTGAAATGCTCGGCTGTTTGTAGATATATATTTAAATAATTGGTGAGTGTGTGTGTTAAGTGTATGAAGATCTGGGTTTGACTGCTGGAGGAGTGTGTACAAGGGTAAGTGCACCTCGGTTTTTTTCATCTTCGTTTTGTGAACTTTTGGGAGCGGTGTCTTTGAACTCTTTTGGCGTTCTTTATGTGATTATGTTGGTAGTGATTTGAGTGGATGTGAAAGCGCAGGGGGTTTTGTTCATTTCTCTTTATTGTAGGAGTTGCTGGAGAGAGAGAGTGCAGCTGCAGTCAACGAAACGTTATAACTTACAGCCGTTACACAATAACGCCTCGAATGGCACTGAAACACCCTTTAAACGACACTTGGCTCGCAGAACTGCACTAAAATGGATGAAAATGTGATTCCAGCGCGTGCCGTAGTTTTCTCACCATACCGTCAAACAGTCATGGGATGCCATTATAAATGCACTTTGCGCTTACATTCACATTCACAAGAGCAAGGGACGAGATCTCGAGCAATAAACCTGATCAAGTGTGTGTATGTGTACTCTTGATGTGTTGAGCTCGAGCAGCTCTCGCGGTGTTGAGCTACTATTATTGTTAAGAGCCGCGAGGGCGACGAGACGTGATCATGAAAGATTTTTTCCCCGGTTCGTGTTCTCGGCACCACGCCTTGACATATCAGCACAAACACGAGCTCGCTGTAATAAAGTCTCCTTAAATCTGCTCTCTGATAAGGTGGAGGAAAGTTGTAGGCCCTGTGTAGCGAGTTTGATGTGTGATTGTGTGAGTATATAAAGTGATGGAGCTGTTTCCGATGAGGATGCGCTGGAACGCTAAAGATGCTGATGAGGAGGAGGATGACCTTCTCAAGCTTTCAGATGGCGCTCGGTCCGCTTTAACGACCGGGACGTCAAGAGCTGCTTTCTCACTCCCTCAGTGTCTTTCACAAGATTGTGTGTCTTTTTTGTATTAGTACTGTTTTGGTGATTAGGTCAAGCCGTCAAACACTATGGTTGTTCCTCATCAAAGATCACACCCTGTTTTTGAGCTTGAAATGGCTTCATGTAGCAAGTTATTAAAGAATACAGGCTTCTCTTGTCTTCAGTTTTGCCATGTTTTATGCATGTGTAGCTGTGCGCTTCCTTTATCAACTATGTTGACTGTACAGCCATTTTTTCTTCTCTCCACCTGCTTTTTTCTGCGATGGATTCATCCAGTAAAATACTTGTATTACTTGACGTATTACTTGACGTTTCACCCTTAATGTGCAACGAGCTCTTTATTTATATATGCATTATCAAATAATACAATTTCATGCTTTTGTTTGAAATATTGCTTTTATTTTTAGTTTTACAGTTATATATACACACATTTGTATATGTTGTGTAAATAACATGTAAAAGATATCAGCGTTTACCTCGAGGTCTCAATGCATCATGTTACTTTAACATAAAGATGGTGAGTGGATGCCAGAGTTTTTTAAACCAAGTCACTTGACCTGAGTGGTTCAGGGCCCCCATTTCAGTATTTTTCTCGGACATTAGGCCCACACACTCACTGGCCTCCCCCCAACCTCTCAAATGTCTGTTTCTCCCAGGACACAGAACCCATTTAAGGATTAAACATGTCATAGATACTCACAAAATGTATTCAGTTAAATTAAGTATATGTTCATGCTCTCAGTAGTACAGTGGCAGTGTCCAATATAATATAAATATGAATGAATTTTCTCTGAGTAAATGTTAACCACTAAAATGATGCCATTAAATTTGGAATTAATAATTGGATGTTAGTTCTTAAACATTATTGCAGTGACTCCAGCATTCATGGAGAATGGATGTTCTGAAGAGTTGGCTTTTAAACAGATAGACTAATTGATGGAGTGATGCAAAGGTTACAAAGACTTCATTAAATTTCAAACCTGTCAGTTTCAACAATTTGGCAAATGCTACATCTCTCTTTCACCTCATCTCCATTTTGTTTCAGATATTTCTGCCCTGTATTAATTGAGTCCTGCAGTGATAATGTATTTTTGTAGGCCAACCCGGAAGTTAGCATCACCCTGGTTCCCTTGACAAAAACCCAATAGGATTTTTCCATTGGCTTTTTCGTTTATGACTCGTTTTGTTCATCATGATAATTCTCATAAATTATCAACACAACTTTTATGAATTCTGAAGCCTAAATACAATTGGCAGAAGTAAAATCTAAACATAAGCTATAAATGAACTACACCACTGTCACATCACCTCATAATATTAAGCTTCCGACTCTTTCAGTCTTAAAAAAAGAAATGTTCAATGTGATGACGTTTAATATACCCAACAACCTCTGTAGTCCCATTTAGCAATTGACTTTTTCAACACACCTAAAAGCTTTAAAAAAAAATCACTAAGGGGCTATTACTGATGTATTTTGTTGTAAAATAAAACAAGAAAATATCTTGAGTGTCAACCACAATCCTTACTTCAGGCATTTAATCAAAAACCCATTTAAAAAAAAACCCATTTAAAAAAAAACAAAACAAAATAAAAACATTTACTTGAACCGGATTGAGCCGGAAGTGCAAAAATGCTAACTTATTTCCAGGTTGTGGGCTACAAAAATACATCATCCCTGCAGCACTCATTAACATATATTATTATATTAAGCATTCCAGAAAAAAATTAAAGCAGTTTGTTCACATTCATCATCATGAAGGATTATATCAATATGTGAACATATGAAATGAAACATATAACCTGCTGTGCATATATTAGTGAATTAAGTGTTAATTAAGCAATTCCATGTGTGAAAGAACACTGCTTTGAGTGCAGGCTTTGAAAGTTTGGTTAAATTTGATTAGCTTTGAGTGCAAGCAGAGGACAGAATGAGAAAGGGTGTATCATGTTCCTTTTCTCCAAGGAGTAGTTCTGAATTACTTGTGCTTCAGCCTGTTTACTGAGCCAACAGGTGAGGGTTTGGTGTGCCAGTCTGATCAGGCAGGTGTAGTGTGTGTGTGAGTGTTATGATCACTTTGGCTGTTTGCCCTTACTGAATACAAAAGTCCCAGAAAATTGCCCTCTTTTGCTCTGCTGTTCTGCTGTGGACACTTATAATGCAGCATCTGATGTTCTTCATAGGAAAAATATAATCTACTTTCTGTGGGTTTGTAAGGTTCATTATATCCATTTTTTAAATTCCTTTGCTTAAATACTGTCCTGAGGCAGATACATCAGTGACTGGTGCAACTACAGATAGAGGGTGCCACTCTGTAGATGAGTGAGAAGCTCTTAGTGTGTGGAGTGCCCATCTGGTAGTCTCTGCTTTCATTCCGATGAGAAGAGAGTGATGATCTGTGGCAGAGACAGAGACTGATTCTGTGTCACACAAGTACCGAGAACAGAAAATAGCAGCTCAAACAAACCAGAGAAAGCAGGAAGTGAGTGAATTTGCACTGGCATCATTTAATTTAACTCCAAAGACAAGATAGAGACAGTCTACTTGTACATGTATGAATGAGGAGAAATTACAGTATTCAATGTATAGTACCTGGCTTTAGTCCTGCATTACAATTTTTGATAGAGGCATTGCAACTCTCAACATGGCGGCCGTTAAATAAGCCACTTGCCTGTTCGTTTAGTATAGAACATGCTTGTTATTGGCTGGACGAGTCTGAAAAATACCCTTTTGTGTGAGTTGCCCTCAACAAGCACAATTTATAATTTTATTCCTGATTTGAATTATGTTATTGAAATATAGATGTCGGTCTTTCCCAATACAAGATAATAAAGCTGGAAATAGCTGTCAAGTGGTGTTAACAATATGGCCGCCAAGTAAGCTGACTTGTCTTCAAGGGACTATTGTGGGGAAGTCGTGGCCTAATGGTTAGAGAGTTGGGCTTGTAACCTGAAGGTTGCGGGTTCAATTCTCGCGCCGGCAGGAATTGAAGGTGGGGATTGTGAATGAACAGCACTCTCTCTGCCTTCGATACCATGACTGAGGTGCCCTTGAGCAAGGCACTGAACCCTCAGTTGCTCCCCGGGCGCTGGAGCAATGGCTGCCCACTGCTCCGGGTGTGTGTTCACGGTGTGTGTGTGCGTTTGTTCACTATTCACTGCTGTGTGTGTGCACTTGGATGGGTTAAATGCAGAGCACCAATTTCGAGTATGGGTCACCATACTTGACAATACGTCACGACTTTCACTTTCACTTCACTTTCACTATGTTGTGTTTCTGTAAATATGCTGACATTGTACTAGCTACTTAAGGTTGGAATACACTACACAATTTTCTCCCAATTTAAAGTCTGGAGAAGTTAATGCTAGTTGCTTGAAAGTCAGAGCCAGTCTGCAGATTTGAGTAGACAAATTCCATAGAAAATCGTGTAGTGTATGATGGTCACAGACTCCAATTTTTTTGCTTCAGACTTTGATTCCCTCCAGTCATCGGATATGAAACATTGATGTTTTGAACCGATTTTAGAACGCATATTGTTTTCATTAGTCATACGTCTCCTAGTAACAATGCACAGGTTTCTGCGTGAGTCTGTTGTGATTGGAACAACTTTAAAATCTGGTAGTGTATGATCCGTCTTTTAGGGTATGATGGGCAGTTTTACCTCTGTGACTATTACAAAGTCGGTAAGTGTAAGATGCCGTGTAGTGTATTCCAGCCATTAGATACATGCTTTTTAGGGAACAGTTTTTCCACAGAAGCAATTTGTAGTTCTTCCATTTCAGGAACCTTGACTGAAAGGAATAGTTCACTCAAAAATAAAAACGTCAAAAAAACTCTGTCTGAAAAAGTCACACAGGTTCGGAACGACATGAGGGTAATGATGACAGAATTTTATTTTTGGGCTGAACTATTCCTTTAAATAACTTCAGCAAATAAACAAGCATTGTTTTATTTTCCAGTAAGCCTCCAATTTCTGTGTCTTCTCAATTTAGGATTGAATCGGCAATCTTTGCATGCAGCCTAAATCTTTTTTCCACAAAGCTTTTTCCACTTCATGTATTCCTAATATCTCTTTTCAATATTGTTCTGATGTGGATTTGTCACTCACAGAGGGCTGCTGTGTGTAAATGTGTGTGTGCTCCTTACCATCCTCTCTTGTCTATTCCAGCTCCACCCCCCACTCTGCCAGTTGGATGGTGTTCAAGACGGCAGACGTTGGGAAGGTATAGAATAAACCATTGTCCTAAGGGGGGTGCACACATTCTGACACAACTGTGATGGTCAGCTTTATGGTGTTTCATTGGCTAGCTAATTAACTGAAATGTTTTCCTGGACTACCCAGTGTAATTATTACTCAAAACAGCAGTGTAGCGACACAGTTCTGAAGAGCTTACTTTATAACAGACTCTCAGAGGCTGAGAGAGACGGAAACATTTAATGCATGCATCAGCATCATTTCCCCCCAAAGAAGAATGACAGAGGGAGAGAACAGGATTGTGTATGTGCAAAAGAGTACTGTTCAGTTTGATCCGTGGTGTACAGGCAGGATTTGATGAGAGTAGTTCTGATTGAATCAGTACACAGAGATATATCCTACTCACACTGAGCAGATTTACGCACACTCACACTAGCACACTAACAGATCTGTCATGGCACAGTCATGCACACTGTGAGACCTAAAAAGCTCTCTTTCTTCTTTTTTTTATTCATAGTCATTCAATAACATCTCAATTAATGAAAGAATATCTGCTCTCTTCCTCTTATTCGCCAGGCAGCTGTGTTGGGATTTGGGAAGAAGAGATCGATGATGGAACTGCAAAATTTACAGGAAGCACTCAAAGTGGAAATCCAGATCCATCAGGTATCCCCACCGCCCTCCCCTCACACCATATGGATGGACTGTGTAATTGTTGCGGCTGCAGTACCCTCGGCTTCCTCTAGAGGTCACTGCATCGGCATGTGCTTCCCACTCATGAAAATTATAAAACTTTCTCTCTCTCTTCCTTACAGAAACTCGTGAGCCAGATGAAGCAAGATCCACAGGTGCGTCTCCCTCACTGAACATTTCCGTTACTGTTTGATCGATAAGCTCTCATATACCGGCCACTGGACTAGTGTATCAGGGAGGAGTGTGTGTGTTCTTTGTACAGAATGCAGATCTGAAGCTGCAGCTCCGTGACCTGCAGGCCAAGATCACATCGCTGAGTGAGCGGCAGGTGAGAGCTGCTCTCTGAGAGAACACCTGCTGCCGTATCAGTGTTCTCTATGAGCTACACGTGTGTCTTGATCAGTTCAATTACTTCCGGTCTGAAAGTCCTCATGTGCCCCGAGAAAACGAGGCGATCTTGTTAGGTTATGCATCATGGCATTGTTTTGTGTCGTATTGTGCTGAACATTCGTGGTGTGATTTGTGCGCTGTGGTTTTGTGTTGTCAAATGAACAATTTGCCAACACTCACACACACAAATCTATTCTCCTCCCTTTTATTTGACATTTCAATAACTGATGATTAATATCTGGGGGTGATTACGTGGCGTTAGGGATGTAATGATTACCGGTTTGACAATAAATCATGATAAAATCCCTCATGGTTAGTATTACCGTTTCATATTTTAATTGTCATTAAAACTGTATTCGATTACCGCGATTTGAACTACTCACAATAAATAAATACTGTCCAGCATAAAGCACAGTTTTCAGTAACAGTCTCACGTGAGTAGTTTAGTTTTGAGTGAAACTAGGGCGGAAAAGCTGGGAGGTTTTAAGAGTGCTGAGGGAATTACAAATTAATATATGAATGAATTAATTATATGAATGTGCCTCTGAAGGTTCTGACTGTCTTCAGAAACGATTCGATGAAATTTTGTTTTAATTTTTGCTCCATGTAATACCTAAAGGAAGTGTTCTTAATCGCAATACTGCTTTGTCCACGGAGTTCACGGGAAACAGCTCTAATTCTTCTGCTCCATAAGCGCCACCTAGTGTCAGAGAGTGGATTTACAGAGACTTATATTTATATTCAGCCTGCCCTGGGTGCAGTTTCTGTCTGGCCAAAAACGGACTGAATTTGCATGCCCTGCTGGAAATATTGACCGGTTGATGAAAAACAAGCTTATGTGGATTCTACACATTTAAACAATTCAGATAAGTTATCTAGAATTATTTATGGAGCAGATAAAATACATATAATCATTATTAATAAATTATCATTTTGACTTAACCCTTTTCTTTATTTAAAGGCTGAAATGTGAGGTTTACCTTTTTATGAAACTTTTTCAAAGTTTTATTTGAACGTGCTATTAAACTATTGTCAGTCGAGTTGTCATTTAAAATACGAACATCATTGGTAATGTTATTGTTTTAGTGATTATGCAAACAAAAATAATTTTATTTGTTGTTTGTTGATTTTTAAATATAAAACTTGAAGTGATTTATGTTTCGGTACTTTTTGAACATCTCCATCACATTTTAACAATACCGTGATAATACTGATAACCGTGATTATTTTGGTCACTATACGTGATAACAATTTTTCATACCATTAGATTCCTACGTGGCGTACTGTCCTTTGCTTGAGCTTACTGTACAGAACCCAAAGTTCTGTGGAGGAGATGGAGAAAAGATGCGTTGTAGACTGCAGGCAGCGCAGAGGAATTTTAATTAGTATCGCAAAGCTTTTTAAAGTAACAGAATAGAGCAGCTGCCATCAACAGGAGAAAAACACACACCTGAGATCATTCTGCAGAGAAAAAGGAAGTAGAGAAAAACAAGGTCAGCCCTATAATCACTGTGACTGTCTTAAAGCTTCGGCATTCAGAAATGTACCAGCCTGCAGCGCTGTTTAATAAAGTGCGCTGCCTTCCTCGCTCACACACATTCGGTGTCCGGTGGAATTCTCCCAGATCTAGGAGTGTGTGAGTCTAACAGATGGTGGAGGGAGCCTGTTAAAGCTGTAATCAGTGAGAAGACTATGCTGGGGGGTTGTGTTCATATTCATTAATGTATCTGTCACTCTGTTTTCACTGGTTACAGAATCAACACATACTCAGCTGAACACAAACAAGCTGTATTGCACATTTGTAGCCTGCACTGAGTAAAGCCAGGCACTCTTACAGCCATCTGAAAGTTTTGATATCTCCCTCCTTCTGTCTTGATTTTGATTGATTATGGATCCATACTCTTTTAATGTTGCTTTGTGTACACATGCTCATGCGTATGTGTGTATGTGCAAGTTTTTTGATGCCAAACTGTAACACAGACAGTGAATGGCTTCAAATAAATTACATTTGGAGTACGTGAGGAAGGATCGTGTCCACCATTTAGATTCACATTCTTTTTTTTTCACAGTTGAGTTTCTTATTTGCAGTTATAACTGAGCTCAGTAAGTGTGCAAGTATGCAGATTGTTTATTTTTCATTCATCTACATACGACTTCCATTTCTGTCCTGTTCATCGTAAGATGATTGTTAATTTGTAAAGAACCTACCAAAAATGTCCCTAAAGCATGTCAGTTTTGAAAATGTTTTTCATAAAAGTGTTTTGAGCTTATTATGCAAATGTAGGGCTCAGTGTGTCCTTGTAAATGCTAATAGTCTAATTCTTATTAAGTGGGAATCCTTCTAAAATAGAAAAAGATTTGATGGTATTATAAATATGAACAGATGAACATTTTAACCTTTAAAGGTGTATGTCTGTTCTATTAGCAAAACCAAATAGAAATGTATAATTAATGGTGTTTTCTAACAAGGTAACAAAACACTCGTCCATTTGTCATTGTCTAGACTCTTAAAGGGAAAGTCCTCCCAAAAAATAAAAACATTTATAAAAATACTTTCTTGTGCAGAACACAAAGATATTTTGAAAAATGTTTCAACTGTTTTTGTTTGTACAAATAAAGTAAATAAAGTCCAAACCAAATGAACCCATTGACTTTCAATATACAAGTGCATCTCAATAAATTAGAATGTCGTGGAAAAGTTCATTTATTTCAGTAATTCAATTCAAATTGTGAAACTTGTGTATTAAATAAATTCAATGCACACAGACTGAAATAGTTTAAGTCTTTGGTTCTTTTAATTGTGATGATTTTGCCTCACATTTAACAAAAACCCACCAATTCACTATCTTAACAAATTAGAATACTTCATAAGACCAATAAAAAAAAACATTTTTAGTGAATTGTTGGCCTTCTGGGAAGTATGTTCATTTACTGTATATGTACTCAATACTTGGTAGGGGCTCCTTTTGCTTTAATTACTGCCTCAATTCGGCGTGGCATGGAGGTGATCGGTTTGTGGCACTTCTGAGGTGGTATGGAAGCCCAGGTTTCTTTGACAGTGGCCTTCAGCTCATCTGCGTTTTTTGGTCTCTTGTTTCTCATTTTCCTCTTGACAATACCCCATAGATTCTCTATGGGGTTCAGATCTGGTGAGTTTGCTGGCCAGTCAAGCACACCAACACCATGGTCATTTAACCAACTTTTGGTGCTTTTGGCAGTGTGGGCAGGTGCCAAATCCTGCTGGAAAATTAAATCAGCATCTTTAAAAAGCTGGTCAGCAGAAGGAAGCATGAAGTGCTCCAAAATTTCTTGGTAAACGGGTGCAGTGACTTTGGTTTTCAAAAAACACAATGGACCAACACCAGCAGATGACATTGCACCCCAAATCATCACAGACTGTGGAAACTTAACACTGGACTTCAAGCAACTTGGGCTATGAGCTTCTCTTCCTTTCCTCCAGACTTGGACCTTGGTTTCCAAATGAAATACAAAACTTGCTCTCATCTGAAAAGAGGACTTTGGACCACTGGGCAACAGTCCAGTTCTTCTTCTCCTTAGCCCAGGTAAGACGCCTCTGATGTTGTCTGTGGTTCAGGAGTGGCTTAACAAGAGGAATACAACAACTGTAGCCAAAATCCTTGACACGTCTGTGTGTGGTGGCTCTTGATGCCTTGACCCCAGCCTCAGTCCATTCCTTGTGAAGTTCACCCAAATTCTTGAATACATTTTGCTTGACAATCCTCATAAGGCTGCGGTTCTCTCGGTTGGTTGTGCATCTTTTTCTTCCACACTTTTTCCTTCCACTCAACTTTCTGTTAACATGCTTGGATACAGCACTCTGTGAACAGCCAGCTTCTTTGGCAATGAATGTTTGTGGCTTACCCTCCTTGTGAAGGATGTCAATGATTGTCTTCTGGACAACTGTCAGATCAGCATTCTTCTCCATGATTGTGTAGCCTAGTGAACCAAACTGAGAGACCATTTTGAAGGCTCAGGAAACCTTTGCAGGTGTTTTGAGTTGATTAGCTGATTGGCATGTTCTAATTTGTTGAGAGAGTGAATTGGTGGGTTTTTGTTAAATGTGAGGCAAAATCATCACAATTAAAAGAACCAAAGACTTAAACTACTTCAGTCTGTGTGCTTTGAATTTATATAATACACGAGTTTCACAATTTGAGTTGAATTACTGAAATAAATGAACTTTTCCACGACATTCTAATTTATTGAGATGCACCTGTACAGACCAAAAAAAAAAAAAAAAAAACTCCCAAAAAAACCAACAACACTAAAACAGTCTTCAAAATATCTTCTTTTGTGTTTCACAGAAGAAAGTCATACAGGTTTAAAATTGCATGAGGATGAGTGAATGATGACAGAATTTTCATTTTGAAGTGAATTATCCATTTCATATATATAAGGGTACCTTAATAGTCAAGAAAGGCAGAGTTTTAGACACAGTTTCACATTAATTCAATATATCTTTCCCTAATTACAGAGGTTATGCATTCCTTTCAACTGTGTACCGGACATAATTCATAGTCACAGCTGATATTAATGGCAATATATTACTGCTAAATGTTCCTGTTATGCCGTAATCCAGTTTTTTTTTTATCACTTTTAAGATGTTTTTGAAGGCAGAATAGTGTTGGCCCCCTGCCTGAGGGAGAAAGAGACAAAGAGAGAGTGATGTTCAGCTGTAGGGACTCCATGTTCCCTCTTGCTGTGAGTGCAAATGGGCCCAAATCCAACATCACAAACTCTCTTATCAACAGCAGGCAGAAAGAGAGTGTGTGAGTGAGAGAGACTTCATTGCAGGTACGAGTGACAGAACAGAAAAAATGAACAGGCGCTTGTTCTCTCTTTCTCCCTCAGAAAAAGGTGGTGGAGCAGTTAAGGAGAGATCTACTGGTGAAACAGGAAGATATGAAGCTGCAGGCACTACAAGCCGATGGGCAAACGTCTACCTTGCTCATCACACAGACACAGACGCCTCTGCCTGCTGCCAGCCTCACTACTCCACAGGTACCCACACAACACAAGAAGTAATACTCTGTCAGGTTCAGTAGGACTCCATACAGGACGCCTCTAAAGACAATGCCTTGTCTTTGCTGAACATTTAAAAGATTAGTTCACACAAAACTAAAAATTCTGGCATTAGTTACTTGCTTTCATGTTGTTCCAAACCCATATGTCTGACTGAAGGAATGAAGACCTGCACTGGCAAGCTCCAAAATGACAAAGACACACCATAAAAGTATTTTAAAAATGGTCTATATAGAAATATTATTCTGAGAAATTTTGGAATATTGTGTTGGTTATGCTTTTCCATGCAGTTGGGCTAAGCAGGGGCACCATGAAAGTGGTAGCTTTGTGTGAAGAATGGGCTTAAAGTTTAAATTTGTTATCCACTTGATATCTGCCCTAATTCTCTTTGGCATATTCATGAAAGTCAGTGAGAGAATTCTCATCTTCAAATTGGTTGTTTTGAGTCAGCGAATTCTGAATTATTTATTCATGAATCAAACTGATCTTGTTTTTGAGACTTAATAGCTACATTTACACACATCCAAGTAATTGCACTGATGGCTCAATTGGACTAAAAACCTTCATGTAAACACCTCAAATAATCAACTGTTTTTTCAATCAGATTCAAAAATACTTTGTGCACATCCACAGTTTATTTCTTAGGAATGTGTGTATGCTTATTTATGTCTTACGAACTGGTCACTAGAGGAATAGTTACATATATTAAGTATTTGCTAAAAATACTAAAAGCTCTGACATATGTCAGCTTTCTTCTTAGCTACGTCATTAAGGCAAAAACGGTAGTTATACTCATAGTAGCTTCGGTGACATTATCTCAGTGGCTTTTTTCATGATAAAAAGAGTGGCCAGAAAATTCTGCAGAGCATTAGGTTCAGTAAGAAGAACTATTGGAGCCCATTTTGCCACAAAGTAATTTCAACTTTTTAGCTCACAATTCTGACTTTTTTTTTCTCATAATTGTGGGTTGTAAAGTCAGAATTGCGTGATGTAAACTCGCAATTCTGAGAAAAAAGTTTATATCTCGCAATTCTCATTTTATTTCTCGCAATTGCGAATTTTTATCTCACAATTCTGACTTTATTTCTCACAATTCTGACTATTTAATTGCAAATTTACATCATGCAATTCTGAGAAAAAAAGTCAAAATTGCCCATTTATATCTCGCAATTCTGACTTCATTTCTCAGAATTGCAAGTTTATATCTCACTGTTCTGACTTTATTACTCATAATTGCAAGTTTACATCTCTCAGTTCTGAGGGAATAAAAAGAATTGTGAGAGAGAATGTTTTTTTTTTAAAACCTTTTTTTTTATTTTTTTATTCAGTGGTGGAAACGAGCTTCCATAACTGACCTTTTAAAGCAAAAAATAAACACGTTTACAACAGCGTATGTGTTTGTGACCCTGTAGAGCTCTGTGGCCCCTGTCATTGCTTCAAAGACTCTACCTCTGGTGCTGAGAGCTGCCACACCCACCTCACCTATCATCATGACACCAGCACCTACTATCACCGTGGTTACAACCCTTGGTAGCACACTCCTTGCAAGCCCTCCTAGCTCAGATCCTCAAAAGTCCCCAGTAAAATTCCAACCGGTCATCCAAACGACCAATCAGGGAGCAGAGCCGGTGCGAGTCATACCCAATAGCACCGTTGTTGTAAGTATTTCTCGAGCTGTTTTGACTCTCTTGTTATAGAACAAAAAGAGTTTTGTGTTCTTATTCCTGCTTGTTTTGCAAACTGCATGTGAGTTGGGAGGCAATTTACTTTAGATCCCAAGAGCTCAGGGCTGGTTCTTTTAGATTTTAGACACAATTATTCCATTGCATCTGCCTATATTTGTGGCTTAAATAGTTAGTTATTTGTTGTAGGATGTATGTTGGACAGGTTAGTGAAGTAAGGGTGTCTTGTCACAGGTGCAAGCTGCCTCCCAACCAATCAAAGTTCCTCAGTTTGTCCCACCAACCAGACAGACAACTCGGCCAGCCACTCTACCGCAGGTTTGTTTCCATAGAAACCCTTCACACCCTAATGCCTGGCTGGACTAGTGAAAACCCCTCTCTGCTGAGTGTTAGTGTGCATCTATGTGTCTTGGGTTTTTTTTTCAACTGCAGGTGTTACTTTTCTCTGTTATATTTTTTTCATGCTCCACCTTGTTTTCTTGCTCTGGATTTAATTTCTTTGTGCTTGCATAGTGGTGACATTTGCAATCCCTGCTTTGGCTGTTGCTTTTGACCCTACAGTAAATTGATCCTTAATCCTGATCTCTCTTCAGCAGTATTTGTGCTGTTGTATTTTCTGTTTTATATGTTGTTTGTGTGTGTGTGCATATAATGCTAGGTTGGTATAAATCATGCATCACATAGTAATTTTATATTACATAGAGGTATACAAGTTTGGGGTCTGTAAAATTTTTTAAAAATGTTTTTGAAAGAAGTCTCTTAGGCCTACCAAGGATGCATTTATTTGATGAAAAACTGGTAAAAAAAAAAAATAGTAATTAAAATAATTGTTTTCTATATATTAAAATTTCATTTATTCCTTTAATGGCAAAGCTGAATTTTCAGCAGTCATTTCTCCAGTCTTTAGTGTCACATGATCTCATTTTATTTATTTTATAACACAGCATTTATTTTAAATAAAAATAATTTTGACATTATAAATATCTTTAAAAGTATTCATTTAAAAATATCTTACTGACCTCAAACTTTAGGTTGTGTATATCACATAGAAATATAGTCACTTATTTAATTGTATTGTATTGTATTGTATTGTATAACTTTATTGTCCACCTAAGTGGAAAATTGTCTTTGGCTCACCAGCGCAACAAAATTAATAACAACAAAGATAAAAACACAGTCATTAGTCACAATACATATATTACATAAAAGAATATAAAAAGATGCAGTTCGTGCCTTACGTACTGTTTAATTATTGATTTTAATTGCATTTGGGATAAAGGACCTTTTAAACACATTTTTATTTACTAGAGGAACTCTATAACGTCTACCTGACTTCAAAGGCTCAAACTGTCCGAAAAGAGGATGAGAACTATCTGCAAGAATAACTCTCGCCGCCTTCTTTGTTCTTTCTGCATAAAGTTGTATTAATTGGCCTGCCAATTATTTTATTTGCCATGGATACAATTCTGGAAAGCTTATTCTTAAGTCTACAATTTAGATGCTCATACCAGACAGAAAGATGAAAGGTTAAAACACTTTCAACAATGGATTCATACACAAGTTCCAAGATGTGCTAACTAACTCCAAGACCACAAAGTTGTCTGAGAAGGAAAAGTCGCTGAGAGCATCTTTTAAAAATATACTCTGCATTATCAGCAAAACTCAGCGGAGAATCCAGAACTGAACCAAGATACTTAAAATTTTCCACAATTTCAACTTGTTGACCCGCAAATGAAATCAGCTCACATTTCACATCTCGCTTTGTACACATAATTAAGTCTTTAGTCTTGGCCACATTGATTTCTAATTGGCTAGAACAACACCAAGTTTCAAGGGCCGTAATATGAGTCATGTAGGCCCGGTCATACATAGAGTTTGTTTTGTCCAACTGGCCAATATAATCATTTTAGTTGGAAATGTATTGAAAAATGTTTCATATATTAAATAATTAAAAGTTTTTTATAATTCAGTAAATTACGTACTTCACAAATAAACGGTACTTCATCTCATTTTATTAAAGGGGTCATGAACTGCCTCTGTTTTTTATTTTGTACTGTTCTCTGAGGTTCACTTACAATGTTATCAAGATTTTTACATCAGAATTTTTTTTTTTTTTTTTTTTTTTAGAAGTAATAGTCTATTTTCTGTTCTGTTTTTGACCCCCCCTTATCAGAACGCTCTGTTTGAATAGGTGTGGCGGATTGTAAACTTGGAAGTAAATGCCCACTGCTATGATTGGCTAACAGCTGTGTATGTTTGACAGCCTACATTTCTCATAGATGAACACTGCTATGATTTTGGTTAAAATAAATACATAAACGATCTGTAATAATAGACAAAGCAATAGTGATCACATAATGAAAACAGTTACTCACACTTGTGTGGTGCGACATCGGCACAGCATCGTCTTTTAGTTTTAATCATTTGAAAATCCTGCGTCGAATTGTGCCTTGTTTGTAAACAAATCCGCAGTAACATGAAGTGAACAAAGGACAAAGTTCGTACTGACGCTGTCTGGCACTTCATTAAAAATAAAGTTCATCAAATAAAGTTTATCTTTTGGTATTCTGTGTAGACCTGCGTTTGCCGCTTTTATCATTTACCTACTACGTGCGTGAATCGGTGGGCGGGGCTAAACAGGCAGTGATGTAGAAGCAGGCCTTGATCTTCTTCTGCGGAGGTGGTGTTTATCCACACTATTACATCATAAAGTGGCACATTCCACAACCTGTCATTTTGGCAGATTGGTTTATTCAATATAAGCTGTTTTTAGGCTAACAAGAAAGTTTTAAGTTCTGAAACTTACAGAATGTTTTTATAGTACGTTGACCTCTTACATATCAAAAGATCAATGGAATTTTGATTTCTCAGTTCATGACCCCAGTTCAAGAAAAGGTTTATAACAAATAATTAAACATTATTTTATTATAATGAATTATAATGTTATAAAATAATAGTAAATAAGTAGACAACTTTCAATTATATTGAAGTGGAGCTGGTGTTAGTGGTATTGTGGAATAGTATCTTTCTGTAAGACTGAAATGTAGATGTGAAAGAGCTGCTGTGTTAAACTGCTGAGTTAAGCATTACGTTTCTGATACCTCAGTCATTTTTTCACTGCTTAGGTCCACCATTTATTTTCTCCAGTCGTTCCACAAATAATTCTTCTCTTTTTCCTGTGTGTGTGAGCAGGTCCGGCCAAAACCTCTAGCGTCTTTGTCTCCAGCTGCTAGTCAGGTTTCTGTGCACACCTTACAGTCGCCGGTGTTACTGAGCACTGCCCTTCCTTCCTCTGGTCACGTCCAGCAGATGCGAATCCTCAATGGCCTGCCCTGCCCCAACAGCTCTAACAACACAAGCATCCTGATCTCCCCTTCTACACACACGCAGCCGTCTGCACAGACACACACACAGCAGTTACCTCACAACAGCCCAAGCTCTGACAACACGGTGAGGGAAATGAATTTTATAAGAATAAGAGTTATTTTAAATTGTTATAATATTTCACAATAATACACTTTTTATTTGTGAGCATAAGAGACTTCTTTCAGAAACATTTTAAAACATTTAAAACAACTGACCACAAACTGTTAAATAAACTGAAGTGTATGTATTAACATCTTTGTTTCTGTTTCAGATACCCACAGTGGAATATGGGACAGAGCCAAAGACTTCATTGCTCATCTCTCCAGACACGCCTACACACACTTCACCTCCACTGTCTTTAGATATGCCATCTTCACCTGCTCCCACCAACACACACACTCCTTCCTCCAAACATCAGGAGAGCCCTCTGGTAAAATAGATTTATGTTTACATCACAGTTTATAATGACGATAATGATAAGTATGGTGATGTAAATTATGATGATGATAATGGCACTCATTATTTCCACAGAAACTGGCCTTCATGTTGTCTCTGGGACTGGTCACGCGTGACTATTTAGAAGGTCAGGAGAAAGAAATGAGTCTGTGTGTGGGTTTGTTTGTGTGCATGCATGTGTATTGACCTTTCGCACTTTGTTTGTGTAGAGATTCAAAGCAGGCGTCAGGAACGCAAGAGACGAACAACAGCAAATCCAATATATAGCGGAGCCATGTTTGAACCAGAGGTAACAAACACACACACATTAAACAAGAGCAGTTCGGTGCAAACTGATTGGAAATATCCGATGGAATGAAGCATTATTACATTTACATATCCATGTTTCTGTGTGTTTCAGCGGAAAAAGAGCTCAGTGTCATATCTGAGCTCCATAAACCAGTCCAGCAGGAAGAGAGGTGTGTTCAGCCAATCACGCCGTCTTTCTGTGCCTATATTAGATACTCCGCTTGCAAAAATTCAAGCATAGACATCACAGGTTGCTAGAGGTGTTTGCTAAGGCAAGCATCACTGTTGCTTTTGTTTATACTTTAGGGATTTAACTTGTCCTCCACCATTTGTGCTACTGACATTAAAGGGATAGTTCACCCAAAAATGAAAATTCTGTCATGAATTACTCACCCTCATGTGGTTCCAAACCCGTAAGACCTTTGTTCATCTTTGGGACACAAATTAAGATATCTTTGATGAAATCCGAGAGCTTTCTGACCCTCCATAGACAGCAAAACAACTGACACATTCAAGGCACAGAAAGGTAGTAAAGACATTGTTAAAATAGTCCATGTGACAATAGTGGTTCAACTGTAATTTTATGACGCTACAAGAATACTTATTGTGAGCAAAGAAAACTAAAATAACGTCTTTATTCAATCATTTCTTCTCGTCCGTGTCAGACTTAGATGCGTGTTGACAACAGGACCACGACACATTAATGACAGAATTTTCACAGAAATCTCTGTAAAGTCACAATTCAACTGATGTAGCAACAAATCATTTCTTCCATATTCAGGGATGTGATTTTTCAGGGATTTCCGTATTTTCCGACCTCTGAGGGACGACCCATGTGATTCGCGTAGATCTGAGTTTTTCCGAGTCATCATACTGCATGATGATTGAAATCGCGCAAATGGCCTTGACCTATTACCTAAATAAACTGAGAAAAGATTGTTTTCTAAAACATCATGGACGGAATGATCCTGAGAGCGCTGTACGAGCTCGCGGCGCATCTGCAGGACAGTTAAAAGTGTTCAAATGATTCAAAGCGCCAAATGCGAGTAGAAACAGCGCTGAAACATGTTACTCAACCCGGTGCCTTTTTATGAATGGCGGTGAGAATTTGAGATTGCTAGTGCTGTCATAAAACTCCCAACGGTTGTGATGTAATTATATAACAGGCTGTAGTCTGACACGCTATATGTCTGGTGTTACAGTAGGCTACTGTTTTTAGTTTCGATTCACTGTTAGTGCGCGCTGCGCTGCGATTGGTTTGAGCCGCTTTAATTTGCGTTTAGGAACGCAACATTCGTCATTAGAAACGTTTATAAATCTGTTGTTGTTTACAAAGAGAAGTTTCAGTGTCACATAATCTTTCAGAAATCATTCTAATATGCTGATTTGCTGCTCAAAAAACATTTCTCATTATTATCAATGTTAAAAACTGTTTTGCTGCTTAATATTTTTGTGGAAACAATGATACCACTCAAACAATTGTATAAGATTTAAAAAAATCTAGCTGATCACATGTCTGCATATTGTAACACATTTCCAGGTATAATGGATTATTGAAAATAACAAAAAATAGGGCAGAGACTTGGTTCTATGCATTGGTTGCTGATTGGATTGGAGGCAGATCTGAATGGGGGTTTGCAGTTGATTGTAAGAAAAGGGTGGAGTCTGTTAAAAGAGGTCTGTTGTTTCACTGGAAGAAAGTCAAAAAAGAGAGAAACATTAAGTCAGAAAATGCAAAAATCTAATTTTGAATGTTTCAGGTTGAAAACTGAATGCAAAAGAGCCTTTCACAACACAGACATTATCCATATCTGTGAAATGTGACTTAACATCCACAAAGAATTGTCTTGTTTTATTGCTCTAAAAATCACTAGCCAGTTATTATTCAGTGCCCCTTTTCTACACCTCTCATCCTGAACTGATCCACTCTGCTTTACTCCCATCAGTCAATCTCTCTCTCTCTGTCTCACACAAACACACATTCAGCAGTAATGACTGTTTGATTATGTAATATGCTTACAGGCACTCTGCTGTGGAGTGGCACTGGAGTGTATGTGTGAGGCAGAAAGAAATGACTCTGCAGTGTGTTAAGTGGGATAATGACTGTCTTCAGGCTGTTGTAAAAGTATACATTAGTAAAAGACTCAGACAATGTTCACAGCCTACTTTATAGATTTACAATAGGCGAGTTGTGCACCTCCTAAAGGTGCGACAATCCTGCATCATTAGTGTACCATTAGTACTTGTATTGGACAGACTTGAGTACAAAAACCCAAAACGCAACATTACAGATGACCAAAGTTATCTTTTGATATGGCCAGTCTGTTGCATATTAAAGGAGTAGTCCACCCAGAAATGAAAATTATTATCATTTGTGACCCTTGACCACAAAACCAGTCATAAGGGTCAATTTTCTGAAATTGAGATTTATACATCATCCGAAAGCTGAATAAATAAGCTTTCCATTGATGTATGGTTTGTTAGGATAGAACAATATTTGGCCGAGATACAACTATTTGAAAATCTGGAATCTGAGGGTGCAAAAAAAACAAAATACTGAGAAAATCGCCTTTAAAGTTGTCCAAATGAAGTTCTTAGCAATGCATATTACTAATCAAAAATGAAGTTTTGATACATTTATGGTAGGAAATTTACAAAATATCTTCATGGAACATGATATTCTAATATCCTAATGATTTTTGGCATAAAAGAAAAATCAATAATTTTGACCCATACAATGTATTTTTGGCTGTTGCTACGAATATACCTGTGCGACTGGTTTTGTGGTCCAGGGTCACATTTACTTACCCTTATCATGTTGTTCCAAACATGTTGTTCGTTCTTCTGTGGGACACACATATATTTTAAAGACTTTGTCAATTGTTTTTGTCCATATAATGGAAAGTCAGAGGTCTTAAACAACATTGGGCCTCCTAACTTTCAATGTATGGACAGAAAAAAGCTGAGACATTCTTCAAAATATCTTCTTTTAACATGAGGGTGAGTAAATGATGACGACAGAGTTTTCATCTTATGGTAAACTATCCCTGTAAGTTACATCCTGGAAAAATCGATGCTGTAAACACAAGTGAGGTATGTGAGTATTAATGTGTTCAAAGACAGAATCGGTGTAACTTGCCAAATTTATGCTTTTTGATTTTTTTTTTGGATTAAACAATTCCTGTCTCAGTTAATTTATTTGTTTGAAGGCTGGTTAGCTTTTTTGTGTTTCTGTTTTGGACTTCTTAAATTGATCTCTTAACACATTTGGGACCAAGTCTCCTGCCAAGTCATATTATCGGCTATATTTTTTAGTTGAATTTAGCTCTTGACTTGGTGTAAAATGATTAAAGCTCATTTAAAACAATAATTTATTTATTTATTTTTATATAACTTTGAAACTTTGCTACTTTGTGTAATGTAATAGTGCTATTAGTACTTGTTGATAAAGGACATTCTTACTTGTTCTGTTAATGCCCAGTGCACACGTAAATGTGCAATATCTGTTGATATATGATGCTGCGTATTCACTTAAAGGCTCGCTTTAACATTTGACAGCATCTGTGTTAGCTGTAGATGAAAATAAGCTTCTTGATGCCTGATAAGCTTCTTTGAAACATTCCCCTCTGATCCTTCTTTGTTATTGGCATTTCTTATCCCCATCTGCCTAAATGTAATGCCTTCTGCCTTTATCAGCTGATTTGAGGCCAGCTTTTGTAGAATGTGTTTGTTACCCAGCATGCAATGCTTCCTTTTGTGATCTAACGTTGCTCTCTCCCTCCCGATCTCCATAACACCACCCCCACCCGCTCCTTCCTGCTACCCTAGCCAATGAGGACAGCTTGTCAGAGGTATGCTACACCAATGTTTTGTCTTCCTTTTCCTTTTCTTTTGTGTTTTGTTTGTCCTTTGTTTCATCTCACCCAGGTCGCCTTTCTAAAAACTGCAGTATTGTGGAGCGGGGGCCCCTCCCCCCAACCACCAGCAGCCATCATTCTACCTCCCCAGACCTACAGCGGCCCACCGCGGGCAGCCCATTCTCCCCTGCCCTCTCACTCACCCTTCCATCACATTCACCCTCACCCAGCCCCAGCTCAGCAGGGGATGTAAGTAGCTGTGATAGTCCACTACAGTTACTGAGACACAATTCAGACTTCCCTATCCCAATGTTCACCATACTCACCAGCAACATCTAGTGGTAGCGGAGGTGAATTAAGAGTCTCAGGTAACTGAGAGATTCATTGCCGTTCACTCTTGCTCTCGTAATTCATTTCATTTTGTACCATGCCATGTTTCACTTTTGTCACTGGTCTTACAAAGTAGACAGTCTTTATAGAGTTACCTTAACTCTTTCAGGTTACATTATTTCAGTATGGAGACTTTTAGTATTAAAGGTGTTATAATTTCATAGCAAAATTTGATGAAATTGAGGACAAAGAGGCCCCTATTTTACTCAGACCAACCAAAAATGTTATATTTAAAAACGAGCGCAGTTTAGATTGGAATAGAGACTGTGTAAGTATGAGGTTTTGATTGTCGAGTCAGTATTTAGTGGCTGCAGTAGGCAGCATCTCATATGTGATACTTGCTAATCATCTGGCCGTCACGCACCTCTGCCTAAACGCCAAAACCTGAGGCATGACCCACAATTCTGCTGCTTAAGACCTCTGAAGTAAGAAGAAATTGATGCAGAGCCTAATATTTATTCCAGATACTGAAAAACAGAAATTTATATCAAGACTGCTCAGAACTTTGTAAGTTTAGGGAGCCTCATTTCTTTCCACTTCATTTGTTTTCACTACTATGAATTCATTTCCACATTCATTTTGAGTGTTTATGTTTTTGTGTGTATTACTTTGAGTGCAGACTGTGAACAATTGTGAATTTCAGTACCATTCAGTTAAATGTTTTCTTCAGATTCTGCAGAAGGAAGATGCCATTGAGTGGCCAGGGACTCTTGCTATTGTGCATTCCTACATCTCCTATAAAGCAGGTGAGGAGTTGCACATATAACTAATGCTGTTTAGAACAGTGAACCTGCAATGGCACAGAATGGTGATGTAAGATTACTTAAAACTATATGTAGGAGTTTAAACTGGAACAAAGTCTCTTGTTATGAGTTTCTTATGAAATGCATTAGGTAACCTCTGATCTTTGGAAAAACTGTCTTAAAACTGACTTAATTTTTCACTTCATGAACCAAATCAACTAGTGGCTGGTTGCATAAAAGCCTTAGACTAGACTTAGTCATCTATTTTTTTTTCTTTAAGACTGATCATAACTTTTTTTTTTAAGTTGGTTACATTAAAACTTAGATTGGTCTAATTTGAATCAGAAAAATAAAGCTTCTTACCCCTTGGCTAAATGCTAGTTGGTCAAACTAGTTCAAATTATAATGTTGGTATTATATACCACTTTAGATGGCAGTATATTTCACCACCTGAAATTTGGCAGTTAGCCTAAATGACAAAATGAAAGCAGTGAGCCTAAATGAAAGTTTGAAATGATATTGACTCAAGACCTGTCCACAGTCCACACCAATCTGAATGTTTGGCATGAAAATTCAGTCCAATTTTCATATGCGATTTGTCTGTTCAGACCAAAGGGGAAAAAAAAAAAAAATTGGCAGATGGGCTGAATGAAAATGCAGTTTTACTCTCTGACAGTAGAAAGCACTTAAAAATTGAAATTATCTGACAATGGACAAGAGCATATTTCTAAAATTAACATTAACCAAGATGGACAAATGTGTGAAAAAGATCTCCAACCCATTCTCTGATTCCCCTGACTGTGCTGACTGTTGGCTCCAACAGAAGCCTCCACAACTGATTAATAACCTCTGCTCTCATGGTAGATCTGTTTCAAAAGGGTTCTACAGAATTGTTAAAAATCAATTTCTCTGTGGGGAAAATGAACCCGACTTGTGCGTTCTGTTGAGATTTAAGCATACACTCATTTCCCTGCAGCTAAAGAGGGAGAGAAAGATCGTCTGAAGAGATGGAGCACAGAACTGCGGCAGGAGAGAGAGACGCTGGAGCACAGAATTGGACAACTCAGCAACTCTATAACAGTGAGAGAATTCTTAAGTTCATATCCACTTTTGCTCTGCGCGATGAGTCATACCACTGAAATTACAAATCTAACCGATGCATTCATTTATTATCCCATACCTCCAGAAGGCCACTATTGCATAACTATATAATGATGAGATTTTGGTTGTATGAATCAGCAGCACTGTGTCCTCTCTTCCTGCACAGAGATGTATGGACAGCAAGAACAGCGTACTGGCCCAACAGAGGGAGATGGAGACTTCACTTGATAAAATGAGAGGGCTGGTGCATCTGATCAGAGGGATCCAGTTGTCTCCCTTCATCTGCCCTGGGGCCATGGCTAACGGAGAAACCTCCCACAATGGAGCTTCCAAACCCAGCAGCTCCAGTGTGGTCACCACAGACACAAACAACAACACAAATGCTCCAACAAGCTCTTCAGAAGCTACGGTGATAATTAGCACCCTCACAAACACGAGCGATACCTTAAAGCAGATCGCTACGAATAACAACCCAGAGGCCGCAGGTGCGAAGAGCGACGAAGGCAGTGAGGAGTGCGCACAAATCATCAACAGCATGTCCAGAATCAAGAGCGAACCCACTAATGCAAACGCCGCAGCCTTCAGCAATAACAGCAGCAACCAGGCGGTTCTCAGTACCAACGGAACCGTGTCCGCAGGGGAAGAGAATACAAAAAAACACAAAAACAACAGCGACCTCAGCGTCATCCCACAGGCCCTCCTCGGCTCAATTGTGCCCCTTACAGAAGTGACGGAGGGGGTGAAATAGCATCAACTACCCCGCCGCGGTTGAGGCCCAAAGCGTGGCAGTTAACAGTGTTGTTGTTTCGTGTTGTTGTTTCATCTCTTGTATCTATGAGGGAAAGAAAATCCATAGTGCCATTTACTACATGCAGGAAGGAGGTTCCTAAAGTACCAGCAATGTGTATGCTCATGTATGCACACCGAAAAGATTTCTACAAAGAATAATGATATAGAAAAGAGTAATAAAACTTAAAGATATCACACCATTGTGTGCCTGATACAGTTGCCATAGCACCTCTGAGTGGGAAAGCTTCTGAAGGCTGGATCGGGTGAAGGTCTCGTCCTGCTAGATGAGTAGTGCAGCTTCCTATCAGGTCCTGTAGCTCTGATCTAAGACATAAGACATGACGTGTTGAGGAGTTCAGCGTCCGTTTTGTCTGTGAAACGCAACCGAGGTGCAGTTGTTTCGTCTAGTTTTCAGTTGTTGTGTCTCCAGGACTGAACATGGAGCGCAAACAGGTTCTTTATCTCACACTGACAGAAATACAGGTCTTCCAGGCGTTCTTCTGGAGGTTTAAAACTATTATCATTTGCATTTGTCTGTTTTGTGGTGTTTTTAAAAACCGAAACATTTCTGTAAATATGTTTTGCTATTTTTTACACGACCTTATTTATAATTTTCTTCTTTCTTACAAAAATATTCCGTAGTTCTGTTCTGCCAAATAATCGATGCCACAGGGAACTCTTCTTTTACGTTACTCTGAACATTAAATAGATATTTAAGAGTAGTAGAGTAGTATTTGTAGTGTCAGTCCTGAAGTGTCTGTGAGGTAAATTCTGACCATGCCTTATCTACTGAACAGATGTGATTTACTGAGAGCGCGGTTCAGGCGCCGTCACAGAAGGGAATGATTTGAGATGTCTCTCGCATCGCTCTCGCTCCATTTCCACATCTAGAGGATTTTTTTTTTATTTACCCAGACTGTAGCAGGGGTCTCATGCCTTGTCCAATGACTTGGAAGGAATCATGCAGTCCGAAATATCCCATAAAACCGCTATGCCAGTAACCTTATGCTTATGGGCCAATCTAAGGGCTTCTGTTCTGTATCGTTTTAACACACTTTACTACACTGTTCACTGTAAACCTGTCCAAAAGCACAACACGGCAGACGTTATACGTGCCTAGCGCAACTACTTCTACCATTGTCTCCTAGGGGCTCTTCTGTTATCGCTTTATTTCCCATATCAGAGCTCTCGACGCTCTCTCTCACCGCTGTGTATTTCACAGCATGTGACTGCACACGAACAAGCACAGACAAACACACCAGACCAGTTCTAACACCTGAGATACAGCCGCGGTAGCTTGAACACTGTATTATGTGCCAAGACGACACTTCCGTAGTGTTTAAAAAAAAAAAAAGCACAAGAAATAATCCAGAAACACGGTGGTGTCAAACACGCTTTTGATAAAAGACAGAAATATCTACAGTGTTTATATCTTCATTTCAGGTTCGTGAGTGTTTTCAATGTTAAACATGCAGCTCTGGCCTGCTGTAGCCTCTGTGTATTGGTTGCCTTAAGTTCTATAGACTATGTTAGGCTGTTTCATCGTAGTGTTATGACTTGTCGGTGTCTTAGAGTCAATTGTCAGCAAAACGAGTGTATTTTTCCCTTTTCGGAAACAGAACCTACTTTGTCATCCAGTGTGTGATCATTCAGGTTGTGTTAGTGAGGACAGTGCCTGCGCTGCCTATAGTGAATCTGACCACTACACATAAGAACTCTAAAGTGCTTACGTCTTATATCGAAACACTAAATAAATTGCTGGTATGTTCGTTCACCTTTTTATGAAACAGTTTATGAAAAAAAAACTTTAGTTTTAGTTAAAGGATTTCATCCCAGTCTGATGAGCTGGGTATCCGCCCCTCACACCGCATCTGCGTGTTCTCGAGTTTTCAACAATCACAGAAGTATTCACACATTTTGTCTGATAGAAGTTAAAATTAAAACATATTTCATCACAACTGCGAAAATTCCAAAGTGACGTGGAGAAGCTGCGTTCTGTTTGGTGGTTTAATGGTATGTCAGGTTTTCTAGTGTATTGAAAAAAGAAAGAAAAGGGAAGAGAGCCCTTACATAAATGCTCATCAGATGTGACATTTGCAAATGCCATCTCCCGTCCTTTAGGGCCAGGAATCCTAAGGCCAGATGTGGTTAGTAGGACTGACAGTGCTTCTGTGACAGATGTTCTCTGATGAGATAGATGGGAATCTACTGTGTCTCCTCATTCATGTTCCTTACACATCAGAATTGGGTATAGTGTCCTGAAGTGTGTGAAATCTGATCTCCTCAGATATTAATAGTGTTTACCGAGAGCTCAGGCTTTTGTTCATGTTTTCAAGATACGCATAGTAATGCTTATGAAGATTCACATTCTTACACCTCATGCTGTTACCTCATTCAGGTTGATGAAACCCTCAAGTCAAATCAAGGATAGATTATTGCAACGTGAAAATATCAGTGCTTAATCTAATGTCCTTAACTATAAATTAAGAACACAATTTACATCGATTTGTTGTATAAAAAGTGTCTAGATTCTTTCATAATAGTTTTTAAAAGGGATGTGTATTGCTCGTTTCATTTTACTTTTCTACATTTTGTATGTTTTGTTTCTTAATCTTGTGTGTTGCCTGATGTCTGTTTACCTTTTCTCATAGAAGTCCATGTGTAAGTTATTTGAAAATATAACTTCATGAATTCTTTCTGTTGAGGAGGCTGGATATTACTGGAGCATTTGATCAATTTGTATTTATTTATTTTTACCATTTTTGCTAAATAAAATTGTAAATTAAATAGTCTGTTTTTCTCTAGATCTGTTTTACATTGAAGCAGCAAATGGATAATAACACTGTCATACTAATGACCATATACAATACATGCACAATTAATAATACAAAGTTTAGCATTGCCCTGTAACCCATTTTGGAAACATTTTACTCCAGAGTGGATTATGCACAATGCCAGGACGTAGTAATTCTAAAAACAGCTGTGTAAAATAGAAAAACTCCATATAATTGGTTCTGTTCCCTCTGATATTTCAGTCTCATAGAGGCACATGAGAATGAAATTGGATGAAAAGAGCATCAAAATACCAAGTCAGAAAACAGATCATCTGCCACATGGTGCTTCATCTGCCATTTTAAGCATGACTTAATCATACTAGACAAGCTCAGTCTATCAGAATAAATGTGGTGCCTATAAATAAGCATTTATGACTTCTCACACAAAATTCTGTTTAAATACAGAATGAATGTTGCACTGGAATGACATCATTTACAGTGAAAATGATGCAAAAGAAGAGGTATACTGATCTCAAGTGGTCAAATGGATCCATTTTAAAGGTTGAAATACTTTGTTAAAACGGTAATGCACAGTATCAACTTTGTTCTATTTGTTGGTCCAACATGTCAGCTTCTGGCTCAATCAGTTGCAAAAGTTTGAGGTGAGACTACCTGTTTGTCCAAACAATGGAAGGGAGCGTTTTAACAGTCATTATTTTCAGTTTGTTCCCACCAGTGTCAAATTATATACTGCATCTTTAAAAACACTGCTTTTTGCTGCCTGTCATAAACACACAGATAACAATGTCCACGACAGTATTTGGAAATCCAAAAGGCACTTGTTCTCTGAAAGGTTGTCATGTCTGAACTGCGTTTAGTCTTTCTGGTCACCACTGCATGGTTTTACTCCGTGTGAGTTTGTTCTTGAGTGCATGTCTCATCTGTAGCATTCGTGAGCGCTTGTCCATAGCCAGCAGGTGGCGCTGAAACTCCTGACGCGCTTCACGCACCAGCTGCCCGAACGCGGCCTCCACTGCTGAAGCGTCCTCTGACACAGACAGCTCAAAGAAACTGCACCTATATCACCAGTGAAACCCGAACTTTAACACACACAGCAAAAACTAACAAAAAAAAAAAAAAAGAAATCCAATCCAAATATTAAATTATGTAATGGAGGCATTTAAATCAAACTTAAGATCATCTAAGTGTGTTCAAACATTTGACTGGTAGTGAAGTGATGAAATCACATTTATTTGATTAATATGGATAATAATAATAATAATAATAATAATAGTAATAGGACAATAACCTGTAGTAAATAAATTGACTTTTAATTTTGGAAATTTTGAGTAATCCATGGACTGTAAAGAGGTTAATTGTAATTATTATAAATTAAATATATGAATATATTACAAATAAACAATATTGACTAATGATATTATGAAATATTATTAACAAAATATTATTTTGACCAAAAAAAAAAAAAACTGTCAAAATTTCATTCAAAACGCACAGGGGTCATTCTGACCCCCTTTTTGACTTGGTGTATTGATACTTTTTTATGAACTTATGTCTACAACATGTATAAATGGCATGGCTGCGGCTCACATACAAGTTTTATATATATAATATATTAATTAATTTGAGCTTTCGTGCCAAACACTTTCCAAAGTTTGTAATGAGAATGGTTTATAAATCTGTTGTCAAAAAAGAGAAGCATTTCAAAAGAGAAGTTCCCCTGTGGTTTCCTGCCAAAATAAAAGCTCTATTGTCTAACATTCAAAAGCAAAGAAAAAAAAACATAAATATTAGTAAATATTGATATAATAAATATTGTAATTGTACTCTTGCTATATAAAAAAAAATATAATAATTATAATTTTTATATCAATTTAATTTATTAATATTATGTAATATTTTACGGTTCAATAGTATTATAGTGATATTTCTTTATTGATTTAATTTTTTTACATTTTATTAAATAATAATAATAATAATAATAATAATAATAATAATAATAATAATAATAATAAATATTATAAATAATAATCATGAAAATTACAATGGAAAAAACCACACCCTGCTGGGTAAATTTGACCCCTTTATGCATTCTAAGGTTAAACAATTTAGTTAAGTGAACCTATATTTGTGTGTGTGTGTGTATATATATATATATATATATATATACACACACACACACACACACACACATATATATTATATATAAAAATAAGTCTAGATCACTCAGATCTAGGGACTCTTATCTACTATATGTTCCTAGAACTAGACTTAAAAACAGGGGTGATCACGCATTTGCGGTCATCGGCCCTAAGTTATGGAATAGCCTTACCTTTTCTTCGTGGCTTTCAATATCCCTTGATTCTCATCGGCATTTAATATATTTTGATTCAAGCTTTTCTCCTCTATTTTATCTTATTTTATGCTTTTATTTATTTCTTTTCTTACTTTTATTGTTTCTCTAGTGCTTAAATGTTTGTGTCTTTATTGCTTGTTTCTTTTAGCCTTGTAAAGCCCTTTGGTCAACACCAGTTGATTTTAAATGTGCTATACAAATAAACTTGTATTGTATTGTATATTTCATATTATCACTTGTAACTGTGGAGTTATCAGTAAGAGCAAAGCATACTGACCTCAGGTCTGAGGCTAAAGCTTGCCCCTCATCTGTCCTCACCACACGGCCATTCTCCATGTCACATTTGTTGGCAACGATGACCGTTGGAATACCTGGAAGACACATACGCACACACAGACACAGAATGATGTAATGGATGCTGTAGTTCTGAAGAAGAACAGACTGCCATTAAAATGACAGTACCTGGAGATGGATGGTATAATAAAAGACTGCAGTGTTGTGATACTTTCTCTCTCTCTCTTTATCTCTTTCCACGTATCTTTCTATCATTTACAAACTTACACTCACAGGCTGCGGTGTACTATATTAAGAGTTCATGCCTGAGGTGAAATCTCTGAACTGAGACCAATTAAGGCAGGCTGAGTCACACTGATGGATAACAGCGCTATTTGCTAGTTGGAGGGTCCATACTCCATATACATAAACGTGACTACTCGCAGTAGCACTAATAGAAGAACAGTCTGATCGAGTCTTAGTCTTACCCAGTGTTTGTGTTACGTGGTCAATCAGTCTCTTCAGGCACGACACAGCCTCAAAACTGCTGCGATCCGTCACAGAGTACATAATGAGAAACCCATCACCCCATTTTATGGAACTCTCCAGAGAGGACGCAGAAGGTCCTACACATTCCTGAAAACAAACAGATTCACACATTTGAATAGTTCTTCATCTCCTGAACGTAAGTGAATGTGTGCGGATCTGTGTGGATAGAGGTGACGCACATTTAGTCTTTGAAAGATTTTTCCCAAAAATGAAAATTGTCATCATTTTTGACTCTTTTTTTTTCATAAAATGAAAGTCAGAATGGTCCAATTTTATTTTGGACCCCATTGATTTTTATTGCATGGCCATACAATGTTTCAATGTATTGACACAAATATTCTTTTGTGTTCCACAGTGGAAAGAAAACCATACAGGTTTGGAATGGCATGATGGTGAGTAAATGATGACAGAATTTTCATTTTTGGGTGAACTATTCTTTTAACACACCTGATATATATCATCAGTGCATTAGTACAGGCTCCAAGACCTAAACTGGGTTTATCAAAGTCATCCAAAACATCAGAACTGCTACTCTACTGCATTCACACAGATGGTAAAGCTTCAGCCTAATCCTATGAATTAACAAGTGCTGTTCTACTGTGTAACATGATCAATGGCAGGCGGGCTGTTAAAGCCGCTCCACCAGCCTAAGATTTAGCACAGCAGACATGAAAGGAATGGAATGGTTCAGAGAGTCCTGTATCTCATCAGCTGTTTGACAAGGCAAGATAGATCATCTTGCTGTTTTTCTTTGAGTCTGTGGATAAATATTCCTGTAAAAAAGCATGGCAGCAGATGCACAGCGACAGAGTCAAAATACAACACAACAACATACTGTAAGATCTAATCTCAGGCACTACGTACCTTATTAACAGTGTCTAAAATCTCCAGCTCAATCACCTCCTTGTCCACGATTTTCTGACACCTGTAGGTGACCTCTAAGAGACACAAAAAGTGGATGGCATGTCATATGATGCAGATTACTTGACTACAATGCAGTTACACAAATGTTCAGAGCATTAAAAAAACAGCTTTACAGCATCAGTGTGTTTGTATTTCAGTTGTGTTACCCCTTTTATGTTCATACTCTCCAATGAAACGTCTAGTGATAAATCTGACACACAGAGCTGGAGTTCAAAAGAGAAAAACAGATCAATTAGAGTCATCAAGACCAACCTATAGTCATCAAACCCCAAAAATGTCTGCAGTGTTACCTGTCTTCCCACAGTTATCTCTTCCCAGCACCACAAGCTTCGCCCTCAACATCTTCCGTACAGATTCTGACATGATCACTGTGGATAATATTATATCTGAATATAATATTAACACTCTTAGAGGTAAGCCAAATAAATGCCCGCAGCTACTGTTTGTGACAGGTGCTTTTTCTCGGGTTAAGCTTGACTGCACTTCCGCTATGATAAAGATGATAGATAAATGCGGCAGAGCAGAAATGCAACTCTGAGTATAATACAAAGTTAAAATACAAGGCACTGTGTAAAAAATGAAACAAAGTTCCCCAGAAATACTTACTTTGCTCCCCAAAGTTGTTAAAAGTGCGAACAGTGCTTGACTCTGTATCATTGTGTTCCAGTGGAGACTCTTGTGGAGTTCATATAATGCTGCAGACTCTGCTGCTTCTGCGCTCTCCGTCTGTCTGCTTTTAGTAATGACATTAGAAATAGCGCACACACGCACACACACACACACACACACACAGAGAGAGAGCGGACAGCACGTCATTGTTCAGCGTGGTCTCTCTTCTTATTCCACACATTCATCACCGAGCTCGACTGCGAGACTCATTAAACAACCAGCTGATTTATCGCCTTTGACAGTCGAGCCTCCGGAGCAGCACAGACAGACCACTCGCTCTCGCCGCCAACAAAACCATTAATTAACCCGAACCCGGGCTAAAATTAAAGCTTTGTATTTTTGCCCTGATATATCTTTTACTCAGATTACATAGCATCAGTGGAGATCTGTGAGGAAGAAACTCCTAGTAGGTAAGTGTTTCTGATGATATAAACTAAACTAAATTAACAATGTTAAAGAAGTTCATATAATAACTAGAGACGTTTTCTTCGTTTGGAAAGTCAGTCGAATTCAAGTTTTGAAACAAATAATGCACTTGACAGAGATAAACAGACACAACTACTGCTGAGGTGTTATTTATTGATTTTATCATTTTACAGGTCTATGAGTTTTCAGTAAAATATCAAAAAGAACGAAATTAAAATGGCATTAACTTGTAATAAAAGACCCTGTCTGTTTTCATCTCTCATTCCTAAAGTAGTTGTAAATACTAATTTAAAAAAACTCCAGCTTTGCAGTTTTTGTGTTCACAGGACCAATAAAGAGTGATAAACATCACATTCATAAAGGGATAATTCACCCAAAAATTCCATCATCATTCTAAAACTGTATGACTTTCTTTTTTTCTGTGGAACATTACAAAGTTATTTTGAGAAACATCTCAGTGGTTTTATTTACTTACTTTTGTCCATACAATGAAATTAATGGTGGCCAAAACATTCTTCAGAATATCATCTTTTGTTTGAAACATAGCCTTAGGAGTTTGGAACAACCTGAGGTTGAGTAAATGATTCAATTATGGTTAAATGACAGAATTTTCTTTTCTTTATATATATATATATATATATATATATATATATATATATATATATATATATACAGTCATGGCCAAAAATATTGGCACCCTTGGTAAATATGATCAAAGAAGACTGTGAAAATTAATCTGCATTGTTAATCCTTTTGATCTTTTGTTTAAAAAATTCACAAAAATCTAACCTTTCATTGAATAATAAGAATTTAAAATGGTGGGAGATATTATTATGAAATAAATGTTTTTCTCTAATACATGTTGGACACAATTATTGGTACCCCTAGAAATTCTTATGAGTAAAATATCTCTGAAGTATATTCCCATTCATATTCACAATTTTGAGCACTCCAGGGTGAATATGAACATGAAATTATCCAGCCATGGCTTTCTGTTTCACAGAAATATAAATAGGAGGGAAAACAAAGCCCAAATTCCCTTAATCGTCCATCACAATGAGAAAAACCAAAGAATATATTTTGATGTGCAGCAAAAGATAATTGAGCTTCACAAATTAGTGAAGTGGCTTTAAGAAAAGAGCTAGAGCAGTGAAAATTCCCATTTCCACCATCAGGGCAATAATTAAGAATTTCCAATCAACATAAAATGTTACGAAACTGCCTGGAAGAGGACGTGTGTCTATATCGTCCTAATGCACGGTGAGAAGGAGAGTTTGAGTGGCTAAAGACTCTCCAAGAACCACAGCTGGAGAATTGCAGAAAATAGTTGAGTCTCGGGGTCAGAAAACCTTAAAAAAAATTTGTCAAACAGCACCTACATCACCACATGTTGTTTGGGAGGGTTTCAAGAAAAATTCTCCTAGCTCATCCAAAAACAAACTCCAGCATATTCAGTTATCAGACACGACTGGAACTTCAAATGGGACTGGCTTCTATGGTCAGATGAAACTAAAAAATGAGCTTTTTAGCAGCAAACACTCAAGATGGGTTTGGTGAACACAGGGATAAAAGGTACCTCATGTGAACAATGAAATATACTGCTGTATTTCTGATGTTATGGGCCTATATTTCTGCTGGAGGTCCTGGACATCTTGTTTAGACACATGGCATCATGGATTCTATCAAATACCAACAGATAAAAAATCAATAAGTGACTGACTCTGTTAGAAATCTTATAATGGGCCATGTTTAGATCTTCCAACCGTACAATAATCCAAACACAAACCTCAAAAACAACACAAAGATGTGTCACTGAGCACAAAACCAAGCTTCTGCTATGGCCATTCCAGTCCTCTGACCTGAACCCTATAGAAAATGAGTGGAGTGAACTGAAGAGAAGCACCACCAACATAGAGCTGGGAATCTGAAGGGTCTGGAGTGATTCTGGATGAAGGAATGGTCTCTGATCTCTTGTCAGGTGTTCTCTAACCTCATCAGGCATTATAGGAGAACATTTAGAGCTGTTAAACTGGCAAATGGAGGTTTCAAAAAGTATTGAATAAAAGGGTCCCGTTAATTATGGCCAGTGTGTATTAGAGAAAAACATTTATTTCATAATGATATTTCCCCCCATTTTAAATTCTTATTATCCAATGAAAGGTTAGATTTTTGTGATTTTTTTTTTAAATAAAAGATCAAAAGGATTAACAATTCAGATAGATTTTTTCAGCCTTCTTTGACCATATTTACCAAGGGTGCCGATATTTTTGGCCATGAGTGTGTATATGTATGTGTATATTATATATATATATTTATTTATTTATTTATTTATTTATTTATTTTTATTTTTTTATTTTTTTTTTGGAGTGGACTATCCCTTAACGAAATGTTAGCATAAAGGAAGACAATAGAATGTGTTATCTTTAAAAGAGTTAAATGGTGAATTCCGTATTCCATCCTAGCTGAAATTATTTTGTATGAGTTCCTGTCGAACTCACCCCTGGGTCATCAGTGTGAGGGGATCGATATCCTCCCCTGATTGGTCAGTGGCCTCAGTCGTCATAAAAGTCCAGGCATCAAGGCCAGACTGCATGGAAATGTTATGTAGCACACAGCAGGCCTGGATGATTATGGGAGCATTTCTCTGGAGAATACTGCAGGTAATCTTTTGCCCCATCCAGGCAACAGAAACGTGTCTGAATGGCTCTGAATGTGCGGTCCACAATCTCATGCGTCGTTGTGTGAGCCAGGTTATAGCGGTAGTCAGCAGGGTACTCTGGACTCTGCACTGGAGTCATCAGACACTTTTTTAGAGGGTAACAGTTATCACCTGGAGACGAGAGATTGAAAACACACTGACATTTTCACAGGATTCTTTGGCAATGTTAAGAAAAGTCACTACGGCAACCAAACTATGGGTCTCACCTAAAAGCCAACCTTCGTCACTGTCTTGCTCTTCAAACAGATTTGCCACACTGGATTGCTTAAAGACAGCTCTATCTGTCAGACTACCTGGCCAATGTGTCTCAGCGCTCAGCAGCAGTCCTCTGGCATTGCATACTAACTGGCAATTGATTGCGTGAAATCCTTTTTTATTTACATAGGAAGAGTCATCTGCATTGGGAGCTTTAATGGCTATATGTGCACAGCCCACTACTCCCAAGACATTAGGAATTCCTGCTATTCGGTAAAACTCCTCTTTAGACTGCTGCCTGATGGCCTCATCCCTAGTGAAGCCAATAAACTCTGGTGCTTTCTCAATCAGAGCTTTAGCGACGTTAGAAACACAACGACTCATGGAGACCTGGCTGATTTCGATCGCATCTCCCATCTTGCTCTGGAAGGACCCGGTTGTATAGAATCCCAGGGCTGCCAGTATCTGAACATCTGGGCTGACGGCTCGGGACCTTTGTGTCCATCTCAACAAGCTGTCCTTTAGCAGTTCCACCAGGTAATAAATGAACTCACGTGGGAAGCTGAATGTTGTCAGCAGAAATTCATCTGACACTGTCTCGATATCAAATCAATCAAGTGTTTTGTGCCCACGGCCATGCAGCAGCAGGTCAAAGTCTAGGATTGCAATAGAGAGTGCCATTGCACACACTCAGGAGGACCTGTGGGCAAATGGCACATGTGAATGTCAGCTAGTGTCATGTAATGTCATGTCAATAACTAAAACATGATACATCCAAATTTTCACATTTCCTGGTTTTTCAGAGGCAGAAGTCGTCATAGGTAAACATCTGGGGGACGAAAACTACAACAAATATCATTTGCATTCCTATTTGCCCCAAAGAAAAAAACATGAAAGCATTTCTGTGACTTTCCAGAAGAGGAAGAGAAATTTATAGATTGATTACATTGGCCGGAAGAGACAAACATTTCAAAATTGCTGTCACTCCCTCAACCATTGTTTTAGGCGCACTCATGCAATCAACATTACTTAGTTTCTGTAATTTAATGGCAAAGCAATAAACCACAAAGTATAGTGTTATATGCATGTTATATGTATATGTATAGTACACATGATACTATATATATATATATATATATGTGTGTGTGTGTGTGTGTGTGTGTTTATATACATAATGCACATATAACACTATACTTTGTGGTTTGCGTGTGTGTGTGTGTGTGTGTGCTAAATGTTTCGTTAGTGTGTGGCTGCTTACAACACAAGCTGATCCAATCTTTACCTAATCACATATTATTTTTTATTACAGTATTTATCTTAATTAAACTGAGTTGGTTATATGATTCAGTTTGTCAGCTGGATCAGCACACCACAGTATTTTACACAAAACCGAACGCAACCAACACTTGAATTAAATTATCTCACGGTGAACAGATTATTTATCTATTTGATAAACACAACGGTACTGGAACCAGCACTGGCGATTACCTGCACTGACAATTGTTTTTTTTTGTTTTTTTTTTTAATTGCAAAACTTGTAGAAATATACAAGAACAGGGAAACAAAATATGAATATATTCCTACAAAGAACAATCATAAAAATTAGGACAGAAAAGAATATTCTGAATTTGCGTACATCAAATTTTGGAATTATATATACAGAAAAGTGCAAAAATAAAATTACATTCTTTTTAAGTTGTCACTCTTTTTGTTATTTGTAAGATGAAACAAGAGAGTCCAATTCAACAAGAAAATTGGGGAAACATTAAGGTGATTTAAGCCATTTTTGTTTATGAATGAAGAATTTTGCATTCAATATAAGAAAATTAACAACATATTCAGCAGATAATAGCTTTTAATTTTCATAATAAAAAACGAAGGTATGGGTCATAAACACACACATTTGTTAACAGATGATCGAGCCTCATTTATTTATTTTTTGCATTTCAAAATATTATATAGCCTATGTATATACAGGTACATCTCAATAAATTAGAATGTCGTGGAAAAGTTAATTTATTTCAGTAATTCAACTCAAATTGTGAAACTCGTGTATTAAATAAATTCAGTGCACACAGACTGAAGTAGTTTAAGTCTTTGGTTCTTTTAATTGTGTTGATTTTGGCTCACATTTAACAAAAACCCACCTATTCACTATCTCAACAAATTAGAATATGGTGACATGCCAATCAGCTAATCAACTCAAAACACCTGCAAAGGTTTTCTGAACCTTCAAAATGGTCTCTCAGTTTGGTTTACTAGGCTACAAAATCATGGGGAAGACTGCTGATCTGACAGTTGTCCAGAAGACAATCATTGACACCCTTCACAAGGAGGGTAAGCCACAAACATTCATTACCAAAGAAGCTGGCTGTTCACAGAGTGCTGTATCCAAGCATGTTAACAGAAAGTTGAGTGGAAGGAAAAAGTGTGGAAGAAAAAGATGCACAACCAACCGAGAGAACCGCAGCCTTATGAGGATTGTCAAGCAAAATCGATTCAAGAATTTGGGTGAACTTCACAAGGAATGGACTGAGGCTGGGGTCAAGGCATCAAGAGCCACCACACACAGACGTGTCAAGGAATTTGGCTACAGTTGTCGTATTCCTCTTGTTAAGCCACTCCTGAACCACAGACAACGTCAGAGGCGTCTTACCTGGTCTAAGGAGAAGAAGAAATGGACTGTTGCCCAGTGGTCCAAAGTCCTCTTTTCAGATGAGAGCAAGTTTTGTATCTCATTCGGAAATCAAGGTCCTAGAGTCTGGAGGAAGGGTGGAGAAGCTCATAGCCCAAGTTGCTTGAAGTCCAGTGTTAAGTTTCCACAGTCTGTGATGATTTGGGGTGCAATGTCATCTGCTGGTGTTGGTCCATTGTGTTTTATGAAAACCAAAGTCACTGCACCCGTTTACCAAGAAATTTTGGAGCACTTCATGCTTCCTTCTGCTGACCAGCTTTTTAAAGATGCTGATTTAATTTTCCAGCAGGATTTGGCAACTGCCCACGCTGCCAAAAGCACCAAAAGTTGGTTAAATGACCATGGTGTTGGTGTGCTTGACTGGCCAGCAAACTCACCAGACCTGAACCCCATAGAGAATCTATGGGGTATTGTCAAGAGGAAAATGAGAAACAAGAGACCAAAAAATGCAGATGAGCTGAAGGCCACTGTCAAAGAAACCTGGGCTTCCATACCACCTCAGCAGTGCCACAAACTGATCACCTCCATGCCACGCCGAATTGAGGCAGTAATTAAAGCAAAAGGAGCCCCTACCAAGTATTGAGTACATATACAGTAAATGAACATACTTTTTTTTTTCTGAACAACAATTCACTAAAAAATGTTTTCTTTATTGGTTTTATGAAGTATTCTAATTTGTTGAGATAGTGAATTGGTGGGTTTTTGTTAAATGTGAGCCAAAATCATCCCAATTAAAAGAACCAAAGACTTCAACTACTTCAGTCTGTGTGCATTGAATTTATTTAATACACGAGTTTCACAATTTGAGTTGAATTACTGAAATAAATGAACTTTTCCACGACATTCTAATTCATTGAGATGCACCTGTATATAATTTTATATATATATATATATATATATATATATATATATATATAATTAATATCACAACACCGTGCCACCGGCGGTAGTTGGTCCATTACCACCACGGTGGTGAAAATCTTCCAGTCACAGCCCTATATGGAGTCGAAAGCTTTATGAAAGTCAAGAAAGAGTATGAAACTATCTGAATAAATTAGATCTGAATAATCCAGCAAGTCCAGTACTAATCTTATGTTGTTAGATATGTGACGGCCTTTCATGAAACCAGATTGAGATTCTGAAATAACATTGTCTAAACCATAACTTGATCTATTAGCATATACAGAGGCTAATATTTTTATAGTCTAATGTTAACAAAGTAATAGGTCGCCAATTATCGATTATTAAAGGATCCTTCTCTGGCTTAGGTATAAGAGAGATGACTCCCTGTTTCATGGTAGCGGTCATATCTACCTGACTGATACTTTCGTTATACATATGAAATAAAGGTATTTTAATAAACTTCCAAAAATGGAGATAAAATTCTACCGAAAGCCCATCGATCCCAGGGGATTTACCTTTTTTCATTTTATGTAGAGCTTGCATGATTTCATCAACTGATAAAGGAGAATCACAAATTTGACTATACTCTAGATCAATAACTTTAATAAGGTGTTTAATTAAATCAATACATTTTTCAGAAATATTATAATTGAAATTAGAGGTATAAAGAGTGCTATAAAATTTGGCAACAAAGTCTGATATTACTTTTTGGTCTTTGGAAATGACTCCGTCAATATTAAGTGCGGAAAGAGCTTTCCTCTGACCATTTCTTTTTTCCAGGGCAAAAAAATAGCTAGAATTTCTTTCCCCCTCCTCCAGCTATTTTGCACAAGATCTTGTATATGCACCTTTAGCCAAATCTAAGTAGGCTTCATCAAGCTCCAAATTTAACCTTTTTATTTCTAAATTTTCCTCTTCTGTAATTTTACTTTTAGTTAGTAATGCATACGTTTGTTAACCAACTCTGAATCAGTTTGATATTTACTCTTTTTAATTTCTTTACTTCTTTTAACTGCTGTATGTCTAGCTTTATATTTGAAGAACTCCCATGTTTTTTAATAATCTCCATTTAAGTCAGTGAATAATTCTTTGATAAGCTTGATGATACTATCATTAAATTTTTGATCTTTTAACAAGGTATTATTAAGTTTCCAATAGCCCCTGAGACTCGGATTATCATGGACGTCACTCATCGTTATACAAACTAATTTATGATCAGATAAGGGGGAAATGGTGTGAGAAATATCTTTTACATGGTTGAGGATAGAAGAAGAGATTAAAAATAAATCAATCCTAGATCTAAGAGACAAAGTTTTATTTGACCAGGTAAAATCTTTCGTATAAGGATTAAAGAACTGCCATGCATCAGTCAGGGAGAGATCCATGCAAAGAGACAAAATTAAATTATTATTCACTCCACCGTCAAGTCTAGGGGGGTATCTATCCAGACAATCATCCATACATTCGTTGAAATCTCCTCCCAGAATAAAATAAGCATCAATATATTTTCTATTTACCTTCCTAAGTTTATCACTAAATGAGAGAACATTACTCTGTTGGATGCGCGAGAGTTGTGACCATATAAACAGCAAGCTATGAAGGTGGCATTATCTTGTTTGATTACAGCAATAACTCATCTGCCTTCATCAGAGCTCAGAGTTTCTAAAACGGTCCCTTTAAAACGGTATAACATAATAGCAGTCCCAGCTGAGTGATTGCTGCCATGACTAAAGAAAATTTAGTTTCCCCATTGATTCCTCCAAAACTTAACATCCGTGAGTGAATTTCTTGAAAAAAAAAAAAGCTGCACTTCTTTTACAAAATAAAAAAATAGCTTTTCTTTTCAAACTGTCCCGCAAACCTCAAACATTCAACGTTACAATAGACAAAGATTTGAACTTGTACTCCATAAGAAGAACCACCAAACAATTTAAACAAAAACAACAAAAGAATAGCTTTCTTTAGCTTTACCCTAAATGTAAAGGGAGAGGTGGTTAATAACCTAGTAGAGTATATTGGCTTCAAGGTGAAAAACAATTAAAGAGAAAAAAAAAATCAAGATTAATATTAAGGATAACAATTAAGGAGGATCAAACATAATAACTTCCATGTTACACACAACTTAAGAGTTTTTATGCTGATAGTGTTGTTACCCGTTTTACGCGTTTTAGAATCTTGCATGAGAGAGGTATCCAGTGCAGTCAGTAACTCAGCTTAGATAACATCTGAATAGAAGCAGTGTTGCCAACTTAGCAATTTTGTTGCTAAATTTAGCAACTTTTCAGACTACCCTAGCAACTTTTTCTTCTAAAAGCACCTAGCAACAAATTTAGCAATTTTTAAAATTTATTTGGCAACTTTTAACAACTTTTGACAAGTGACTCAGACAATAAATTAAGGCACATTGTCAATCCAAATTACACAAAAAGAGGAAACCACAGATGCCTAGCAGCACACACATCACATGAACTGAGTTAGCTGCTATTTGCAATTGTTTAATTTAATAATAATAATAATTGAATAACTGAATAATTGTTCATTTATGATACACTTTGTTAGTTTGTACCTGCGATTGTTGATCAGTTACACTGTAAGAAAATGGAAACGATATTAGTAATTTTTCAGGACATTATCCATTATGCATTATAACCCTATAACCCGAAAACACAATGCGTAATTTACAATGCAGGTAAAAAACCAATACGGAAAATTCTTTCATATTAACATAGTAGATTGTGTCCTATTTTTACAGACTTTTCTTGGAGTGTAGCATATTTACTACTAATACACTGCTTAAAGCATAATTGTTGAGAATGTGTAATATTACTAGTTTACTAGCTATTAAAAATACTTAAATCATTGTAATCATTCAAAAATGTGTAAGTGTTCAATAATTCAATGTATTTAAAAAATACAGTTATTTATATTTGAATATTATGCATATTATTTTACAATCAAATTAAATTAACATATATAAAAATATAATTTTTGCTGAGATTTGATGTTTTGACAATTTAGTGTCGTGATTACGCAATGACATCATCGCGCAATGACATCACAACGTCATTTAGCAACTTTTAGCAACAAATAGACCTTCCTTTAGCAACTTTCTCTGAAAATTAGTTGGCAACACTGAGACTTGCTTCCCATCAATCAAAGCGAAAGTGCTGCGGAAGCTTGCTCTCTTGCCCTCCTCGCGTCGCGTGTCTTCTTCACAGAAGGCCACAGCGTGTCCCGCGCTGCTCGATCATCAGCAGACAGCGGCTCCGAAAGACGCAGTCTGTTTTCAGTTAGAAATGTGCAGCCTTTGGCAGCGCCCCAAATCATGTCACGGATGGGACGCAGTGAGAAGAGGATTATGATCGATCTGGCCTTAACGTTACCATCCGCTCGTTTCGGTCCCAGACGGTGAGCGGCATCGACTCTGTCCTGGAGCCCGTCTCCAAATCCGGTGTCCTGACATTTTATCCTACCCGTCAGATTTTCCTACCGTGGTTTACTGCGCATGCGCACATCAATATTTCGTCCTTTTTCTCACGCTGAACAACAATATTTAATGTATCTGCATTACTGTATGGGTATGTTTAGGGTTGGGGTAGATGTAGAAGTTAATAAAACACAATCTAATAGGTAGAAAAAAAATATTTATTGTTGGTTTCCGGTAGCTGTATCCCACCGCGAATATGACACATAATTACTGTATTTGCATGACTGTAAGGGTAGGTTTAGGGTTGTGGTAGGTGTAGACATTAATAAATCATAATTTAACAGGTAGCATTTTTCGTTGTCGAATTGTACTACCTACTGTTTTAATGGGAGGTAGGAAAATCTGACAGGGTAGCACAAATCGACAGAATACCGGGAGCGATCTTCTCTAGTGTCTAAGAACCACGCTTCAGACATCCTCTCCATCTTTTTCTGCAACGCCGTGCAACTTTAGACACCATCACCAACTGTAACGGCTACATTCCTGCAACACTTGCTTTCAGTGATTTGTTTTCCTTTCTTTTCTCTGATTCAGATTTTTTTTTTTCTCAATGCTTTATTTATTCAATGCCACAAGAACAAGCTGCTAGAGAAAAAAAAAGAGAGGAAAAAAAAAAGGAAGAGAATTACAGAAATTTCAATGTTTTCAGAGCATTACATGTTTTCAGTGCTTTTTTGTTTGTTCCAAGAGATTTACATATAATTTAAAGTCATTTATAAAATGTGCAAAGTTTGGTTTACATTGAGCCCACTTCTTATGTATATGGAATTTTCCTAACAAAATAAACAAGTTTATAATATGTTGTTCTTTACCATTCAAATTTTCGTTTTCTGTATAAAAAAGTACATCAAATATACAAATTTCTATCATACACTCCAATTTTCTGTTAATATAGAATTCCAAATCCTTCCAAAATAATCTTGAGTAAATACAATGAAAAAATAGATGCAAAATAGTTTCTTTTTCTTGACCACAAAATTCACAGGTATACAAAATGTTAAGCTTAAATCTTTCCAAAACATGCTTAGCAGGATAAATTCTATGAAGTATTTTGTAAGACACTTCCTTAATTTTGTTATCGATACAACACTTATTTGGCAGTTTCCATGCTTTAACCCAAGAGATATTACCAAATAAAGAAGACAAAAAAAAAATAATCTTGCTGCAGGTAAAGACACAGAACAAAGAGCATTCCTTATAATCTTATTACTACATTGTTGTCTTAAGACATCAACATTTTCAATGAAAATGTGTCCACAAGGATTAACCATGCTGACTTCTTCTGAGATACAGTTTTTTAAAAGTAACATCACACTCTTTGGAATTGCGTCAAAAACAATAGCAAATTCTCTTGGTTTAACAGGTAATTGAAATTTCTGAAGAAATTCAGTATAAGACAACAAATACCCAATGGGAATTAACTAACTGTCTTACTAAAAGAATACCTTCCTTGAACCAAGTATGATAGAATAAAGATTTGTTTTTAAATAATATGTCCTTGTTATTTCATATGAAATAGTTATGGGGTGAAAAATTGTGCTTATACACCAATTTCCATGCTAACAGGGTTTGTCTGTGAAAACTGGCCAATTTAACAGGAATTTTGTCAACAGAAAAATTACATTTCAACAAAAAGTCTATGCCTCCAAGAATATTAAGTATATAATTAGGAAATGCATTCCAAGGACTTTCTCTATTCTTCATAAACTCTATCAACCATTTAATTTTAAAAGTGTCATTAAGAGTATTATAATCTAAGACCTCCAGTCCCCCTTGCTCTTTAGGATTACAAATGATCTCTTTTTTTAAATAATGTGTTTTTTTTCTCCAAATAAAATTATAAAGAATCTGATCTAAATCTTTAATAATCTTGGGAGGCACATCTAACGATAATGACGTGTAAACAGATCTAGATATACCTTCCGCTTTTGACAATAATACCCTCCCAAATATTGAGATGTCCCTCATTAACCACAAATTACATTTCTTTTTAGTTTTCTCAATAATTGGTTCAAAATTTAACTGACTCCTTTGTTTTTCATTTTTACAAATTATTACACCTAAATATGTTAATTTATGTTTAACTGGAATATTCTCTATTTCTGAAGAGGAGCAATCTTTGAGGGGAAATAATACAGATTTATCTAAATTCATTTTAAGGCCTGAAACTCCAGTGAATTCCTCAGTGTATCTAATTATTTTCGGTATTTCAAATTTATTTTTCAAAAAAACTTTAGTGTCATCAGCAAACTGGCTAAGTTTAAATTGTACACCTAAAGCTGTGATACCATTAAATTGATTCCTTTTTATATGCGATGCTAAAACTTGAGTGACTAACAAAAATTAAAAAGGAGAGAGAGAGCAACCTTGCCTAATGCCACGATGAATATCAAATTTTTGTGAGGTCCCATGAGCAAGTTTGACAGAACTATTACACCCACTATATAATGTTTTAACTGCTTTCAAAAACATATCTCCAAAACCAAAGAATTTAATATCTTTGAAAATAAAACTATGAATCACCGTATCAAATGCTTTATAGAAATCAATAAATAAAATAAAACTATCATCCTCAATAAAATGATTAAAATCAATCATATCTAAGACTAGTCTAATATTATTCCTGATATGACGGCCTTGCATAAACCCAGATTGTTCTATATCAATTATTTTGTCTAAACCTTGCTTCAGTCTTCTAGCAAAAATCATTGCAAACAATTTACTTTCATTATTTAGCAAACTAACAGGCCTCCAGTTTTCAATGAATAACTTGTCTCTATTAGGTTTGGGAATCAGTGTTATAACTCCTTTTTTTAATGAAACAGGCAATTCACTATTTTGTATAGCTTCTACAAATCTCTGATTCCAGATGATTAAGAGCCTCTTTATTTATGTGACGTCATTCACGTAACTAATTTCCTGTTCAGCGGCTGCACTTTCGATATTTGTATTGGTTGTTTATAAGAATGAATTAAGGGCAGACCGGTGCATATCAAAATGTAACACACGTGTGCATATAATTTTATTATATCATAATTGCATACATTCATTTATTCAAATTTTAAAAAATGACGAAAGTGGCGTGGTTGAATCGTTACAGGCAACACGTCAGTCCTGACCTAGCCGAACAAGCAAAATAAACAAAAACGGGGCGCCTGTCAGTGTGTGACGTTGTGGTGCTACGATGTGATTAATTGTAAATACGGGATCGTTTATGCGGTGTTTTATCATTTCACGCAATCAGCCACGGTGTATTGCACACTTAACATCATACTCTAGGTGTTAACAGTTGAATCTCCGCTCTGTGATGAGCTGTAAGTATACGCGCATGTTTTGCTAAGTGGTTAGCATTGGCTGCACAGACATAAAGATGATTGCAAACAATCTGAGATGTTTGGCTGTGAGAAACAAATGGCAGGTTTGCTGTTTTGAGATCTCGAGTCGGATGAACTGGCAGCTGTCATTTGACATTGATTGCTATAAAGATGTTTTAGTGTTGTGTTGTGAAATGCTGTGTTGTTGTTGTTTGCTATTCAGTAAGTTACATGTTTAAATGCTTAGAGGCGAGCTGCTGTAGAGATGGGACAGTACTAATGAAGACATCAGTAAATTCGTTAATTATTACTATTATTAGAGTAGGATATTATTGATTTTTTTTCTCTTGACTATAGAAGCCACATAATCTCATCTCAACATATTTGATGAATGGCTTTGCTCTCCTTCATTTTGTCTTTTTATGTGAATATCAAACATTTTAAGATTTAGTTAGTCGAAACAGTTTTGAGGTTAACTGATCTAATTTTGTAAAAGAGTGATCTATTATGTTGAATATCAAAGATTTTGTGTCTATTTGTTAATTAGGAATTTGTGGACCAATTAAAGTTTTTACATCCATGGGGGAAAAAAATATATATATATATTGAAGTTCTGTAGTAGTTCTGCACCTAGAATTGGCACAGCAGGCACTAGTGGCATGTTATTGTTATTATATAATAATAATGTTATAATATGTTATAATATAGTGGTTATTATTCAGTAATTGCATGAGTTAGATGTACATTTCAGACATCTTTGCTATTCGTTAAACCTGGTTTGTCTGTCATCAGTCATTAAAATATTCAACAAAATTGTCAAAGTACAATTTTAAATAGAATAGACGATGCAGTGTTTTACATTAATAACACTCATCTTTTAAATGTTGTATCTAAATATGTTACGATTTTAACATTTGTTAAATATAAACGTACATTATTATTAAGGCGGCATTTTCCTCCATTTTACCCTACTAATTAACCTGACTTTCAGTTATGTGTATTATGTACCTTTTGTATAATTGTGTTTTTCACACAATTCAGCCTTTTCATTGTTCACTAAGGAAAGTGTCTTTAATTTGTATGTCTTAGGCGCGTGTGACAATGGATAGTGATCTGAGCCCACAGGACAAGAAAGACTTGGATAAATTCATCAAATTCTTTGCCTTGAAGGTGATTGCATTAAACACTACAATACTAAGGGTATTGTTGTTTTCATGAAATCTGGTTTCCCAGGTGACAGGGTGATGATATCCTTTGCTTTATGTGTGTGTCTTTCAGACAGTGCAAGTTATAGTCCAAGCCCGGCTTGGGGAGAAGATCAGCACTCGCTCATCTTCATCACCGACAGGTTCAGACTGGGTAAGACACGTCCAGGAATCAGGATGCTTCTCCTACAATGGTCCTTTCTTTACATCATAACTAACGTGAGATCTGCATGTCTGGTTGCTTTCATGTTTTTATTCAGTTTAATCTGGCAATAAAAGACATCCCAGAGGTGACTCATGAGGCAAAAAAAGCTCTTGCTGGACAGCTGCCTGGCATCGGCCGATCCATGTGTGTGGAGATCTCCCTCAAAACCTCAGAGGTCTAGTCTTTCTTTTAGTTCACAATTAATATAATGACAATATATATATATATATATATATATATATATATATATATATATAATGTATATATGTATATATATAAAAAATAAAAAAAAAATCGCCAACAATAAAAAGATGTTTACTTGAGTATTAAGAAGTTGTGTTTACCCATGCAGGGAGACTCCATGGAGCTGGAGACATGGTGTTTGGAAATGAATGAAAAGTAAGCACACACAGTTCCTCTATACAGAAAGGAGTACTGCTCTGTGTTGAGAATGATACTTTATCAACAAGTCAACATTTACTATACTGGGTCATAACTAAGGTTTGCATTTTCTTCCAGGTGTGATAAGGACATTAAAGTGTCCTATACAGTTTATAATCGGCTGTCTCTGCTGCTCAAGTCTTTGCTGGCCATCACAAGGGTGACACCTGCTTACAAGCTTTCACGTAAACAAGGGCATGATTACGTCATACTCTACAGGTACTCACACATTCTTCTGCGCTCCACAAAGCCTTATATTGCCTGATACATGAGTTCATAGAGGGAAAACAGGATGTCATGTACAGTCAGATCTTATTAATATCTCTTTGATAGGATCTATTTTGGAGATGTCCAGCTGACAGGTCTCGGGGAAGGTAATAGTATGAAGTCTCTGTTCAAAGTACTAATAAAGCGTGTATAGATGTTCTATAGTATTTGTTTATCTTACACTTCTCTCTGCAGGGTTCCAGACAGTGCGAGTGGGTATTGTAGGCACTCCCATTGGCACTATCACTTTGTCCTGTGCATATCGCACTAATTTGGCCCTCATGTCTTCAAGGTATACATTACATCTTCCTGTATGCAACATAGTGCTGGGCGATATACTAGTTCAAATGGTAAACCGGTTTTAAAAAATTTTGAATGAATTTTTAAAAAACTGGCACAGCTGTACAAGTACCTAAGCAACGTCGACAGCACTGTAAATTGAGAATTAATTGTTAACTTAACCTGCAAATTGTCGCGGCTTCAGATTATTGTTGTTTCACATTCACAGCGCCTTAAAACATCACACTCTTACTTGATCTGGACAAACTGTGTATCATTAGAAATATTAAATACTCCAGCTTCTATATTTTGACCACTGTTATGATGAAACTCGGTTGCAGTGACAGTAATTTCTTAATTTACGTCAGGAGTGCAAAATAATGTATGTTATTATTGAACAGAATAACACCACACATTCATATTCAGTCACATCTGCTGCAGTTTATTTGTGTTCACATAACTTCACTGAACAGCCTCCATTAGGGCTTATAGTCAAAGACTATTTGTTATAGTCCAAAAGTGTGCCTACTTGGATAAGTATTGATATATTTATACGTCTACTTAATATTTCTTCAGACAGAATTATCATTTCTATTCATTTTCCATTGATTTACACGATCTGATGAGCATAAGCTGTTTCCAGCACTATCTGCCTGTGTTTTCTCTTCTGCGATCGCTGTTATGACTCATTCGCTGCTCATATGTCAATCACATTACGCGTTCATAACCCGCCCTGCCTCTTCCGTTGACAAACTGCCACTAGGTGGGTAAGCCATGTAATGTCAGAATAATGGCTGAATAAAAACTAAAGAATAATGAGGATTACGTCTCATACCTGGCAGAGGTCGCAATGCAAAAGCAGGCAGAGCAAGCTCACTGTTCACGATGCGCGAAATATTGGATGAAAATCCTAAATACTGAATTGGGAGTGTGTGTTTAAATGAATACATCTCTGAGGCGAACTGATTGTCTTTAGAAAAGTTTAGATGGTATTTTCTTTTAGTCTTGATTCCATATAATGCATTAATTAGTTTAATAAGCGCAGTGCTGCTTTGTTTACAGCCGTAATCAGGGAAACACTAAAAAAAGAATCGATATGGTGCCACATGCTGTCAGAGAGTGAACTTCTCATTCATTCTCATTCTCATTCAGCCCATTTGCTGTTTTTGTTTCGTGCAGATGTTTTATGAAGTATACGTTAACAAAGCTAAAGTCAGAACATTCTGTTTTTGCTTTAAATTGTGAAATTATACAATCTAATTTAAATCAAAAACTGCTCATGCAGCATCTTTGTTTGGATCGTGATTAAAATGCAGTGGTTCTGCAACTGTTTTATGCTTTCTGATTCATATAAAGGCACAGTCAAGGAAAAAAATGCGATAAACCATGAAACCTTTAAAAAATAAATAAATAAATAAATAAAACTGATACAGATTTTTGGTCAAACCGCCCAGCACTAATGTAACACATTCAAATATTCGGATATTCTGGGTGGTTTTGTAGTGGTGTTGTGCAAGATATTGTCCTTGTGTGTCTCACAGGCAGTTTGAGAGGACAGGTCCTATCATGGGTATCATCATTGATCATTTTGTGGAGCGTCCCTTCACTAATATGGCACACATGCATCCCTGCAGTTATAGGTGTGTAAAAATCATAATCATGCTACTGTTCAGAAGCGAGTGAGTAAGATTTTTTAAAAATACTAATACTTTTATTCAGCAAAGACACAAATTGATCAAAAGTGACAGTGAATACTTTTACATTGTTACAAAACATTTCTATTTCGAATAAATGCTGTTCTTTTCAACTTTCTATTCATCAAAGAATTATGTAATAAAAAGTGAAAGTGAAAGTCGTGACGTATAACATACAATATACAAAACATACAATATACAAAAAGTACTAAACTGTTTTCGACATGATAATATTATGAAATGTTTCTTAGGCACCAAATCGGCATATTACATATCACCTGTATTGTTATTTATATCAAAATTAATATTTAGTTTTTTAATAGTACACTAGAAAGACATACAATATTTAAAAGTTTTTTTTGTTTTCAGCATTCAGAATGAGTTGGAATTACACCATTAATACCACAAGTTCACTTTTACATACTTATAATACAGGGATTTAAACTGATGACTCTGCTTTCTTATCCTCTTTCCTCTAACCAGCTCTTTTCATTTTTTCCCTTTTAGAGCCCCTGGAGAAGATGAGGGAGGGACTTATGCAGGAATAGAAGACTCTCAGGAGGTGTGCACCACATCCTTTTCCACCTCCCCACCATCACAGGTAATGCCATCACTATCACCTTTCCATCTGTCCCATTAAAAATAACCCTTCACCATCTTCCTTGTACAGGTCAGGCTTCAGTACAGGTGCAGTGCAGCCTGTCATTAAGAGATTAACTGTTAACCTCTTATAATGGATAAGCTGTTTTCATTCACAAGTCTCTTTTGGCAGTTCCCTGATGAATAGGTCTCATTCTTTATATGTGATTATGGTTTTTGTATTCCTCTAGGCATTAATTTGTTTTGAGATTGCTGCTAAGTACAGTACATATCCTCCCTATTCTTAGTTGATTTCATTCATTTTTGCTGTGTTTGGTTAGTCTGCTGTCTTGATCAGTGTTGTTTTTGTTAAATAAATTCACGAATTGACATAAAACTGAAATAAACATAAAGGCAAAATAAAATATAAAATAAATATATATTTTAAATATATACTAAAGAGTAAAATAAAAAAATATAGAACTAAAGGTAAAATAAAAATAAAGAAACCGAAATATTTTTAAAAACTAAAATAACATGACCACACAACTACTAAAATTTAAATTAAAAATGAAAATATAAGAATAAATTCTGTTTCAAAATATTAATAAATACTAAAATAGTGTATAAATAATACTAAAGTAACGCTGGTCTTGGTGTACTTGCTTCAGCATTTACTTTTCCACAAAATGCTTGTGTAGTATTGGAGGGTGCAGAAGACTAGCATTAAAGTCATTTATGTGCCCATGGAATCAGATTCGCTCTCTCCCCATTATCTCTTTCTGTGGTAGTGCTTTTATTTCTGTTGTTGCCCTTGTTTTTCTTCCTTCCTTTCTTTCTTTCTTTCTTTCTGTGTGTATGTAGTGTGTGTGTACAGTAAGTCAGGCACATTTTAAGACACCTAAGCCGGCTCTGATGGCCACACTGAAGGTTCCCCTCATGGGGCTTGGCATCTCACAGCAAGTGAGTCCAGTGTGTCTGTGTGTGAGAGAGAGAAGCGTGTGTACACGCATGCAGCTGGTAGATTAATTACAAAGTGTGTGTGGCCTGCCCCAGTAACCTATACTCCACTGCTTACCCTTCATAACCTTGTATAACCTTTTAATTACGAGGGTTATACAGTATCACTCTCACAAGAGATTGTTTGAGCACTGCTCAGGCAAAAGCACAGTCACTGCTGCCTTCTCCTTGAGTTAACCTGCCTGCTGTTTTACTTGAAGCATTTGTGTGTTTGCTCTGATAACTACTCTGATCCTTCTTACTCTCTGCCCTGCAGTGAGGTTTATACAGGACCAGACTTAAAAAGGCCTCTTAATCTGACATTTGACTCTTATTGTGATATGAATCTCTCTCTGTCTCTCAGCTATACAGCTCTCGTCTGTCTTATCAGACTCCTGCAATGGGAACTGTGGATTTGTGCCATCCTACGGCTTGTACTGCTGCTGCACATCCTCACCAGGTACGGCACACAATGCACCAGCGCATACACACTTCTCTGTCATAGACTTTCTCTATTACATCTTCATGCCCTTCATCCCTTCTAATGTAGAACAGCTGCTTGGAATTACTTGCTCCTGTTTACAGAAGTGTGTGTGTGTGTGTGTGTGTGTGTGTGTCTGTTGTTTTGACCTGACTGAGGTGGCCATGTATTTGTCTCTTCCTAATCAGATGGTTGTGCCTGGTAAAGAAGGTGGAGTCCCACAGGTGCCGGCTCAGCCTAATCATGGCACTGCAGCTGAGCATGGTCGTATGCCTTCATGCCCCACTGGACAATCCCCTCAGCCGGCACCGCCCACATCCTGTAGTAGGTAAGAGTGTGAGGAGATTCAGACTGTTCAATGCTGATTTTTTTTATTTGTCAATTCAACAAAATTTGATTCCATGTTTGTGTGTGTGTGGTAGCGAGGTGAAGACCTTGTCCCCCTCTGATGTTCTGGAGACTACCTTCACCAGGAAAGTTGGAGCTTTTGTCAGCAAAGCCACCACTCAGGTTAGAATACACTAATAATTTATAACCTTCAGAACAGAAATTGCATTAATGTACATTGAAATAGTTCATACGTTCTCATAAAAATCTACATGAACTACTGACCTACTGAACTGGTAAGCATACAGTTAGCATTCAAGTTTGTTTTCGGTGAGTTTTTTAATATTTTTGAAATAAGTCTCTTATGCTCACGTAGGCTAAATTTAATCAAAAATAGTAAAAACTGTTATTATAATTACAGTTTTCTGTTTTAATATGTTGTAAAATGTAATTTATTCTTGTGATGGCAAAACAGAATTTTCAGCAACCATTACTCCAGTCTTCAGTGTCACATGATCCTTCAGACATCAATCTGATATGCTGATTTAGTGCTCAAGAAATCATTCTTCTTCTTCTTCTTCTTCTTCTTATTATTATTATTATTGACAATGTTTTTTGGAAATTGTGAACTTGTTTTTCCAGATTTTTATGATGAATAGAAAGATAAAAATAACAGCATTTATTTGAAATCTTTTTGTAACATTTTAAACTTTGTAACTGTGACTTTTGATCAATTTAATACATTCGTTATGACTAAAATTATTAGTTTCTTTTTTTTTAATTGTTCAGACCCGAAACATTTGAATGGTAGTGTATATATTTGTTAATATTATTAAGTCAAGACTTGCAGTTAACGTGAATAAGTACATAATATCAGAAGTATTACTGATAAGTGCAAAAAAATCACTGTCATGTTCAGTATGAGGTGAAAATGCATTCTGATGTGTTGTACAGGTGCATCTCCAAAAATTTGAATATCGTGAAAAACTTTTTTTTTTACTTATTTCAAAAAGTGACACTTTCATATCTATTTTAGATTCATTACATGTGAAGTAAAACATTTCAAAAGTTTTTTTGTTTTAATTTTGATGATTAGAGTTTACAGCTCATGAAAGTCAAAAATCCAGTATCTCAGAATATTAGAATATTTCCTAAGATCAATCAAAAAAAGGATTTGCAAACCAGAAAACTTCAAGTTCTTTAAAGTATGTTCATTTATGCACTCAATACTTGGTCAGGGCTCCTTTAGCACAAATTCCAGCATCAGTGAGGTGTGGAATGGAAGCGATCAGCCTGTGGCTCTGCTGAGGCACTATTGAGCCTTCAGCTCGTCTGTATTGTTGGATCGACTGTGTCTCATCTTTCTCTTGAAAATATCCCATAGATCCCATATGGGGTTCAGGTCAGGCATGTTGGCTGGCCAATCAAGCACAGTAATATCATGGTCAGCAAACCACTTGGAAGTGGTTTTGGCACTGTGGGCAGGTGCTAAAGTCCTGCTGGAAAAGGAAATCAGCATCTCCATAAAGCTTGTCAGCAGATGGAAGCATAAAGTGCTCCAAAATCTCCTGGTAGACGGCTGCATTGACTTTGGACTAGATTAAACACAATGGACCAACACCAGCAGATGTCACGACACCCCAAATCATCACTGACTTCGGAAACTTCACACTGGACTTCAAGCAGCTTGGATTCTGTGCCTCTCCAGTCTTCCTCCAGACTCCAGACCTTGATTTTCAAATGAAATGCAAAATTTACTTTTATCTGAAAAGAGGAATTTGGACCACTGAGCAACAGTCCAGTTCTTTTTCTCCTTAGCCCAGGTAAGATGCCTCTGACGTTGTTTCTTTTTCAGAAGTGGCTTGGTAGCCCTTTTCCTGAGTCTTGATGCACTGTCTCCAGCTTCAGTCCACTCCTTGGGAATTTCTCCCAAGTGTTTGAATCAGCTTTACTTGACAGTATTCTCAAGCTTGTGGTCATCCCTGTTGCTTGTTCACCCTTTCCTACCCAATTTCTTCCTTCCAGTCAACTTTGCATTTAATATGCTTTGATACAGCACTCTGTGAACAGCCACCCCTTTCAGTAATGACCTTCTGTGACTTACCCTCTTTGTGGAGGGTGTCAGTGATTGTCTTCTGGACCATTGCCAAGTCAGCAGTCTTCCCCGTTATTGTGGTTTCAAAGAACAAGAAATACCCGGAATGTATACTGTAGGGATGGTCACTTAATGAACTCAAATATAAATATTCTAATATTTTGAGAGACTGGATTTTTGACTTTCATGAGCTGTAAGCTCTAATCATCAAAATTAAAACAAACAAACAAAAAAAAACTTTTGAAATGCTTTACATGTAATGAATCTAAAATATATATGAAAGTTTAACTTTTTGAAATAAGGTTTTCACGATATTTTAATCTTTTGAGATGCACCTGTATATGTGTGTAATTCAGGTGACAACAACCAGTTTGGATCTTCCTTTTGCTGCATTCGCTCCAAGAGCCTATGACCTGGAGGAGAATGACCCAATGGTATTGAAACAGAAAAAAACACCCATACTTACAATGCATTTCAAATTAAAGGTCCCCTGAAGTGCCTTGAAACACAAAGCGTTATTCTATGTGGTGACGTAATTTCAACTGAAACAGGAAGACAAGGCGGGACATATTGAGCAGCCCTGCCCCCTTTTTAAAATATAGCCAATAGCGTTTTGTTTATATCTGCTCGGGCCAGAGTCGTTGAGCTCGGTAAAGCCGTGTTTGACAGCCACAGTCTAATAGATTAGCCCCTAGATTCAATATGAAACTCTTACTAAAACAAAATAGTGATCATATTTATGCTGAGGCTGTGTAGTTTTAAAAGTGTTTAATATATGCCGACTCGTGCATATGATTCGCTCCTTGCCATCGAGTCTCTGGACCAGAACCACACTCCGGATCAGACCGTGCCAGCTGCCGCGGTTCGCGTGACACAACGCAAAAACCAGACCTCATTTGCCCCAATCGAAAGCATGTTTACACTGTCTGAATCGTTCCCTATCGCCTACATTGTGCACTACGTGCCATTTACCGTACAGAAAATAACACTGTGAACATGTGACTGATCTCAGCCACAGCTTCAGCAGCTATTTATAGTGCAGGGGGCGGGCGCTTCGGATTCTAGAGCATCTGATTGGACAGAAAGTTTGATGAGAAACTGAAGTGCAGGGTGACGTCAAAAAAATCATTGATCCGTTTTGGCGGAAGTGACGAACTGCAAGCTTTGAATGCTTATATATTCTAAATGCAAATATTGTCACTGTTTTGGAGCATACTGCCTTATAGATAACCTTAAGACTAACATATTGATACTAACACCCAAAAAACTTTAATTTTGAATTCAGGGGGACTTTAATAAAACCCACTTAGACACTATATGTCCTTAGTGTGCAGCTGCATTGTCCACTATCTGCTCATGGTTTTTTTTTTTTTTGTGATTTAGAGGTTTTTTTTCTGTTTGCAGGTGCACCCTCCTCCATCCCCGGCTCCTTCATCTCCCTTGCAAGGCAGCCTGCACTCAAACACCTCGAGCCACAGTGGAGGACAGCCACAAGACGACTTTGTCATGGTTGATTTTGTAAGTGCACCAACACATAATAAAAATACACTTATCAAGATCTGCTTTCCTCTTCAGATATTGAGAACTATGTAACACTGAGCACACTGCATCAGTACATTGGGTGAATGGGAACTGATGAGTATCAGAGAGATGGGTACTGGTAGGCATTTTGTTGTTTTTGATTCCTCTTGTGAGAGATTTGACAGCAGAAGGGAGTTTTATCATGTCCTTGAAAGAGCATCTAGTGATCCAGACAAGTCAGTTATTATTCATCAAAAAAAAAGAAACTTCGACTCTGACCTGAGAGAAAGCTACATATGCTTGATGTTTAATAAATCTAAAGAAGACCTTACTCTCCTTTATTTTTATTTCATAAATACACTATGGTGAATGATGCAGTATCCCACACCAATTGGAAGTCTTTGAAGCTAGTGAGTTGATGTTGCTTAAGAGAGGCCCAAAGAGACCTGCTTGATCATGTTATTTTTTTAAGTCTGTTTCTGCATGACAAAGCAGCACTGTTCTGGTGTTGATCAGAGCTCTAGTTTTGGGCAAAAATCAATACAAATGTTACTAGAGAAGTAAAAACAAGAAAAGACTAGCTCCTAAACAAACACATTAAAAATCTAACTTAAATCTTGATTGAATCACAATTGCTTGAAAATTACAGGCAGACGTGTTTGATTAAAGGTTGCCACTAAACTCTGCAGGGCAGTGGCCCCCCTGGACCAAAGCCTGTTCTAAGTGTATGGTAAAAGCCGAATATGGTCCATATTATGTTTAAAGACCAGTTCTGTGTTTGTGTGCCAAACAGAAACCAGCATTCTCTAAGGATGACCTTTTGCCAATGGATCTGGGAACTTTCTATAAAGAGTTTCAAAACCCTCCTCAACTTGCAAGCCTGTCCATCGATGTCAGCGCTCAGTCTATGGCTGAGGATTTGGTGAGAAACAAACAAATTCTTGTCACAGCACATAATGAACATTTTTGCAGTCTATATGGGACAGGTTGATCTTTAAAACAAGAAAGGCGTGAGAATATACATAGAGTAGAGACAAAGAGAGTATTCATATAGGTATGATTATATTACAGATGGTTTGGTGTTAAAATCTTAAGGAAAAAGTTTTATTGTGTGGATAATAAAATTAAGAACCATTAAAATAATTAAAGTATTGTTTATGTGTAGTTCTCTTAAAAACAGAAACTATACAAATGATATATAGGGTGACTTATTCACATTAATCCCATAGTATGTTAAAACATCACTAACATTGTGATGTGTTCATTATCAGATGTTTAGTACAGTGAACATTTATTTTTGCAGGACTCTCTTCCAGAGAAACTGGCCATTTATGAGAAGAACATTGACGAGTTTGATGCGTTTGTGGACACGCTACAATAAAACAGAACAGAGATTGCATCCTTCACAACTTCTTTACTCTTCTTGCTTCCTTCACTGAAGCATCCCTCATTGGATGTCTACATTAACTATGTTTTGTGTCAGTTTTTCCTTGTGCAATGAGCTATGAAGAGAATCATCATTCAAGAAAAAAAGTGAACCGAGGTATAAGGAGAACATCATCTGTTAAAGGAATAGAGCAACATTAAATTTCCAACCCTTGTATTTATTAAAATAGCAGAACTGTGTAAGTAAAGCTCACTGTAATGAATGTATAAACCTGTACCAGCCTTTATTTTTGTTTTGCTCATCACAACACCACATGCAGTTCACTGACTAGTCACTGAAGAAGATTTCTGTCATTGTACCGCTGACACCATCTGAATTCTCTACAACGTTAATGCGAGGGAAAACACTAATAATATGAGAACATGTCCAGTTTTGCTTTATAGTCTTAAACATGAACGGCACAACAGTGAACACTGACAATGGTGAATTTTGAGTCTATCTGCTTACCTGCGTCCTGTAAATGCATTTTACCATAACTTTTCATCTTTTTTTAATTAGGGGCAGTTTATCATTACTACTCGTCAGGTCTTTAAATGGTGAGGAATGCTTTCTTTTTCTTTCTTTCTCTTTCTTTCTTTCTTTCTTTTTTTAAAGCTTATGTTGGCAAGTCATTAGGAGCTGGACCTTCTTTTATTATTTTAAGTGTTTTCTTTCTCTCCTCACTTTGTTAATATGGCATGTAAATGTTGTGTAATAAACTGATTTATTTCAAACAGGCCTGTTTTTGTCTCCCCTACATGCTGAACTGGTCAAAAACATTGTGTCTCCTTTAGGCAAACCTTGGAGCGCCGTAGCACAAATACACGCCTACTTCCATATTTGGATAAATACAGTGTTGTTTTGAGAGCAGTTGTGAAATGTTTTTCTATCGTCCAGCTGTCTGAACACACATATGTAAACTTGACTGTGTAGTCTTTATTTCTTTTTAAAAGCGGGCTTCAAGTGCCTAAAAGAAAGTTTTAGTTTCTTCATACTCTTCGGATTACATAACTCGGCTTACACTTGGTAAGGCACGTATGTTTTTTTCGACAGTAGATGTGTACGTGATGTACGTCGTGCTCACTCGTCTGAATGCTCTCCTCGCTTTCAAATATCAAGAAATAGGCTAGATATCTCGGCATGGTACGCTCGTTGTCTGTATGTAATAACTTATAAATATTCAACTGATAGCAAGCTATTTTTGCTTTTGGTAATGGGGACATTAAGGATTTTTTTTTTTTTTTTTTTTGATATTTATTTAATTATTATTTTTTTTTTTTTGTACAGTGATTGATATGTATGTATGCTGTGTGTTGTAGAGAGCAAATGTTGCGCTCTTTTAGAGGTCACACCTGGGAGAGTTGGGAATGGGATCCAGACAGTAAATCTCCTGATGCTCATCTGTCTCTGTGCCGACAAGCCGTATATTTTCATGTCAGCCCTCTGCTGGACAGTCAGGGTACTGCTGGGGTCAGAGGCACCAAAGGTGGGACTAGTGAGTGAATAGCGCTGTTTTAGTTGTTCACAAGTCAGCTAGTTTTATTATTATAAAGTACAATGTTACATTTAATCGGGGTGATACTGTTTTAGGAGTATAGACGTTCAGTGATAAGTAGTTGAACATTAAGTTCTAGTTTCCATTGCCACAAGCCTGGTTCAAGTTCATTTTCAACTAGCAATTGTAACGTTAGTAAGGCTTTTATTATGCTCTAGTAGAGTATTGCTTAGTAATCCTGAGGATAACTATCATGTGTTGTGGCAATTTTCTGATTATAATCGATTTCCACAAAATAACACATTTCTGTGTAAGGTTTCACTCATGGTGAGCATTACTGGGAGATTGAGTTCCTTGAGCCTCCATACGGAAGCTCTGTGATGGTGGGTGTTGGTACCCAGAATGCACTTCTGCACACAGGGGATCAAAGTTTTGTTAACCTTATAGGTGAGTCATGTTTGTTCCTCTTAGGAATGCTCACATTCACCCAAATCAGCCCAGCCCAGCTCCACTCAGCACAGACCTAAATTCCATCAGGTTGATCATACTTGACAACATAAAAATGAATGACAATCTAATTATCAGAGAGGAATCAATCAACACCACCTAGATTAACAAGGGAAGAAATATACAGAACATTTAGAGCATACAAAAGCACACAATGTTTTTCTTTGAATCATTGAACTGTTTATTTTATTGTTCTGATAGTCCTGTTGCTTTCTTCAAAGGTATTGATAGTGAGAGTTGGGGTCTATCATACAAAGGCTTCATCTGGCATAATGGAAGGAGTCAAAAATACACAGAGCCTTTTTATGAAAGAAACACAGTCATTGGGGTTTTGCTGGACTTGAGCGCTGGAACACTGACGTTCTTCCGAAATGGAGTGAACCTTGGGGTGGCCTTCACTGGCCTAGAGCGGGTAAATATCACTGCACTGAGTATGTGGAAGTACTGAATGTAGGTTATATGAGGGAATTTAAAATGCTTCTGGAAATGTTGTGTTGCTTACAGGTCAGCAAGGCTTTGTATCCTCTGGTGAGCTCTACAGCCCCTGAAACTGAGCTGCAGCTGGGTGTGAGAAGCCAGAGAATCTCTTCCCTACAGGAGCAGTGCATACATATCATCACACAGTCCCTCTCACATTATAGACACGCACACGAATTACCATTACCCACACCTCTGCTCTGTCAAATACACACACGTTCGCATTTATAAGCGGGCATGACCCGTTTCTGACTCAATTAGAACACGCTAACTTCAAATAACACAATTCTGTCCAGTGCAACAGATCCATTTTATATGCAGCCTACATCAAAAATTTATATTTTTATTACTTAAATTGACCAAAAACATCATGTGTGACCTTTATGCAATCATGTTGCTGTTTGTATTCTTAATTTATATGCCATTTCTGCTGTTTCTTTCTGTTGGCAATGATTGTGTTCCAAAATAAGATATAATTACCTGTATTTATAATTAATTATACTCGCAGAGTAGTTATTTTTTGGACAAATATGTAAAAGCCAATTAAATATAAGTGCCTGCTTTTATCCATTTTAAGAAAACTGTGGTAAACTGTTTTTATTTGCTCACCACAACCTAGGGATGTTCTAAAGCTTAAAAAACAAACCCACAGAAGGAAATAATATTACACCATCTCTAACAGTTTATTACTCTGAAATCACAACATGATATACAAAAGTATAGATTTCAAAAGCACAGAATACATTTTAACAGCCAAAATGGAAGAAAAGAACCTTCACAAAAGAAGTAATGCAAAGTTCCACCTGGAAACCAGAAATACACGTCTACAGAACAGGTAAACAGGTAGATGTTTGGATACAGGTACAACAAAATGGCACAAAGTTCACAGATCTGTCCAGAGAAAGGGAATTTAACAGCTAATATCATCGCCAGTTCACTCCATTAAGGCACAAAGACAATTGGGTTTGAGGGCGCTTGTCTAAAACTATTTAAGCCACTGGTCCACATGTCAATGCTCGGATGGATTGACATGAATAGGATGTTAACATGACACAGTAAACAGTTACAATTCAATATCAAGGCATATGACACTTAACTCATTAGTGCTAAATAATTGGTACCCAAGTACCTGCTTTATGGTTCTTTTGGACTTCAGACCCATGAAACCAGACTCAATTGTGCGAAATCCGTACGATTCAAATCCATTAATCATAAAATTAAAGCGAACGCGTACAGAGCCCCGTTATACAACTAAAATGTTGCAGTACTTGGACTTTATGTACTCCAGTAATAACTCATCGCATGATATGTTTCCTCATAGATAAAAACCACAATTATACTAAGAGGACAAAATGACATTAAATTGTTCTTTTGCTATTTCTATCTTGATTTGAGCTTATGTTTCAAATGCGCCCACATGTAATGGCACTGTCCCCAACAGGCAGTACGTCTTCTAGTAACAAAATTGATCACACAAACATTTTAACCATATAATCTTTGGCCAAAATAAATGTCTGCGGTAGAATAATACAACGGAATTACTGAACAGACCACACACACAAATTACACACAACTCCACACATACAGATAGAAGAAGCGGAGGTTTTGCTCAGAAAAATAACTTTTCTTTTTTGTTTCAGCATCAGGAAATTTGTGCTGGCCATAAAGCATCTGCCCTGTTCCTGGAACCACTGAGACACCAAAAAAAGATGAAAAAGATTATAGAAATAATATAATGATATGATAATATAAATGAAGACTGAATGAAAGTTCTTTGAGACAATACATAATATCATATATTTTATGTAATAAGAAATAAGCATGTTTAAAATAAGTGTTTCAAGTCTGAGTAGTAGTGCTTTATACTTGTCCATAGCGCGTGCCAACTATGGCTTAAAAAAATGAGGACGTGTGCATTTAATCTAATTTTACTTGGAAAAATGAACTGAAATGAATTCGGTCAAGTCGAACAAACAATAGCTGATGAGCTACTAAAACATACAAACAAAAGCAGCTACCTGTACACTTTGTTGGTTTATTGATTTAGGCCTCTGCTAACAGACCATATAAAAACTCTTGTGCCTGTGCAGTACCATTATGTCTGACAACAGCTACATGACTTCTGCAGGAGAGAAAAGGAGACGATTGTCAGAATTTGATCACAGCCTAAACGTTTGTGACAGCTTGACCGCTCCGTGCCCTCCAGTATCCTTTTTTTCATAGCTTCACCCAGTTAAAATACTCATGCATTTGGCAATACTGAGGGAGACACGAAGAGACGGGACACAGCAACAGAGGGGCAAAGCTATGGAACGGGGAGGAACAATAACTGGAGAGGAGTCATCGTGAAAAGTTCTCCTGCTCCTCACTGGATAAAGACCTCCTGATGTAGGTCGAGCAGGATACGGGTGATGTTGTTGATTGGTCCGATCGCACTGAGTGTCATGGAAGCGTCCTGCCCCCACAGCAAGTTGGGCCCAAACACCACAGCCAGGTTGGCATTGGTCATCTTATTGACTTCACTCTCAGCAGACACCTGCACATCAATAACAATAAAGATCAGAAACAATAGTGCTTGAAGGAGAAAGTAGGAAAGAAATACTCAGCAAGAACAATTAGAAAGGCTATTTATGGCTACTTTGGATAATTATCAGCTATTATTGCTTTCTTTTTAAAGAAAACGTTAATGAAATAAAATATATGTATGAAATTAGTTAAATTTTTTACATAAAATGCAGAAATAAATGTTAAACAATAACAAGTTACATTCAAAATTAAAATGTAAATATAGATATATGTAAATATATATATAAATAGATACTGTGCTGTTCAAAATGTTTTTCAAAGAAGTTTCTTATGCTCATCAAGGCTGCATTTATTTGATCAAAAATACAGAAAAAAAAACTGTAATTTTGTGAAATATTATTGCAATTTAAAATAACAGATATTTATTATTATTATTATTATATACTTTAAAATATAATTTATTCCTGTGAAGCACAGCTGACTTTTCAGCATCATTACTCCAGTCTTCAGTGTCTCACGATCCTTCAGAAATCATTCTAATATGCTGATTTATAATCAATGTTAGAAACAGCTGTGCTGTTTTTTGGGGCCTGTTCTACTTTTTTCTTTGACAAATAAAAAGTTAAAAAGAACACTGTTTTTCAAAATAGAAATTTTGTGTTACAATATATACTACTATTCAAAAGCTTGCGGTCAGCCAATTTTTTTCTTTTCTTTTTTTTTTTTTTTTTTTTTTTAAAGAAATGAATACTTTTATTCAGCAAGGATGTGTTAAATAGATAAAAAGTGATAGTAAAGACTTATATTGTTAGAAATTGTTTCTATTTTGAATAAATGCTATTCTTTTTAACTTTTTATTCATCAAAGAATCAAAGAAAAAAGTATCAATTCCAAAAAAATATTAAGCAGCACAACAGTTTCAACGCTGATAATAAATCCGCATATTACAATGATTTCTAAAGGATCATGCGACACTGAAGACTGGAGTAATGGCTGATGAAAATTCAGCACTGCGTCAGAAATAAATTAGATTTTAAAATATATTAAAATAAGAAACCAATACTAGAAATTGCAATAATATTTCACAATATTACTGTTTTTCTGTAGTTTTGATCAAATAAATACAGCCTTGATGAGCATAAGAGACTCCATTACAAAAACATTAAAAATCTTACTGATCCCAAACTTTTGAACGGCAGTGTAAATATATAATACATATGTGTATATATTATATTTTATACATTTACACACACACATATAATATGTAGATATATAATATAATTATATAATCATATGCAAAATAAATATATAATAAATATACATTTTAAAAAACAAGTTAAAACTAATTTTAAAGTGAAAACTCTTATTGTTAAACATTGCCAGCTATGTTGAGTATTACCTGAGCAAGAAACTGTATGAGGAAGCGCAGTGATGCATAGTTCTCCTCAGGAAGTGACGTCAGCATGTTCCGAATCCTTTCTGCCTGAGACTCTTTGTCAACATCTGATAACACAACACACAAGAAATGCAAACTTAGTTTGAGTGAATGTGTGTGTAGTCATGTCACTTTCAAGGCTCATTGTAAACAGTCTACATGCAAAAACTGTGGTTTTAACAATCGATTAACAAATGTCAGTATAGTAGGCGTACAGACGTGTATGTGTGCGCTTATGTGAGCTTTCTGGAAGCTGCTGGTGTTGCTATGTGAGTGCGTTGTGTTTTGTGTTCTCACTGTGGAAGTTGACAATGTCGTTGTAGAGCTGATAGGTGAGCAGCGGCTCTGGCAGTTCTCTGAGGAACATCTTTAAGATCACAGCTGCCAAGTGGACATCGTCCAGCTGAGAGAAACTCACTTCCTCTCCTACAGACACACACAGATGCACATAACATTCTAAGGACTGATGCCAATCATTCTTGTAAACAGGAAATGTCTGAGGATTCTTCCGCATACAGAGCATCACACGACTTTACCTGAGTTATATTTCAGCTTAACTTCCTTAACCAAAGAAACATTAGCAGAACGCCGGAATATTCCCTCTGTCTTAAGACCTACAATGAAGATAAAATTCACATTCTTGATTAAAGAAAGTAAATAACTACATAAGTTTACACTATTCTATAACAAAATCGGCCCTATATTCCACAAACCCCTCCCCCAGGCTAAACAAAAAGACTACTATTACTATATCCAACCTTATGTGGATACATACAGTACATTCACGTTAAGAGGTATGTAAAAGTTTGATTGAGCAATAAATTTGACTTGACTAAAAGACCTACCATTCTCTTTCAGGTATTCAATAGTATCACGCATGACTAGTGGAATTCCCTCAGAGTCTGCTGCCCTGTGTCTCAATCTGATTACAAACAATACAAAACAACATCTAAATATGCAAAGCTCCTCCAAAAAAAATAATTAGCAATAAAGGGTTTCTCATAGTGCACAATTATAATTTACAAGTTTTTCTATTAAATTCTGTAGTATAAATGAGACTGTCATCTTCAACTGCATTCAGTCTAAACTCTAAATTTCCACTAAATTTCATGCTTTCAGTCAGAAACAGACTGTAGCTGTGTGAGATATGAGAGGAACTGTTAGAGAAACTTACTCTGACAGTGGGACCCCAAACTGCTGGAAAGGAAGAGGAGGACTACGAGGAGGAGAGATCGGTCCGGGGACGACAGACGGCTTCAGGGACAGACGGATCTTATCATCATACCTACACAAAGAAACTCTTGAGTGCGCCTCAAAAGAATTTTTTTCTGGGCTAAGAAATGACAGTGTGATCCAAGCACATGTATAACTGCATATATGAAAGCATATATAGAATTTCTTACTCTCTGACTCTGTTGGGGATCACCAGCTGATCACATTTCACAATCTCCTCCAACTCACTCAAATAATTTATGTAGTTTATCTTACGGCCAAACTTAAAGCTGTGAACAGAACATAAACACATTGGTCTGTACTGTATTATGAAGTATAGAATACAGACTGTAAGATTGAGATTACAGTACAAATCACACTCTACAAATAAAATGAGAATAAAATAATGCTGAGTATAGTGTGGCACTGACCTGATGATGGGTTTGAAGAGAATAAGGATGGTTCTGATAAACATGGTGGGATGGACAATGTACAGCGCCTTGATATTTTTCTTATACCTGCAACAGACACAGTGATACTGAAGCTTGACAGAATCAATGAGGTTTGCTCGTATACTGCTGTTAAAGCACTCATGAGCCTCTCACTATCAACAGCATCACTCACTTCCTGTCAAACTCTCGATAGGCATCTCGAAGCCAGCTTAAAGAGGGCTTGTTCTCGCTGGTCAGACCATGATGGAAGTAGATGAGGGTATAATCACTCTCCACATACTTATCAAGAGTCTGCTTCAAATACCTGCACACAAATATCAATAAATGCATATCAAATCAAAACTTTTATTTTTTTTAAAACCAACAGTTTGAGTTCAACTAAAACAAACAGAAGTAACATCTGCACTTAACATCATATTTGTGAATCAGCTGTCAATTACTGAAACTTCAGGTTTTATTTATTCACTTCAGAGTCATTTAGGCATTCAGTCTAGACATTTGGTCTACATTTCACAAAACACTCAGACACTTCTCAGACAACTCCTGAAGTTCACAATAAGGAACTAAAATAAGTCTTGATTTCACTTCATTAAAAACTTCATTGTCTTGGACACTGTGGGTACTTTGACCCACTGAACACAAGATTAATTTATAACTCAGCACATGAGTGGTTGACATTCAAACAAAAAAATTGCGGAAGGAAAACCTCTAGCATATGAAAAGAAAATAATCCAGTTGTCCTAAATATGTTTCTCACAGGATATGCATTTTGGCATTTTAAACTAAGTCTAGAAAAAACTGACAGTTAATCCCTGAAATGGTCAAATAATGTGACATATCATACATTTATATAAAAAAATAAAATAACAATTATTTTCAGTAATTACTCTACTTTCAGATAAATCATGTTATAATTTAATAAAACTTTTACTGACACCATTTCCAACAATCAACTTTGATCATTTTATCTGATTATTACTTTGAATGTCACACCATAGGATAAAGAAAAGTAAGTAAATAAATAAATAAATATATATATATATATATATATATATATAGCCCAGCTTAATACATCTATTAATAAACTACATAAATGAAGTAAGAGCAGCGATGCCTACATGAGAAGTTTATGATGGTCCAACTGATGTTGTGGAGGCATGCGGCAAGCGTTAAAAACAATGACCTTCCGACCAAAGTTATCATCACCTAAAAAGAAAGAGAAAGATGGGAAGACTTTAGAACTAGATTTAATGCTAGCTGGTGATGCTAATGCATTTCGTAACACCTCACCTGCCACCTCCACAATCTGATGTCTGGCAATGTCATAGAAGGGGTCGTCCCAGGGCAGATGTGAAGTGCCACCAAGGCTTTTAATATCTGAAGCTGCAGGAAAGAATATAATGAATTCTACATTAAAAAAAAAATAAAAAAACATGTAAATATCCAAAACATAGGCTATGGAGTATATGGCTATAGACAGAGGAAAGTCAGCCTCTCAGATCCCTCTCGGCAATAGCTTAACCAGATGATCAGGATTTGAAATTAACACCCACCAACCCAACAAATGCAAGTAAAATCAGCCATGGTTGGTAACACATATCATGTCCTCCAACCAGAAGCCTTTAACATCAAAACAAAAGAAAGCATAAATAGGGCCGCACACTGGAAAAGAACCATGTACATATACTGGTGGCACAGTTTTGTGGCTTGAATAGCGTCTATGCCTTATATGAAATATAATAATATAAATCATCCTTTCTCTTTCCATTTTTTCAAGCATCTGAATTCAAAGTCATTGATGTCACTTTGTTATTCTTGAAGTGAAATTTTGCCTGTACACTAGTGATTGTGTTCACTGTTTGTATTGGCTGTCCAATGTGCGACTGAACCCCCTATAGGAAACAAAGCCGCTTTTTCTGAACTGCTCTCACTTTTCTTTTTTTATGGATGTCTATGGAGGAATAAATTCAGTATGCTGACTTTTTGTGATATAAATTGACAATCTGCTATTCTTCAACATATTTACCACTAAACATTTCTTCTGGAGTGAGCTATATTTGGAAATTACAACAAAATAAATGCTGGTTTATAAGAGAAGTCACAGAGAATTTTTTTTTCTTTTATTTTATTTCTATTTATTTATTTTACATTTTCATGGTATTCGCAAACAATGACTTGACAATTGACTGTCATAAAATTGAAAGCCATTCAATGATTCGGGTTTAATAATAGATATTTTCAAATCTAAGCAGTGATTTTGATCATCAGGTTTATTTCTGATATTTTTCTTTCAGCTAGCAGAAATTCTGAATGACTTCACCCACATCCGGCCCGTCATAGTCATCCTCTGTAAGAGTGGTTAAGTGTGTCTCTGGGTGTATGTATGTGTGTGTGTGTGTGTATACTGTATGAGTCATGCTGCATGACTCCTTGAGTTCTCTGCTGCCTCTTAAATAGGCCGTGACAATAATGTCAACTGGAAGGTTTTCAGCTTCACTTGCCTCTAAAAATATAGCAAGCATATGACTGGTATTCATTATTAAATGGTAGACTTCTTGCCAATTACTTCCCTTTTCTTATACCGCTTTATTCTTTGAAAAGATCAGTGTAATTCTGCAAAAGTGAAACTAAATTTTCAAATTATTATTATTATCCTGTAGGACACACACAAACATTTCCACCACCATGCACTCACCGGATTTGCTCAAGCTAACAGGGTCATCTGGTGGCCACTGTTTGTCCTGTACCAGTTTGAGCTGGTCCAGGGCAGCGCTAGGAGAGTCGTCTCCTCCCAGATCATCGTGAAGGTCCACCAGCAGGTCAGAGGACATGATGGTCCTCTAAGACAACACAATTCAAACAATATGGTTAGAGAGAGAACAGCACATTGGGTAAACGCAGCATTTTCACACGCGCACACTTGCATGTTCAGTGAATGACTGACTCACATGAGTGACCACAATGACAAATGCTGAAGAGGTCGTTTGAGTTTGCTTCATAACTCAATCTTGCCAACTATGAATCTGTCCCCCATGAGAACCGTTTAACAGAAGTACCTTTCATAATACCGCACAGTACTGACATAACACATCACTAGAAATTGGCTAACATTAACTTTGTTTTCTTGCTTAGATACTGATTCATACTTTACATTTATAATAATGCAAGTACATGTGTAATTTTTTTGTTATTTAAAGCATAGTGCAGCCTATAAAAGCTTTGTGCTACGGAACCCAGCATATAAATAAATATTATTTATTTATATTATTCAGGATAGATTTTTAGCTCTTATAGACTCTCTAAACATCTAATAGACTAGGAAGCAGCTGCAGAATTAAGGGGGAAAAAAACGAGAGGATTTCCTTTTGTGCTGACTTACCAAAAAAAAAAAAAAAAATTCTTCACTGCAACAACATTGCATTCAAAAGAACAGATAAACTGTTGCATTACATTCAATTGCTAAATTAGCAAATTGGGTCCATTTAAAAAGAAAAAAAGGCATCATTAAAAATAATGGAGATAATGAAAATATCTGAAGACTATAATGAAAATGAATGTTAAAAATAAAAATGACATGAAAACATGTCTAGGAAAACATGAACACATGATCTGAAAACTGTTAGATTATGATTATGATGCAGCAATGTTATTAAAAAAGAAGCATCTAAAAAAGAATAGCTGCCTGAGGTGAAGCTGACTTTATGCCAATAAACTGAAACCCGTTCTATGACACTTCCTATCATATTAATCAGATAACTTAGATACATAACATAAACATAACATTACAACTGCACAAAAGGATGCATATGCCAGTGAACTTTAAGTTACGCGCTATAGCGAGAGAGAGCGAGTGAGAGAGTGTTTCAACAGCGCGCTGAAACATGGGCAAGGACAGGATTTACTATACATTTCACATTCTATAAAGTCCTCATTATAATGCTTATGTCATTAATGTTTATGGCAGATTTGTGCTATATTACTACATTATCAAGTGATTCCTAAAATTGCCTGCGTGTTTTCGAAGCCATGAAGTACGAAAACAGTTTTAATTGAAGTATACCTACTGTTGAACAAATATGATGAAAAAACTGCTGCATTATTATAGGATCAGTATTTTTGAAAAAGAAACATCTAAAAGCAATATGACCGTATCAAATAACTAAGTCAATATCGGGCATTACATTTGATCATGAAACTAAACAGTGGTAATATGCAGCGCATTCAGCATGTAAATAAATGTTAATATCCCAACGCATCCTATATAAGATTAATCATATGTATGTAGCTAACCCAGACATCACTACATGACTTCAAAGCCAAGCTTCTCTCTCTTCTCACGTCTATACTTTGAACCGCATGCTGTTGCAAGCTAAACAATCAGAGCTCAGGGTGCCGCCCAAAGTGCTGCTATAACCAATCAGAATTTTTTTTCTCACGATCATCGTTTTCATGATCGATCATCGCTGTCATGGCCGAGTACTCGAGTACTTGATCGCTGTTGCACATCCCTACTATGTATGTGTGTTGATCATAATTTTTATGTAAATAAAAGTCTACATTAAATTTAGACTTTCAGTTGAGGGACAGAAACCTCTCAGATTTCATTAAAATATTTTGTGCTTCAAACATGAGCCAAAAGTCTATTGGTTTGGAACAACATGAGGGTGAGTTAATGACAGAATTATCTTTTTGGATGATCTATTCCTTTAAATCTGTGCACTAAACAACATACTTTGAAACATTAAAGCAGGATCACAATTATCAGTCTCCTCAGCAACAATTTTTAGCGGTTGTGTCGGAAGGCTCAAGCTTTGTGGATCTAAATTCTATAATATTATTATTTCTTATGTTATAATTACATTCTGTACTTAATCTACTTAAAGCATTAAAATATTGTGGCATTGTGAATGTGCCATATTTTTTAATCTGTGTCTGTGTGTAGCCACAGGGCTACTAGTGCAGGCGTCAGTAGGGCTCAGACAGTGATCTGCTGTGACAGTCCCTCGCTTTGGTGCCGCGCGGCAATGTGGCCATCCAGCCGTATCCTGACAAGAATTCTTGGTTTTACCCTTTGCTCTTATTTATATCCTCAACCCTAGAAGAGCCAGTTTCACATTTACTAACATCTGTGACAGCCTTTATTCTACCATGACATTCACGTCCATATCTCAAAATAATGTGATAACAGTCTTCAGGTGACATAACCCGGGTCATTAATCTGTCGCTCTGATTAAAGAACATCTAGTTATCTAGCCTTGTTGCTGACAGCAATCTTGCTACAGATTGCCTTCAGTCAAAGAAATCATATAAAGAAGCTTTCATCTTTTTTATGTTGCTGGTTGGACTATCATTAATGTCAATACTTGATCATACATCTTTTGGTTCTAACCAAACAGCAACCACTCTAGTTCCCCAGTTCCACAGTGCCATCTAATTTATTACCCAGTTCAAAAGATCATCAGCAAAAACAATGCACCTCATTCACAGTTGTGCTTCAAGGCTGCACTCAGCGAATCAACCAGCACTTCAGACAGAAACAAAAAGACCCTAAAGAGAGCTTAAAAACAAGACACTCCAACACCTCCAAAATTAACTATATGCTTTTTAAAATACAAAGACTACAATAAAAAACAATAATCGCCTGAATAAAATCAATAGCTAGTGCTTTTCTCATGTACTAATGAGCTTGAAATTACTAACAAACAAGGTACAATCAAGATTTCACTATCATTTATAATCTTATGAACAATACTACAGGAAAAAATAATGGTATCTGTGTTCATAGCTTGAATTCTGTCCATACACATGGTAGTTTATCTGTGGCTGGTCAGTAATTCTGAGTGCCAGACATCGCTCATACCAGCTGTAACATTCCTCATTCAAAAGTTACCAAACGTCTGCTAAAAAAAATGCAAATGTGATAATTATCAGTTCTTTTTCAAGTAGAGCCAGCTGGTTCAGATGTGCTCAGCTGACAAACACAGTGAGATGCCACAGAATCATCTGCAGAATGAAGCAGATGAAAGCAAAACTGAGTGTGTGGTGGTCTAGAGCTCAGTGGCGTCTTGTGATTCTGCTAATCTCTCTGCAGTGTCCCCATCCATACATGGATCCGAGGGAGAGAAAAACATAACAAATGATCTCCGCACGCCTCAGATGAGCACATTAGCAAATGAGTTGATTAACGGTGGTAAGGTAATTTGCAATAAGGTAATTTGTAGAAATTTATTAAGGTAATTAATAAATTGTGAGGGTAGGATGGATATGAAGGATTGCCTTCAATAGTTCATTCTACATGGTCCTGCAGTGAAACAAATGGTTTTTAGTAAATATAAATATTCCAAATCTCTCAATTAATATGAGGTCATAAAAACTGCATGCACAATAATAATAATAATAATAATAAAAGAACGAATGGCTGTTCAAAATAGTTTTAGATGAAGTATACCATGTTACACTGCAAATCAACAACCAAAAAAACTATTTTTGTTAAAATGGTACCGGTATCTCCACGTACTTTAAACAATCATGGTACATTTTACTATACAAATTAAATAAACAATACCACAGGAAAAAACAATCGACATTGGGATCAGTGCGCAGAGTTTGATTTCGGCCCATATATATATATATGGCGGTCTATGAGCGATTTATCTGTGGCAGGTCAGTAATCTTCTGTCAGACAACATAACCGCTCACGTTCTTCCAACTTTCAGAGTATTTTAGTAAAATGACAAACGTTTACTCTCTTTTTCATCGTCTTCTGTAGTTAGTTACACGTCTAAGTCATCAGTGTCGGATTCCCCAGCGTTTCTAGGGAAACGCAACGCAACATCTGGACACGTAACCATGTGTTTACACAGCAAGAACAGGGTCAACATGCAGGTGTGTGATTTAAATAACACGCAATAGTTTAGGTCTCAGTGATGGCGTTAAAGCAAAAAGCCAGATGCCGCACATATTTGCTCGTTATGATCAGTCGACAGGGAGCTAAGCTAACTAGCTGCAAACCTGTTTCATCTTGACTTGACAGAACGGAAATTCTAGCAAGTGTTGCCCTGCCGTATGAATAGAGGCTTATGCGGATCAGAGAACAAAACGCTGAGCAATAAAACTACAGATGTTACGACTCAAATATGGAGAAATTAATTTACCTAATTTTCAGCGCTCCCTATTGAAGTCTTCACAACTCTGCCAATCTTGCAAATTTCACGCGGCACTTCCGGTTTGCGATCCGTGTAGTTCGGTGTAAACGGCCCGGATGCAGGAGGAGAACGCATGACCACGCCCCCGAGAATGTGCTGTTGTCATAACCATTGTTTGAACAACAGGTAAAATGCCCCACATTAAAATCTCAAACAAACTTAACGTTACACGTTTGTGTGTTCAGTCTAGAGCCATAAATGTCAGAAGTCTCCCTCTGTGTCAACACCCATTCATTTAGGGATCATTGAATCTGATCAGCAACACCATTATTGAATTACAAGTACATTATGACCTTTAGTTTAAATGAGTTTGATTTGTGGGTTTTATATTAAGTCTGTTAAACTGAAGTGATTCAATGTCTCACGCATTCGGCGTGACACTCACGCATTTCACCAGTTCACGCGCTCTCACGCCACACCTTGTATTTCTCACACTGAGAAGGGATAACTTGTTCCTCTACAATTAATATACAATTAATAGATGAGGGAATACGGAGGTAAGTTTTCTGCCGAGTTCATCGCTCTCTCGACTCTCGAGTTATACAGAGTTAAATGCCACCTACCAGACAATCAGAAATTAGGATGCTGTTGTTTCCGTTTAAATTACGCGATTCTGCCTCAAGCTCGTTCGTTACTAAGCAACATGGATGCGCGCGCACACGGAGTGTAAATTGGAAGAGAAAGCTTCAATGAATGCTGTAGGTAACCCCTTCATTTATTTTTTCGATTTTAAGATTCCTGAACGAAATCACTTGCCTGTGAAAAGATAGTGAGAGCTGATGTTGGGGAATATAGCCAAATTCGTGCTAAAGTATTACTGATGCAGACAAAAACTCTCCAACTGCTTTGCAACCAGAAGCTTTAACCTAGTTTTGGCTTCTTGAAAGGAAAGTACTAGAGATGTTATAACAGTTGGTAAATCTGATAAAAGACAGACGAATTCATCCAAATATAATAAATTGTTTTACATAATTAAAAAAGTATAAAAAAAATACAATTTGGCCCCAAACATGGCAACTGAACGGCGGTGCTCAATGTACATACTGTACACACACAGTAGGATTACAGAACTTGTCCTGAGCATGTATGTCAAGCTGTGTGTGTGTGTGTGTGTGTGTATGTGTGTGTGTGTGAGAGAGAGAGAGAGAGAGAGAGCACACATTTCAGCTTATAGATTTTTTTTTTTTCTGTTGTGTTTGTTGCACATTTTGATGCCATGATAACAGGGGTAGGGGGCTCCCATATAAACCACTGTGGCTTCTCGACTCAAATTCAGATGCAGTGTGTTTTCCATGGTGGGTTTGAACAAAACCAAAACTAGAAACAGTTTGGCTCTGGATGGAACGCTGTTATCATGACAGTGCTTTACTGTATGTGGGAACCCTCTACCCCTGTCATCAGGCATCAAAATGTGCAACAAACATTTACAACAGAAAAAAAGAAACATAAGCTGAAATGTGTACTCTCTCGGTCTCTCTCTCTCTCTCTCTCACACACACACACACACACAGTTTGACTTACATGCTCGGGGTAAGTACTGTAATGTATATGTGTACAGTATGTACATTGAGTACTGCTGTTCAGTTGGCTCGTTTGGGGCAAAATGTATTTTTATTTTTGATACATTTGTATTTTTAAATACATAAAGCTTTTTATTTTATTAGAATGAATTTGTCTTTCATCAGATTTACCAAATGTTACAACTTCTATTTGTGCTGGTCAATTATGAAAAATAGGTAAAATTGAACTGCTAGCAAAAACATGGGTGCTGCAAATATTTGTCCTGCCCCTCCCCTTTACGTGGCCCCTCCCCTAATCTCACTCCAAACTTTCCTTATAACTTGAGAGCCCTGGAAGTGATTGCACTGAAACTGCTTTACATTTATTTTGTTGTAGGACATTTTGGTGTGAAATAGCTTATAGAAATTCATTGATGAGAGCATTTAGTGATCAGCTGCATGGCATCACAAATTCTCTTGGAAGATGAAAAACAATTTTATTGAACTAATCTTAATAATCATTTTGTCTGCCTTCCCATTTATGTAAATTTATTAATAGGAAACTTTTTGACCTTTAAATTGCCCTAGCAATTTTCTTCTTCTTTCAAAGCATCTCAACAAAATATACAGTAGTTTTTGACAACTATGAAAAAAAGAGAGCATCTTTGGTGTTTGTTGTAAACACCCTTGAAATGGGTATATCAGTCACATCACTGTTCCTTCTCTATTTCTTCATGGCAAAAACCTCAAATTTAATTTCAGAATTAAACCAGAATTACATCTGTTTCATTATAAACAAGAAGCCTGTCCATTCTCACCCTCAATACACAGAAAGAAACTCCATGCTTACACACTGGTATCAACATACAAAGAATTCAGATTTATTTATCCATTTGCAGGTTTGATCACATTTGATCAAAGTGTTCATTTATTGTGTGGCAAAGGTGTTTTTCCAGCTTGGAAGATCACTCCTCATCTGCTGAGCCTGTTTTTTCGATGACTTTTTTTATCCAGCGACGCATGCGAAATAAATGTGTGTAGAATCCATATTTGCCATCACGGTCACAGCCCTCACCCCACGACACAATGCCAATCTGATACCAGCGTTTATCTGTAGGACTCTGTGGGCAGTAATGGGTTTTAAAAGAACAAGATGTTTAAATATAGTTAGTGTTAATCCAACAAACAGAGCTTTCACTGATAAGTCAAACTCGAAAAGCATAAACATTATTATACCTTCATCACAAAAGGTCCGCCACTGTCTCCTTCACAAGCATCACCTCTTTTTGTATCATCTGGCTGGTAACCTACAAAACAAAAGATGAACTTGTAACACCTGAGTGCAAAAGCATCACACGAGCTCTCAGCAACTGAATAGTCAAGGGTCTAAAGACCATGAAAAGTATGAAGTACCTGCACAGAACATGTTATCGGTGATGATGACCGAGGTGGAATTGCGACAGATGCTCTGATCCACAATGGGCAAGTGAATCTGTTGCAGCACTGATGGAAGATTGGTTGGGTTTGAGGTCCACGATTCCCTGAGGTTCCCCCAGCCAGTTACACGGCCCTTGTAACCTGCAAACATCAAACTTCAGAGAGAAAATCTGTCAGTTATGATTATGGTAATATGCATTTTCCATACATTGTTTTTTTGTGTTCTTAGTACGTTTCACCATAAATAAGGGTAAATAAATGCATAAAATGACCCCTTAAAGAGGTTGGCATCCTTATGAAGTTTCAAAATTGGCATGAAATTAAAATCTATTTTCTAAATGCATGCTACAAATCTTATTGTGAATGATTCATCCATGATTCATCAGACATGTCGAATCATTTAGTCTGCTGAAACTCCACCTGTTTCTTACAATTGACTGCAAACTCACATTGAAATATACCTCCATTTAATTACAGTAACATCTGATGAGTAGAACCAAGTCCCTGCCCTACTTGATTTTCTTCTCCAATAATCTGCTTACTCGGAATAAACAATATGGAAGAAATATCTGTCTCTACATTCATCTCATTGTGATTAAATAGGTTTAGAGTAAACTACTGTATTTACTTACTTCTTTGCAATGTTCTTGGTGGGCAGACAAACAGGGTGGATCTCATTCGTAAAGACAACAGGCTTCTTCATGTGCAAAAGAGCAATGTCCCGGTTCAGGTTTTCCTTCCAGTTATATTTCGGGTGGACAATGATTTCATCAATGGCCACAATCTTCTCAGTGCCCCTCTCATACCTGACTCAGAGAAACAGGAAAGGGTTTAAAACAGCTTAACCTTCTGTAAACTGATGTTTCTAAGTTACTTACAGTAGTATATATAAAAAGTGTGCATTTGTGAAAAGTCTGGTGAAAAGAAATATATGCAGGTTTTCTAGAATTTTTTGAGGGCTCACTTGGTACGAGAGTGTTTTCCAAGGCGGACGATGATATCATTGATTGTGAAGTTCTTGTTCCACGGTGGATAGAGAATGCAGTGGGCGGCAGTGAGAATCCATTCATCACTGATCAGACTGGCTCCACACAGCAGCTCCTGAGGACTACGCTTATACAGCATTACCTGCCTGCAAACAACATCAAACACAACATTAAAAACAAAGCATTAGCATTCAACATGATCAATAATGCCAAGATATTTGAAAACAGATGTTTAAAAACAGCCCCTGTGCTGTATTTACCATGGAGCACTGCCCATTTCAGCCTCAACTCCGTCCACTATTCTGCTTCCAGAGTATGACATCAGTAGCTCCTTCTCGTTCTTATCTTCTTTGCTGACCTTTTCAAACAAGGGGCGCACTCCACACTCTGACGAAAGACAGTTTAATCATCTTAATTATCAGTTGATTATACAAGAACTCAAACTTCTAGTGATAACATCTGCAAAAGAGATGGTGAAGGTATCAGACTTTTACCTTGCTCTCCATTGCCAAAGCTACGGGGATTAAAGAAAGCTTTCCTTTTGTCTTCGAGAGTTGTTCTCTCTCGACCACCTGATTCCTCAACAAACTTGTCCAAAGGGGCATCTGAGAGTAAATGACAAACACAGAATGATGTTCAGTGTGGGCTTAGTGGTGTGTTGATGATTTATGTCTAATGCACCTAGGCTTTTTTAACATTTGAAAGTGACATTTAATCCTAATTTAAAGACTTTGGTCCAGATGTCACTTTTAATGGCGCTCCAAGGTTCAGGGGAAGAATTGAATATTTTTCTTGTTAATGGGAGTGTTCACAAAAAAATTTAAATTCTGTCATGTAGTTTCAAAGAAGAAGATATTTTGACTTCCACAGTATTTTTTTTCATACTTTGAAAGTCAATAGCTACCAGCAGTGGTTCGGTTACTTTGTACTTTTTGTGTTCAAAAGAAGAAAGAAATTCCTACAGGTTTGTAACAACATGAGGGTGAGTAAATGATGACAAGATTTAAATTTTGGGTAAACTATCCCTTTAATGTATGTGTTTTTGTAGAAGGCAGTACTGTTCACTCACCGCACAACTCCAAGTCACAGTAGTCAATAGTAATGTTTCCAAAACGACACCATTTTACATAGCACCAGGGACCCTCCATATCTCCATCTGGGTTTCTGCAGTGGTTCTTCACCAGCTGAACTTGAGGCAGCAACTCTTTCCCCTTTATTAAGGCCTGCACTTCTGCTGCGCTCCACTGCAGGCATGTGTGACCCCCCAGAGTCACAGACATATCCCCTGTGTAGGTCTCCCCATTTCCATCCAGACAGTCTTTAGTTTTCAGGTAACGCTCCTCAGGTTTCACAGTTTTCACAGGTGGTTGAGGAGGGGGAACAACAGCCTCACCTGAGGAGAAAAGAGTGAGATGATCAGTGCTGGTGGTCCAGCATAAATTGATGGAATGAAACACGTACTTACACAGAAGCATAAAATGTGGCATAAACACAGGGCACAAATATGTGTCAGTTGCTATCAAATATGGTAATGTGCATGTTTTGGTAAGTCAGCAGTCATTTAGCAGATCCAAAACAACATCCAGTATACTTATTACAGTGACAATTTCTTCTGAGCAACCTGGTACAATGGCACAACGGTGATGGCTCAACTTTCTGGTTGCCAGCACAGAGCTTTAGTTGCACCACAGGATGTTTTACTCTGATGTTTTAGTGATTTTCTCTACCGCATTTTGGCACGCTGCAGGACTCCCTCCTGACTGTTGGGTCTCTTGTAAAACACCAAGGGCCTTCACTGCTCTTATCTGGGTTTCTGCAAAAGTTCTCCGGTAGCTTCAGCTGTGTCACATTAAATTCGCTAGGGGGGAAACAAGTCGGTCATAAGACAGAAGAGCTGCTTCAACATCACTGAAGGTTTGTAAAGCTAAATACATGAAAACAAAACAACCTTTTCTTTACGAAAAGCATTTGTGTTTTCTAATCGATCAATATAAAACGATTAAAGGTGGTTCAACACAAGAACAACAAAAAGAGCAGAAGTACTTACTGAATCCTGTGGGGGAAGTTGCTTTTCCAGTACTGACACGACTTTCCAGACTTGGTGACAGACACACTACCAGCGTAGTTTTCACCAATATTAATGTAACAGTCTCCTGTCAATCACACGTCCAGCTTATAGGCTTGTTTTACAACATAGAAACTAAAGCTTTTACCAAAAATGTCTTTGTGTTATAAGAAGGACTCGTAGACATATTCTGTGTTGTTTAAGTATGCATCACCCTTACCCTCTGCATTCACACATATTCTCAAATGGTTGATATTTGCTGGTGTTCTGTATAATTTTGTTCCCCCACATCCTGGAGAACAAAATTAGAAAGACCTTGTTACAAAACTAACAGAGGTGCCAGGTTGGCAGCATCAGAACAATTTCTTTAAATTGTAAACAGTTAATAGTTAGAAATAGCTCATAAACAAAGGATTACCACTCCCACCAATGATATTTGTTCACAAGCTGTCATTCTTAAGGTTTAAGGTTATAATTGCAAATGTTTTAACCTGATACTAATCTTTCTAATTTGTAAATTGAGCAGGGAAAGGTCAGTGAAAATGCACTTTGTCCCTGGTTCAATATAAACTGTTTACACAAAATGTTGTCACTGTTTACATTGAAACTTTCTGTAATGTGATATATATATTCTTACCCAAATATTTCGCCCAAAAAATCTCCTGTGAGGCAATGGAAGAAAAAATCATTAACATAAAATACTAGATAAAATGAATTATATCACACTTTAATTATCTGTACTTCTATAGAGATATACCACTGAAAAAGTTCACTGATAGAAATTTAAACATTTCCATTTATTTTCAATTGCAGCTAATTTGTCCACAAGGGCATTGCTCACCGTTTTATCAACTCTCTCAAACACTTCTCGAGCTTCCTCGTGGTCACAAATCTCTTCCACACATTCTCTCTCCAGATTTCCTGCTTTTAATTCCTCAAAAACAGAGTTAGCCCTCTTTGCCCGAATGATTTGAGAGGCTTCCTTGTTGTCGATAAACACTGAGGCACAAAAGTCAATATTTCTCCAAAAACATCTAGACTCACATACTATGTAGAATCATCAAATAATAATTTTGTTCTTAGACTAATTAGCCAAGAAGCCAGATGAATCTCTGTTAATGCTTACCTTCATTACATAACATGAGATGGAGAACTTGTCCAAGAAGTAGGGATAGTAGGAGAGGTGCTAGTTTTGCTCCCATTCTTGAGGATGACTGAGCCTGTAATCCTGAAAAAAACTTGGAGCATCTCATCGAATCTAATCGCCCACTCTGTTAGAAAGCCCACAGCTGGAGTTACTGGAGTCACCAAGTTAATATTGAACTACCAGAGTTCAAAGAGAACAAATGTCTGAACTCTTTTCACTCAAAAAAGCCACTCTTCTGTATCAGATCACCCTTATATCAATGTGGAACATTCTTTGCTTTCTGAGAAACATGAATCACAGATATATTGAATGAAAAGAAGATGATACGTTTCATATCTCCAAAGCAATGTGAATTCATGAGAACATATTAAACAATATTTATAACAAAAGAACTCTACAAAAAATCATAAAACATGTCTGTTTAAATATTTCTTTAAATATATTTTATTATTTAAATGTAGATGCATTTTTGTTACATGTCATTAGAAACAGCTTTCATCATGAAATGATGGTCTTATCTTAGCTGAAGAGCTTTGTTAGTGCTCTGATTATCCTTTCATTTATCAGTAATCAGTATGTACTTTATGTAAAAAGTACAAACATAGCATTTCAATTTAACTTAACGTATAAATGACGTAATCATTTTAACTTTAAAACAACTGATACATCATAGAATTTCCTCTTGTATTAGCTAATTTCCCAATACAGCTGTGTTTTGCTGATATACTTGTACAATGTCTGTATAAACAGTGATGAAACAAGGTCCACTGCGCACAGGAGTCAATATTTACTGATACATGCCACAAACCCTCCTAAAAATCAAAGAACAGCAAGACTTAAATTCAACATAGCTTATACATTTATTTCACAAAGGTTGTTTTTCCTTTGGTGTGAGACATAATATGAAGAGACTATATGTGAAATGGAAATGCTTCAGTGTCACAGCCCTGTCTCTATTTCTACAGTCTGTGCCACTAAACTTAGACCATCCTGACCTTGCAAAATGACCAAACAACTATTAGCATCCTGTTCTGGAACTACAGTACAGCCACTGCTGGCATCATTTTCCTGCACAACTAGGCATTTAGAATTAGCTTCCTGTTCCTGAAGCTCTATGCACTTTGAAGGCTGTTCTTGCACTACTATACACTTAGTATTTTCATCTGAGACAATAATCTCAATGAGATCCTCACTGAGCTCAATGCGTTCAAGCCCCTTCTCCACTCCTTTTTCCAAAACAATTGTGCCACGGTGGTACGCTCCAGAGTCCAAAATGACACCTTCTGGGTGAGACACCATAGTGAAATCTTCTGAGGCTTGAACATACGCCACAGCCTGTCCCTCTTCCAAACTACTGCATTCGGTCCTACTCTGCTCACCCTCTGCTTTCTGGCCCAACCTTTTGGGTCGACCTCGTGTCGGCAATGCAAGACCAGAGTCTGACTGATGTTTGTGAGACTGCAGATGCCGCTGTAGACTCTGCATCATTGTGTATTTGGCTCCGCATACCTGGCAAACATGTGGCTTCTCCTCTAGGTGAGATTTCATGTGGCGCCGTAGCTTGGTTGCCTTTGTGTACCCTTTCCCGCATTGTTCGCATTTATAGGGCCTGTCTCCTGTGTGCAGTCGTTCGTGGGCCCGCAGTGTGTGAGGGTCCCGTAAAGCCTTACCACACACAGGACACAAATACACCTCACCCGTGTGTGAAATCAGGTGCCGACGCAGTTCAGGCACTTGGGAAAAGCGCAGCTCGCAATGGTCGCACTTGTAGGGTTTCTCTCCCGTGTGGATGCGCATGTGTCCCAGCAGATTGCCACGTTGGCGAAAGCTCTTGTCGCAGTGCTGGCAGATGTACAGCCGTTCTCCGGTGTGCAGACGCATGTGGTTCCTCAAAGAACCAGAATTAGCCAGTTCTTTATTGCACTCTGGACACTTGACTTTGGGAGGCTAGTAGTCTGGCTCTTTCGTCCGATGGACTTCCCTGTGGACGCGTAGCGAGGGCCGGCGAGTGAAAGCTTTCCCACAGATGTCACAGACGAATGGTTTCTCGCCTGAGTGAAGAACCTGGTGCTCTTTGAGGTCCCGTTTCAAGCCGTAGTTTTTGTCACAGTGCTGGCACTGAAAGGGCCTCTGACCGTGATGCATCAGCAGGTGGGCTTGGAAGCTCTCCTGTGAACTGCATGTTTTACCACACTCTGTGCACATGTAAGGCTTCTGATTTTGATGTGTGAATTTGTGTTTCTTCAGATGGCACAGCTGAAAGAAGCGCTTTTCACACTCGTCGCATTTGTACTTCCTCTCTCGGATGATAAAATGAGGAAAATCCTGCTCATTTTGCTCTGTGCTGGAATCCTCATTAGTATACAACGTCTGCATTGTGTTGTCTTTGTTATCTGAGACCTTCTTCTTGCTGCTGAGGTCTGACCTGTTTTTTGGATCTTGTCGTTTGTAGATACGGATGGTTGACGAGTGCACTTTTCGAGGTTTAGCGGCAAGACGAGAGCTGGCTCTCAGGCTTCTCTCTGGCTTTAGGTGTTCTGATGAACTCTGGGCTCGTGATGTACTATCACTGATGCTCTGAATCTTATCTTTAGCAGGATGTTCATCGCTTTGCTGGCCTTCACTTTCCCCGTGTGCCTCATCTACTCCATTCTGCTCCAAGACACTGGAATTACAGGCTCTAGACTCCTGCATAAGATTTTTCTCCTTGACTGGAGGATTTGTATCCTCTTGTGTGGCGTTTTGAACAGGATCTGTTAGAATACAAAAGATTCCACATCTTCAGAAGAACATCATATCATGAACCTCTTACAGAGTGCAAATATTATGTATAAACTCACCTGCACAGCCTGAGAGGTGATCTAAAGTGATGGCCTCTAAAGCATCATCTTGATCTCTGTTTGGAGTACTACTAATTTCACAGGCTTTTAGTTGCATTACTTCATTTTCAAGAGGGGCTTCTTCTTGTTCTTTCCAGAGGAGCAGTTCTGTTCCTGGTTGAATGTCCCGACAGACCCTGAGGCCTAAATTTCCATTCACCCCGAGCACACTGACATTGCTCTCTTCCTCATTTCGAGTGCTGCAGGCAAACCTGTGGAGGCAATTACACAAGTCTGATTCTGTGATGTCTTGATATGCAACTTAATATTGCTACTAAATATAATAATTAATAAATTCTGGGTAAGCTTACTTCATCCAGTAGATTTCATCTGAGATTTCATTTTTGAACACATTTTGGCATGTATGTTGCAATTAAACACAGTTAAAAGCAGCAACAACTTTTCTAAACTGCTCTTATGGAGCCAACTTAACGTATTAATGCTTCTGCAAACATACAGTACTAGCCGTATTAGGTGAGAAGTAAATGTAAAGGCTGCTATTGACTTGGAACACATTTGCTGTAGTGGTACTAATCAAACAAACTTTTGTATGAGCTGTATGGTGCAGAATGAAATCTGAAACACACTGGTATCCATATCTCTTTTTCCTTCCTGTTTATTTGGTCAGGTTCCTCCAGACCTAGCAGACTGCCTTTCACCAGTACTCGCCCAACACACCACAGACCCAGCTGTCCATCTTCAGCCAGAGAAGGACCCAGGGTCAGCCCCCGTGGGACTGATCTCAGCACGCTGTGGATGGAGTCTTTCATGTTCCCAGAGCCTTTATCCCTCTCAATGCATTTAGCCACTAGATAGAAACACATCACAGTTAGAGAAGGTGGTACTCACACACTTTCATCTTGAACACTGTAGCTCAAGACAATTTAGTGATAAAAATGAGACATTATTAAATTAAATGCAGAGATGGATGGACAGCACTTACAAAACAAGCTACTAATTCTTGATGTATGACTGTTATTGGGCTGTGTTAGGTTTTCATTAAATTAACTTAATTTTTCTTTCTATTATATTTCTTTGACTTTTTCAAGATCCATCAGAAAGATTTCTTTCTATTTACTTAAGATTTCTTACCGTCAATTTTAATTTATTATGGTTTTACAGTATTAACAACAATGGTAGTAACTACTAGTATTTTTTTGTGCTGTGAATGTCATGGTTAGATGCAATACGAATCACTGCTCGTTGCAATACGATTTATTGCAGTTCTTAATTTTTAAATGCACGATTTTTATAACAAAAGGTCAATTTAAGACTTTGGTATCCTTTTAAGTGATAATTCTGTTTGTAAGTTTATAAAGCAATGTTCAGTTAGTAAACTAGAAAGTATTATGGGACAGATGCGCTAGCAGATGACAAGATATATTCGAAGATGAATATAATTGTCCAATGCATTCCACATCTTTCATAAGTGAAATAAAACATTATGGAGTAAAGCGCAATGTCCTATAGATCCCCAGCAAATATTGTCTTTAAATCTTCTTCATAGATACAGATTGTGCAAAAACCAGCGTTCATCTAGTAGTTAACTGGTTGAATCTGAAAACATAAGCATGAGCATAAACATTTTCAACCAACTCAGGGATATATTTCCTCTGCGCATTGGCCACACGACGGTCTTGTTTATCCAAAACTCCGGGAAAATTATCGTTTTCCAGCCAACAGTGCATCGACCGGAAGCTGACTGTTACAGAGAAACGGTTCCCTCTAGAAACAGCTGCCGCTGCACTCACCCTCACCAAATAAAGCTGAAAGTCATGTGTTTGGAAAGTATCTTAAAGGAGGTGCTCATTAATATATTATAAAGGTTTTTAGCAGATGTTGACAAAGTGTCGTATATACAGGTATATAAATGTTCCTTGGCCTGCCGTTTATGTATTTTAACTTCTGAAATAGAAGAACCAACGCTTTTTTCAGATCTTCCAGGAACTTTTCCTGGGCTACGTTTTAATCTTTAATTTGAAATTAAACCTAAGGTTTTAATCTTTTAAAATGTAAAGAAATTTTAGAAACAATCTAAATGCAGACAAACTTTCTAGCACAAGGTGGAGCTAGAGGCACAGCTCTGCTTTACAGGCCTACAGTCGACAGAGGAGCGCAGCTGGAGCACACGGGACAGACAAAGCAAGGTTTTTGTGCTGTTTTGACAAAAATAATGGGTAAGTATATTTTAAAGTATAAAACACCACCACATTCTGATGTGGTGTTTGTATTTTAAATGTTTCCATGCTGGATATTCACAATTTGCCCACAGTGTCAGTATAAATGCAAAACATATCAGATCACTTATATCTACTGCTTTTTCATTCGACATGTAACTGCCATAACATTCATTTTCTTAGAAATGCACAATATAACAGCACAATAACTTTTCCATGCCATTAGAGCCTATCAGAAATTAAACTCTTTTTGCAATGCCATTAGAGCCAATTGCTTTTAAAAATAATACATACATACATAGTCTTTTTCATTTGAATAAAAAGCATAGTTATTTTCCTTCATCTACTCCTCAGTACTTCAGTCTAGCTGAGATTATAGTGTTAGTTTAGAATATTGCTACATCAAAGAGCCAATTTCAGATTATTTTGCAAAGGGTGTATTGAACATATGCTTCGTGCATTTTAAAGATTTCAAGATTTCAATAGATTTTTATATTATGTGAGCTGGCCTTGTTTTGTAATGAATGTAATTCTGTAATGGGGAGACCTGAGCAGAGGAGTTACAGCAGTCTAATATGCCTGAACAAGTTTGTGCCAAGGGCAAAAATTTCCTTTTGTTATGCTACCTGAAACAGATGTTGCAGTGTGATTTGTGAAGGCTGTGGGTGTCCAGTATACACCAGGTGACCATGACTGCTGTAATAGCTGGCTCTAATCACAGCAGCTAGCAGCGGCACTTATGGCACTTACAATGGAAGTAGATTTGAGAGTTTTTGGCAAAACTTTTTTGTCAAAATTTTTGACTGAAAGAAAAATTTGACCTATATTAGATCTGTTGATAAAAAGTGCAGTTCTGTCCAATGCCCAAAACTATTTGTAATTTCTAAACATACGGGGGAACCTGCTCTTAGGGAGAAGTTAACATGAAATCTCATCACAAAACAATTATTTATTAGTGGAAGTGTAAAAAGTGGATGTTACATATCATGTTTTCATCAGTCAAAAATAGGAGCAAGTTATTACACTTTTGGTATGCACACACACACACACACACACACACACACACACAATTTTGTTTTATTTTATTTTTATTATGTGTTTTTATTTCATTTTATTTTTTGTTTTTTTTTTACTTTTATGTTTTTGACCATAATGGCCATCAGGGTAGAGCAGGGTCATTCCTTGTCAGCTCAACCAAATTTTTGATTTGTTGTTACCTACAAGGGTACCTACATTTGGTTATTGACCATTGAAAATGGGTTAAATTAAAAAAAAAATAAATAAAAAAAATAAAATAAATGGACATGGAGTCACATTGGGGTCCCAGTATCTATGGGACTGAGCCATATAGGGCCTTAAAAATGAAGATTCCAAAAAAAAAAAAAAAAAAAAAGTTTATTAAAAATGAGAATCTAAAAGTATATTAAAAAAGATACATTTTTAGTTTCAACATTATTTGTTCTTTAGATATTCCTCTTTAAAAAGAAGTATCAGCTGTATGCAAAATAACCCACATTTGGTTTTTGACCACTGAAAATGTGAACAATTTACCAGTTTACTCACGGAGCTGCATTATGATCTCCATATGTCTGGGACTGAATCATTGAGGGCCTTTAAAATGAAGATACCAAAAGGAAAGTTTGTTAAGAACCAGAATCTAAAAGGATATTAAGATATCTTTAATACTTCTTGAGCATTTTTGAACTGTCATCGTTGGCAAATAATGAAATAAAGATTGCTAAAGTCAATAAATTTTACTAATAGACCTACCGATCTCTTTGTACAAATAAAATAATGATGCTGCCATTTTTCTGAAGTCATTTTACCCCCCTCTACAAAATAGTGGATTACTCAGTAAATATTCATCAGTGACATTTAATATCTTGGCTTTCATCACTATATATGTTTGTCTCGCTGCAGAAAAATATTAACAAAATCAAAAATGTGAGCCGGTGAAGTTTCTGAAATTTGGTTAATTTGACACGGAATGATCCAGCAGTTTATAGTGTCAAAAGACACATCCAGTCACAGTGAATGTCTTAAGCAGCTAATTCTCTACTCGCATCCTAAGTGTTTGTCTCTGCATTGAAATTCTATCAGTTTGTTTTCTTGAAGATCAGTCTGTTTCTGTTTTTTTCCTCCCTCTTCATTAGTTCTGTTACTTTCCCCATATCCTGTTATCCTCTTATCTCTGTCTCCTTGTCCCAGTTATTGATCTCTCTACTCTGGTAAAATTGATTGTTGAATTGTTACTGTTAAGGACTTGCACAGTTTGTGTCTGTTAGTTATGAGTCGGTTGTTGAGGATGAGGAGATGGTCTGAATTGATGTTTCTAAACCATGATGTTGTTCAGCAGTCATTCCTCTCTAAATTACCAACCAGCCCTTGTGATGAATGCAGAAAGGATCTCTATCACTCAGCCTTCTCACGTCACCGTGGCAACATGGCTCAGTCTAAGCCAGGAGAGGGCAGATTGGATGCACCACATGCACACACACGCACACATGACCTGGTCGCTTCAAGCTGTGATTTGTAAAACATGTAGCAACCTTCATTCACAGGTTTTATGGTGGCTTGGATGAACGAAGAACACATTTTCATATAACGTCACCACCTCTTTCTGTACATTTTAAGAAGGAGAAAAAGGGTGTGCAAGGGACCTGATTTTGTTAATCAGAGTTCATTATCGTCTGAATGGAGCTGCAATCATGTTGTGAATCAAGATTGTGTCCATGCATGCTTGTGTGATGGACATGTTATTAGGCCATCCAAGATGTAGATGTTTCTTCATTGAAATTTGAAGACATTATCAATACATCACTTGCTCACCAATGGATAATGGTACTGTGGCCAGATCAATGGGTTAAAGTTAAATGGAATATTGCAGGTTTACAATGACTTTAATTCATTCAAATCCCCAAAAAGGCTGGTCGTCCACGTAAGACAAATGCACGAGAAGACAAGATAATGCAGAGACTCTCAATGGGGAATCGGTTCAACACTGCAGCTGGAATTGCTTACTGAATATGTTAAGGATCTGTCTCAGCATGTTTAAGAGAAGATGGACTGAAAGCACACTCAGCAATAAGCCAACCTCTCATCAGCAGAAAGCATCAAAAGGCTAGGTTCACCTTTGTTGTGTAGAGAGAGAAGAACTGGTCCAAGGGGGTCCAACTTTTACATTTCCTAATTAAAATGTATACTTTTACTCCGATATATTTTCTCGAAGCATTCGTTACTACAAAACAGTTAGAAGAAGATGGACTGCAGGAAAGCAGGTTTGACGAATCAGTGGTCTGCGCGTTTGCAAGTTAAGACTCAAAAACAGCTTTGCTCAAGTGCGCGCACAACTGCGGATTATTTTGATTTCCACTCGAGTCGGGTGTGCAATACAGCATCGTCTGCGATAATATGGTAAGTGTTGTTGTAATGATGTGCGATCTGACATTATGAAGTAGGCTATTTCACCAAATCACACGCACAGAGTCCACGCACGTGATAGTCTATTAAAACTCAAAATTCAAGGCATTCTAAATTGTAGACGGCAAAAATGCTTCTGTATGCTTTTTTATGTTTATATAATTTAATATAGTTAACTTAATCTATATCACACAAAGAGTACCGTTTTTCTGCAGAAATCAGCATGAACATATTTAATAATCATTTTATACAAGTTCAGTAAAGCAATGTGACTTACATTTTAGACATAATATTGCTTGTTTTTGCTCAATTTTGCCAAACAAAGATCACAGCACTGTTTTTCGTTTCTGAGCAATGGACGGTGTTTACTTATTGAATGAATCAGCTTTTTGAACGAATCGGTCGAATAAATGGTTCAGTGATTCATTCATTAACACAGTCAAATGCTTTGTCTCTGAATGAATCAGTCGTTTGAATGAATCGGTTGAATCTCAATGACTCACTCAGTAACAGTCATTTTCTGTCACCTACTGGTAGTTTTAATTTCACATTTCGACTATTTTTTTTCATGTTTTAAATTATTTCAAATATCAGTATTCAACGTTTTATGTAACTGCAGGTTAAATGCATCCATGTCCCCTCTGAGATACATTAAAGTGTGTAAATACACCTAAATGCTATTTCAGATGCAGATTCCAGAAGTGTTTTCTTACGTTGGAATGAAAGACACCAAGTACTGGATGAAGTGCTTCTTATTCTTACCCAAAAATACAAAATGGAAGAAAGAGTTAAAACTGAACACAATCTTGCTACTCAAGCTGTGTATGAATATTTTTTATATATATTTATTTGAAGAGTTTGATTCCAAAACGCGATAAACGCCTTTTTTTTTTTTTTTTTTTTAATAGAGTTTCCGCCAAAATCAGTATTGTATCTGGTCAGTACTGAAAAGTCCATTTTTAATTTTACGCAAAATGCGATATCCGCCGAGTTATTAGGTCATGTTTTCTCCCTTTTTTTCCAAACCGCGACAAACGCCAGTCTCTTTCTCTGCAGAACGCGATAAATCCGCTCAACCAATCACAGCGCACCATTCCACGCACTCTAGACAGTAACGGCGGCGCTTTAAATACACCCGGCTTCCTAGTTTTCCTCATCTACTTTGTACTTTGTGATCAACAAACAAGGGCTGCACGATAAATCGCATGTGATTGTCATGCGCATCTCGTCAGTAAAGCCGATTCTGTGATTAATAGTAGGTTACCGGTAAATCTCCATCGCGTGCTTTTAATACACAGAGCCGTAGATCACTGACAAGCTACGCAATATCGCGTTCATAATCGCAGATGAATCGCATTTGATTATGAACGCGATATTGCGTAGCTTGTCGGTGTTAGTGTTTTTATTAATGCCATTTATGTTTTTGTTAATACAGCATATAGCACTAGTCAACTAAATGAATGTAACATTAAAGATGAATGCACTTTTGGAAGTTGAATGTAAGGGAAATATCATTTTGGAATTTCTGTGGTCTAATGTGATCTAATGAGTTCTTCATGTTCTTGTTCATGATGAAATTTTCTTTTATTGTTGTAATTAATTTATAGCAAACAAGATGACCCGTTGAATTCATTTTGGGAGCGATGATTGATGAATGTATTTTTAGTCCAGTGCCTGTATATAAGATTACGACCAAGTTCAGAGGCTGTCATATGTGGATCAATTTACTATGTTGTGTATTTTCAACATGAAAAATAACTTTCATATTGATTCAATGGATTTATTGCATTTTGAAAAAAATAAACAATAAAAAACCGTATCATGGATTTATTGCATTTTGGGGAAAAAATGATACAATTTTATAATAAATATTTGAAAATCAAAATCTGGAAGTGAATGGTTAATGTTATTATAACCTAAAGATGCTATGTGAAAGTTTGAAACAGAAAATAGTGGTTTTCATCTTGCCACTTTCTTGGTAAAGAAAACACATTTTTACTCAAATTAATCAAAATGGATTTATAGCGTTTTGGAACCAAACTCTTCATTTGCTTCTTTTCCATTTTGCATTTACTTGTACTTTTACTTTCAATACTTAACTACGTTTAAGATTAAAAAAATACTTTTCGTACTTAAGTACAATATATATCACATACTTTAAGACTTTTACTCAAGTAATATTCTAAACGGTGACTTCAGCTTCTACCTTCTGGTAAGATATCTGTATTTTTACTTGAGTATGGCTTTCAGGTACTTTATACACCACTGATATATATATATATATATATATATATATATATATATATACAGGTGCATCTCAATAAATTAGAATGTCGTGGAAAAGTTCATTTATTTCAGTAATTCAACTCAAATTGTGAAACTCGTGTATTAAATAAATTCAGTGCACACAGACTGAAGTAGTTTAAGTCTTTGGTTCTTTTAATTGTGATGATTTTGGCTCACATTTAACAAAAACCCACCAATTCACTATCTCAACAAATTAGAATACTTCATAAGACCAATAAAAAAACAAAAAACAAACAAAAAAAGAACTTCTGTTGGCCTTCTGGAAAGTATGTTTATTTACTGTATATGTACTCAATACTTGGTAGGGGCTCCTTTTTCTTTAATTACTGCCTCAATTCGGTGTGGCATGGAGGTGATCAGTTTGTGGCACTGCTGAGGTGGTATGGAAGCCCAGGTTTCTTTGACAGTGGCCTTCAGCTCATCTGGATTTTTTGGTCTCTTGTTTCTCATTTTCCTCTTGACAATACCCCATAGATTCTCTATGGGGTTCAGGTCTGGTGAGTTTGCTGGCCAGTCAAGCACACTAACACCATGGTCATTTAACCAACTTTTGGTGCTTTTGGCAGTGTGGGCAGGTGCCAAATCCTGCTGGAAAATGAAATCAGCATCTTTAAAAAGCTGGTCAGCAGAAGGAAGCATGAAGTGCTCCAAAATTTCTTGGTAAACGGGTGCAGTGACTTTTCAAAAAACACAATGGACCAACACCAGCAGATGACATTGCACCCCAAATCATCACACACTGTGGAAACTTAACACTGGACTTCAAGCAACTTGGGCTATGAGCTTCTCCACCCTTCTTCCAGACTCTAGGACCTTGGTTTCCAAATGAAATACAAAACTTGCTCTCATCTGAAAAGAGGACTTTGGACCACTTGGCAACAGTCCAGTTCTTCTCCTCCTTAGCCCAGGTAAGATGCCTCTGACGTTGTCTGTGGTTCAGGAGTGGCTTAACAAGAGGAATACGACAACTGTAGCCAAATTCCTTGACACGTCTGTGTGTGGTGGCTCTTGATGCCTTGACCCCAGCCTCAGTCCATTCCTTGTGAAGTTCACCCAAATTCTTGAATCGATTTTGCTTGACAATCCTCATAAGGCTGCGGTTCTCTTGGTTGGTTGTGCATCTTTTTCTTCCACACTTTTTCCTTCCACTCAACTTTCTGTTAACATGCTTGGATACAGCACTCTGTGAACAGCCAGCTTCTTTGGTAATGAATGTTTGTGGCTTACCCTCCTTGTGAAGGGTGTCAATGATTGTCTTCTAGACAACTGTCAGATCAGTAGTCTTCACCATGATTGTGTAGCCTAGTGAACCAAACTGAGAGACCATTTTGACCAAACATCAATGACTTGTACATACACTATATGGACAAATGTATTGGGACACCCCCTTCTTTAGAACAGAAAAAGGCACTTCCAAAACGGTGGCAACAAAGATGGAAACATAATTCATGTATTTAAAAATTGTATTTCCATCTCTGTTGCAACAGTTTTGGAAATGTCTAAAATGACTGTACCCATATGTACTAGTCATTGGTGTTTGGTGATGAGTTTTTGGCTCAAGATCTGCATTTAAAGTCACACCAGAGGTGTTCAGCTTGGATTAGGACTTGTCTTTATGCAGACCAGTCAAGTTCTTCCACACTGAGTAAATCAATCATTTTTGAACCTTGCCTTATACACAGAGGGATTGTCATGCTAGAATAGAAAGGGTCCTGTCCAAACTGTTGCTATAAAATTAGAAGCACACAATTCCCCAGAATATCATTCTATGCTTAAACATTAAGATTTGTACTCATGGAAATTACTAAAGTAGTCAAACCTGTTCCTTAGAAGGGGGTGACCCAATACTTTTGGCAATATAGTGTATGTCTGCGATACATTACTCAACACTGCAAAAACACGCAAGTAGAAATCTTTGAAGCTCCCCTCAGCGCAAACACAAATAATGTAGCCTATGCTGATCGGGTTAGTCGCACGGGTGCTCCTAGATATTTTTTGATAGTCGCATGCAGTAGGCCTACTTTTCAGTCGCACTGTAGAGCCCTGGCTATGTGTCGTGATATTTTCTCTTCTTTTTTTTAAATTCACAATTCTTTATATGCGTGCATATATTTTATATTCTGTCTGTATATACTGTATCATTAACTGTTCAGTTTCTATGCATCTGCATCTCATCAAAATAATATATATATATATATATATATATACAAAACATGAAAAATATTTACAATCCAATACACTGTGACCTGATCCAATCGCAATTCTTTATATGCGTGCATATATTTTATATTCTGTCTGTATATACTGTATCATTAACTGTTCAGTTTCTATGCATCTGCATCTCATCAAAATAATATATATATATATATATATATATATATATATATATATATATATATATATATATATATATATATATATATACAAAACATGAAAAATATTTACAATCCAATACACTGTGACCTGATCCAATCGCAATTCTTTATATGCGTGCATATATTTTATATTCTCTCTGTATATTTTGTATCATTAACTGTAATTAATGATAATTAATTGTGATACTATGATAATACACTGTGACCTGATCCAATCGCAATTCTTTATTTGTGTGCATATATTTTATATTCTCTCTGTATATACTGTATCATTAACTGTTCATTTTCTATGCATCTGCATCTCATCAAAATTATATATATATATATATACAAAACATGAAAAATATTTTAAAGATCTAGTCATTATCTTAATCATTTGGTGTCCCCCTATTGGCTGGTGCCCCAGGGCGCTCGCCCAATCCCATCTATGGATAATCCGGCCCTGGTTGTAGGTCTGTGTTTTATTGGTTGTTTTCTCCCCTCTTCCCACCCTCTACACTCCCACTTTTCCACAGTTTTACATGCCCATTTCTTGAGTCTTTTTCAAATCTGAGGTGTGAACGACCAATGCTGAAACAGGGGGGTTTCATGGCCCTTTAAATTAGATTTTGAATCCCAGAATTTCATTAAATCTCACTGTACATGGTCGTGAGTTAAGAGTGTTTGTGTGTTCAAGATGTTCTGCTCCTCTCCCTCTGTTTCTGTTTGTACCAGCAGAATGCCACAGTAATTCAGCAATATTAAACAGACCACGCAGAGGAGAGAAAGAGACAGAAGAGATTATACAAAGCAGTACTGGTTGCTCCATCTCTCCTTGTTTTGTCTGACAGCAAAATTTCACTCAGCTCAGTTTCACTCTGCTCAGCATGAGAAAGAAACATTTTCTAGGGCAGCTTTTGCCTCCATCTATATTTCATGTGTTGTTTCTTTGGGAAGAACTCTTCCCAGTGTGACGGGGGATTTCAGACGGGTTTCTTCAAAGCAGTGTTCAGTGTGAATGAGGACAGTGTTTTTTAATGCTGTCCATGCTGGGCAAAGAAAGTAATGAGGTGTAATTTTGTGGTTTTCACACAGAAAACCATAATGAAAGCTTTAATGAGCTCTCTCTCTCGGTACATTTAAATGTGCACTGTTTTATTCTCCATGAATACATTTGAATGAACTTTAGATATGTGTTGTGTATAACTAGGAAAGAGTGATGAAAATCCTTTCCGCTTATTTAACCCTGATCAATAAGCCTGTTATCAGTGATCAGCAATAATTTTTCACTCAGTCCTTCTGAAATAAGGACAGAAACAGACAAAAGACATTTGTCATGTGACGTGTACTGTGTTCTCTCATTCATTCACACGAACACACACACACGAACACAGCTCCTCCGGGAAGAGCGAGCCAGCAAAATCATTTTTAGCTCTGGCAGGGCAATATCTAGCAGGTGGGAGGTTTTTTTTTATCAGTGGTATTATGTAAGAAGCTCATCAGTGATGCACTGCAGTTACTGCTGCTATCCTGTGCCAATTTCAAGGATGTCGAGTAGACAGACAGCGGACTCGTCCATTCTGATTTATAAACTATAATAAGATTGGGTACTGTGCCCTGTCGTGCCCTGCACCAATAACCACACAGAACACATAAATGTCACCCGTTTTGCAACAAGACACTATTCATTTTGAAGATGAGAGCGATAAATACAAGGTAAAAGAAAGATGACTTTAATATGCTGTGATCCATTTTGTTTTCCATTCTTGTTCTCTCTCTTTCTCTGATATATTTCTCAGTGTGTGTTCATTTGGCGCTGATTGTGGGAGGTGCTGTTGGTCTAGATATCTGTCGCTTCCTGATATTGCTCATCTGCGTGTTATCTATCAAGTCTGACCAATTCTATTAATAGATTTGTCAAATCTCTGACATCAAACAAACACACGTGAGAAATAACACATTTTGAGAAAGGAATATTTATTTCACACCAACACATGGCTATTTGTTTCAAGCATATCTGTGGGTTAAAAATACATTTCTGTCAGTATGAAATTGAGAGTGTCATGCAGTAAGTCATATAGATAGATCAGATTGCAATGATTAACATTCCACTGGTCATCCCTCTCTGGAAAATTATCAGGCACAGAAATGATGTAAATTCAATAACCATTGCACCGTAAATATTTAAATGAAGGGCAAATTGATATTATCTAATGTATTTACCCACAAGATGGGGGATTTCACTGCTTTTAATTGCTACTCAAGGAACCTCTACAAATATATTTAAAACTAAATTTATCAAAACAGTTACACATATCTGACATAAACGTCTAATAATTAACTGGATTATTAGTAATTAAAACATTGCTTTTAATTTGATATTAAAAAGTCAAAATAATGAAAATAATCTCTGAAGAATAATTTATGATCAAGTCACACAAAACAGATTAACACTAAATACACAACAAATACTTCAGCAAAGCTGAATATTTGTCTACAACTGCTTGATCTGATTTGCCATTTGGTTGAATGACTACTGGGTTGGTTATAGCACAAATTATGCATTCCTTCACAGATAGATGCAAAATATTTGATTTTAGTGACATTTGGCATGTCACCTGTAGAATGTGCACTCCTGGTGAAACACTAATACATTTTTGGAATAAATCAGGGCTGGTTGTATTTGGCTACAATTTGACTTGGAATTGGAAAGGAGGAAGCATATACTAACTTAGGTTAAAGTCCCTACTTTTACATGGGACAAACATCTTTAATGAAACAAAATTTCAACATTTTACAACACTGAGCTATAGATCTGTAGTTTGATAAGTGATATATATGGCCACAGAATAAAATAATAATAAAATATTAAATAATAATAAAAATAATAATAAAATCTCACAATTCAGACTTCTTTTCTCACAATTCAAGAATTGCAAGAAAAAAAAAAAAAATCTCAGAACTGCAAGATGTTTACTTATACAAGTTTTTATCAGAGAGATCTAATAAAAACTCAGAATTGCGAGATGTAAACTTGGAATTGCAAGAAAAATGTGAGAATTCAAAGTTAATGTCTCACAATTGTTTTCTCAGAATTGTGAGTTTATATCTTGGAGTTCTGTGTTTATACATTTTATTCACAATTAAGATTTTGTTTCTTCTTAAGTTCTGAGAAAAAAAGTCAGAATTGCAAGAAACAAAGTCCAAACTGTGAGATAAAATTCGCAATTACCTTTTTTATTATTATTATTATTATTATTTTTAATTTTTTTAAACAGGCTTTCATTTCAATGTCCCAAAGTACAATGGTAGAGAGCGTCATCCTCCATTACACTCAAGGGTATAATGATGATAAAGTAACTGCCCATAGTAAATTTCCTGTAGCCAGGCAGTACCTGTTGAGATCCTTCATCCTGCTAATACACATATATAGTATCCTGCTGTTTATATTATATATATTTACATTTTTTTATTAGAAGACAGTGGTACATTTACATTTTTTTTTCTTTATACATGCATCTTGAGAAGAGTAAAGCTGCCCTATTGACACCCTGTATTATTTATTTAGTGCGGTATGCTGTATAGGTACTAGCCACAATCTACAGTTAGTGAGCAGGGCTCCATCTTTCCAGCTGTGACAGTGTGAGGATCCATAAGTCTTCATAGCAGGAAAACCAAACTGTTTGCTATTAAACAAAAAATAAAATTATATTCAAATGCTTTTCTATCTCTGTAAGTGTTTCCGACCACAATAGACTGACTTCTGTATTCCGATACTTTCCGAAACTGCCTGCGAATCATATAAGGGCTTCATCTGACAAAGATTGTTTTAACCGAATATCTGTTGTGATTGTTCATTTATGATGAGATATGAGGGACATCTGTTCTGCCAAATCAGGTTAGATTTAGTAGTTTAACCTTTCTCCTGATCTGATCCAGCCAGGCTTTACACTCTATGGTGTATCAGATATGAGCCATTTGCCTCTCACTCCCATCAGTGGGCTGTTCAGTCATATTTTATATCTGAGATGAAGATGGCTCCAAGTCGGACCAGTTTAAAATAGCATTGAGTAATTTGAAGACACATTAACAACAACACCAAAGGTAAATTCAGCACTGCTTACATTAAAATACTCTAAACTACTGTGTAACAATATTAGTACTGTATGTCTCCTGCAGCTTTTACTTGCAGAGAAAACAGTTTCATATTACGAAACGATAACTCGGTAATTAATATTTATTATATTGGAGTATTACATATTTTTACACAGGAATAGAGTACTGTCATAAAGATCCAACCACATGTTTAACCATTCATTGTGTTTAGGTGGTGTTTTGTAGATTAACCTGTATTCTTAGGTGTAAAGAGGATGCCACATTGCAATTTGCTTGCGTGGATTATCTAGCATCTGCTTCCAGTGCTGCAGGCCGGTGCTGGAGGTGTGGAGCCCCAGCATGCAGTGGCCCAGTGGGAGCAGGGTCCCAGGACTGGCCATGTTCAGTACCTCCAACTCCACGCTGGATTTAGCCAGCAGCTCACTGGGCAGCTCCAACATCATCATCTCGTTCCAAACCGGATTCATCTTGTGCTTCACTCGCCGTGTCTGCTTCTTTTTCAGCTTGGCATTTTGGTGTTTCAAGGTCAGCTTTACCGATAAATCTATCGGAAAACATACAGGATACAGTGTTCTCTTTATTACACTATTGACATTAATATGGTATGTATTGTATTTATTTATTTAGGACCAGTGGTTTGGAAAGTGGGTGGATGGATAAAGACATTTGAATGTTTTTGAAAGATATCCCTCATGCTTACCCAGGCTGCATTTACAGTAATATTGTGAAATATTACTTCAGTTTTAAAAGAACTGCTTTCTATTTGAATATATAATTTATTCATGTGATCTTCCAGTCTTCAATGTAACCAGTTACATTTTTAAATATATTCAAATAGAAAACCATTCTTTTAAATTGTAATAATGTATCAAATAAATGCTGCCTGGGTGAGCATAAGAGACTTCTTTCAAAAAAAAACAAACCTATTTATTCCAAATTTTGACTGGTAGTGTATTTAATATAATTTAACTGCTAAATGCTTTCACTGAGCTTCTGAATCTCTAGTTCACTTCCATCCTAGAATACAGATGATAATGTAACTAATATCTGACTTGGGATAATTTTTAATGTTCACTTTAATTTAAGTGTTGTTATAGTCATATGTTGGTGGTAAATACCTATGTTGTCTTTCAGTTTGTCTGACTGAAGTCCTCTAGCTTTCATTACCACCACTCCAAGCCTATTAGCCGCTGGCAGATAACTGAGTGACAATAGTAGCTCTCCAGCTGATGATGTCACTTCCTGCAGAAAAAGACAAATAAACTTTGGGTTAAAGTTTAATAAAAGCACTGACCTGAAATTGAAAATTTTGGGGCCATGATATTTTACCTTTTAACTCTTTGTTCACATAAATCTGGCTTTTAGAATTTGCATATTCATAAAGATCTCTCTGCAGGGTTCATGGACTTGGCTTTTGACTGCATAAAGAATCATTTCATGCAAATGTTCTGGTAATTTGTGAGGCAGACTGAATGTGGCCAGCTCCTCCCTCAGGGTAAAAGTTAGTGATTTGAAATTATTTTGTCAGCACAGTCCTCACATTAAACACTCTGAATGATGGGATTTCATTAGCATCATGACCTTACTAATCTGCCTCGGCCTTCAGTCTGCCCCACATAATCAGAACATGACATTTCCCTTCACAAATTTACTGAAATATAATCTGGTGCTTTTGAATTAGCTCGGACTAGATGTTTTTGTGTTTGATACTCCAGTCGAGTGATGAACAGTGTCAAATATTACTGATAAATATTATTCAAATGAACAATACTGAAAGTTTTAGGGTAATGCAATCATTATTCTGATTAACATTCTTGTCACTGAGTCAAATTATCATAGTAATATTCAAACAGATAAAGTCTGGATATGAATTGAAATCACATTCATTGCATGTAGATCTATCTGCCCATATACTCAGTATATCAGTTTCTGACTTATTCCCTCATTCGTCAATGATATTTAGCTGCAAGAATGGAATTAGAAGGTAGAAAATAAAAGAGTCCAAGGTCTTCATACACCAAAGTCCTATCCTGAATAATCCAACATGAATCATGTGATAAATAAGGGCACTCAAAAGGATGAATAATGTGAACACATGAACAAATAATATTTTTAATGGTGCTTATACAACCCAGTTCGACTTGCGTTATCCTTTTCATCACAGGTCTGGACCAGTACATAGAGTACATGCAAAACACACACACACACACACACACACACACACACCAAATACCTCTAGGCATTACTTTCGCTCTCTCTCTCGCTCTCTCTCTCTCTGCATTTCAATGTTAGTTAGTAATTCTTGTCATGTCTGTGTGAGTGTGTCTGTTAGAACCGGATCTCCTCTGGAGGTTGTGATGACGCAGATAACGATCTCCTGCTCTGGAGGTCTATGACATCATCAACAGATCACACAGCAGTGGGGGTGGACTGCATGCGTGTGTGCGCGCGCGTGAACATGTATGGTTTGAGACCCAAGAGATTGATTTGAAGCAAACAAGGTGTAGAGGGAGTACAATAGCTTAAAATAAAGTCCCAGATCCATTCTCCTAGCACCTCTTATGAGTAATGACCTGCACATATCTGGATGCCCAAAAGAAATGTCTGAGCTATTTCTAAACTGTCAATGTGTGCACTTTGCACTTGTGGAGACTGAGAAACACAAACACACAGTCAGTATCCCATAACAAAGTCATAATAAAATGTGTCAGAAGAATATTACCTCTACAGCTGTACTCAATATGTTTTAGTGTTTTTATAATGTTTTAATAGGTTTTCACCGTTTATTTAGGAACACGTATATGGGTATCCACTTGTTTGGATAATCTTTTTGGCTTTCATTTATTTTCAGATTTATTTTATTAGCTGCAGTTTTCACTACTGTTTTGGTAATTCATATTTCTACTAGTAAAAGACACCATGTCAGACCTCAAAACCTTCAAAGGTGGTAGGGAGGGAATAGATGTTTAGTGTGTGTGCGCGCGCGCGCGTTTGTGATTTATGAGGACACAAATTTGTATAATGACATGGGTATTACACTGGTATAACAACAAACATGTTTTATGAGGACATTTCCTCAATTAAAATAGCTTTAAACATACTAAACAATGTTTGGTAACCCTTTACTTAAAGCCTTTATATATAATGTATTATAAAAGTAATTCTAATGCATGAATAATACCTTGTAATGTACCTTATAATGCATTGTATGATCTCATGAATAATTGTTCTCACAGTTATAATACATTTATATTATAATACATATCTTATTCATTGCTACACCTTTAGAAAGTATAATGCATTAAAACACAAACCTTCAAATTTTATAATGCATTTTTGCATTATATGTATTACAATATATGTGTGTTGTAATGCATTACAACACACATTATGAATATCTTTATAATGCATTATACATAAAATGTAAAAAATGTGCAAAATATGTAGTTTGTGCAGTATAAAAATCATTGCGCCCATATGGAGAGTCCTCATAAAACAAAAACCAACGTGTGTGTGTGGGTAACAAACCAACACAAAACGCTAGCATGATTCAATGGCTGACTTTTCCACCTCTCTAACCTAGAAATACAAGTTTAAAGGTCATGCACACAGGGTCTCAGTCAGGCCGAACACCATTTAAAGTCCAATAAATATAAATTAGTTCAAATTATATGAATTTCCCTTGAACAGTCCATTGATATCTTTCCCTACATATACCAGAACATTTCATAGGCATTGCCCACACCAATGTGGTTTAATTATCCACCAAGTTAAATTCCTATTTATTACATGACTTACTGGATCACTCTATTCTGACTGGTCAAAATGGCATTAATTGGGTGCATATTTGGCTCATTGTACATTTCTGTAGGGTGAACATTTTGCGCATTATTAAGAGTCAATTTTTTTTTTTATTTAAAATACATTTAATCGAATTTGAGAGATTTCATATGTAACAAAATCTGCATGTTTAAAATCTACATACCTCAGATATAATATATAAGATTTTAAACACACGAAGTGTTTAAGAATATAAATTCTATTTAACAATAAAATTCACTTAATATACATGCATTTACATTCTGATTTTTATTAGCACACAGTAAACCCCAAAAGGAATAATGAGGATCATCAAATATCACACTGATGAAGTTTATTTTGTGATAATGACCAGCTGACAATATTAAGCAATGTTCCTCACCTGTTTGGGTGGCTGTAAATCAACCCAGCAATCAGCGTCCAACATCATGCTTATATCAGCCAGCTTAAAGCGCATCGTGCCCAGAGTGGAATTATGGGAGAATCGATCACAGCAGTGAAGTGAGAGGGCCACTTCTCCATCTAGACTGTCTGTGTATTCTGTGTCCTCTATGGGGACAGTGAACACCAGCTCCTCTCCAAACTGCACATGCGCTGCCAGCTTATGGACGGCTGTGTGAGCGTGCTTCTGCTCTTCAGAGACGCTCACACAACCTGATATATATCCTTCACATCCGGCCTCCACTGATATATTCTCCGCTGTGGAAAAAAAGAGAATATGAGTCATATTAGAACAAGGAGCAGGATGACAAATTGGGCCACATGAAGCTGCTCCAAGCCACAGAGGCACCGGGCGTCACTTTATGACTCCTCACTTTTCATTCCTTTCTATATCTCAGTCGGCATGACTGATCCTCTCCCCTTTTCCTGTTTGGATGAGCAGAATAGAGGTTTTGAGTTTAAAGCAGATTTACGCTCATTACCGATAATGATGCGCATCAATCACGGCGGCTACTATTGAAATGGTAATTCTGTGATTAAGAGGCTTTAAGCTGCCTGAAAGACGCTTTTATTTCTCTCAAACATTGGTTTAATCACAGAGAGTTTTGAATATCAAAACCTCCCTCAGTTCCAGTCATGAAAGCAGAGCAAAACCCCATGTACAGTGACACCTCTATCCCACAAACACAACACACCTGGCTGAGTCATAAAAGGATTACAAATACAACACCAAAGCCTGTGTTTTTTACAGATATCTGTTCCTGTTGTGTGACCTTCTGATGACCTCTGCACATACTGAAAAATGCTCCTAGAACTTCACTGGAGAAGAACGCAGAATTGTTTGTCTGTCATCTGAGTTGATGTGTTTAAGGCCTTTGCACAGATATTTTGTCCCGATTTGCAGCATAGTTGCCTAAAGTCAGAGCCAGTCTGCAGATTTTGGGCACTATGAGTTGACAGATTTTGCAGAATGTAGTGTATGATGAGCACAGATTCCATTTTTTTAGCTTGAGACTATGGGCCAGACTTACTAAACAGGGAAAATTAGCGTTAGAGCGCAATTCCATAAAAGCGCCGATGGGAGGGGGAAATTCTGCATGTGATTTGCTAACAATGCGCACATTAAAGAACACACGCAGCCAGATCATTTCCATAAATGACCAGCACAATCTACCAAGAGCAGCGCAAATTAGCGTCTGCTTTAAGACATGCTTTTTTGGGCATTAAATAAATGGTGAAATTACTGGTATTTGCACAAGCGCAAAAGTTTGTAAATTGCATTGCGTGATTCATTTTAATACTCTCCACCCATAAATTTTGTGTCTACAAAAATTCCTACAAATGCATATTCAATAAGGTCAGGTGCAAAAATAAGGGTGTCCATGCCTTTTCAGTGCTAATTCTTCACTGTACGTCTTTAGTAAATCCTGACAGTACTATTTTAACGTCAAAAGACGGTTTTGCACTGGCGCAAGCTCTTAGTAAATCTGGCTCCAAGTTTACTAAACTCTTCAATTAATTCAAAAGATTATTATTTTTAAAAGCAACTGAATTTTTACTGTTTTTTAAAATCATTCTGATGGTACGCTGACTCCTGTGGAAATGCTTTCTGACTTGTAACAGTGAATGGTGAATGTTTCTTCAGAATTTTAAAGTTGTGTTGTGTATTCTTGTGGTTATGTATGTAATCACCTTTCTGAAGTTGAAAAGATGAAACTGAATTTATGATTGCAGACAGTGTCTGAATGAAGTGTTGCTAATTAGTCTTCTTACAACGTGACAGCATTTCCTCAGGAATCCAGGATGTTGACACTTATTGTATGTATTCTTTGAAACACCTGTTGGTAAATTATCACCAAAGGGATGCTACACAAAGTCTGAGTTTCACCTGCAATTCACAGATACCCCACTATCTTTCTAGAAACATCAGAGTAGATGATTGTTTGTTACCTTCTACAATGCTGATGTGTAGCTCTCCATTCTCTTTGTGCAGGCTGATGGAGAAGTGCAATTTGGGATATAGGATGGAGCTACTTGTCGTCATGGCACCAGTTTGCTCAGATGTGCAGGGAGTTTCATCTGTGGAAGCTAACATGAAGAAAATGAATGTAAGTGAGATTCAACTCTGAGTAAATTAAGTCTCAGGAGCACACTTTCTCATTAAAATCCTTTGGATTCCTTAGACCAGAAATGCAGACTAAAAAGTTCATTGTGGTCCTTGGGACTTTTCACTGTTTGTATGCATTAGTGGTGGGGATTGTTCAGGGATTTTTTTTCTGCAGGTTATATTGATAAGTCAGTAGGTGGCAACAAGTAACTGTCTTTTTGCGTCATGGAATCATTTACATAACTGATTTAATCAATAACATTGATTAATTCAGGATTCATTAATTCATGAGTGCTGCTCGAAGACATGCAGCGTCAAAACTAGACAATGTACGCAACAACAATGCATCCAAAATGTTCCCATGCAAGCAATCATACGAGATACCACGCTGTTGGTCTGCCAACGCAGCACGAAACTGAGAAAAACAGTACATATGCTTTTAAATTCTTGGAGAAAGGTAGCACTCATCTTTCTTTCTATACATCTATACTTGGAGACAGTGTCACCGCTAAGGGGGGAAACTTAGGACGATTCTAAGGGCCCCCAGAGATCTGTTTTATTAGTAGTAACAGTAGTAGTAGTAGTAGTAGTAATAATAAATAATAATAATAATGCAATAGAAGTTATAAATGTATCTACCAAAGAGTTACAAATAAAACAATTACGGCTTATTTCTAAATTTCCGCCAAAATGAAATAATACACAATAAACATGTCTGTCAAAACGATCTCTTAAGCAAATCAAGGAGTGAATTACTCATTCACTTTAAAAAAAAAAACAAAAACAAACAACAACAACAACAACAACAACAACAACAACTTTACCTGGGTTTCCACAGGCAGGGTCACAATTATCTACAGTGTATGAAGCTAAAGGTTTTTGGGTTAAGGTTCATAATGTAGAACATTTTTAACATTATATGCTGTATGTGCATAGGTAGCTAGCAAACAAGGAATACAGCTGTTAAGCTAATAGTCACATTTAGTGGCATAAGATCATGATTGAGAAATGTTGGATACTGCTGGAAATGCTGGTGTTATGGGGTATCCTATTTATTATTTTAGGATTTTTTTTTTGTTTGCCCCAGTGAAGCATTTCTATTAATATAACTGATTAAGTTGTCAAACTCATTCCATATCAGCAGAATAGTGTGGTACAGAAAGTCTATGTCCATAGAAAAGGTTCTGAATGAATTATGTTACTGATACCTAATGGTCAAAAGCAATAGCAAAAGTAATAGGTCAGTCTTATTAAATTGCAGACAAAGATTTTGAATAGCTAGGTTGGCTTGTACACTATATTGCCCAAAGTAATGGGACACCCCCTTCTAATGAACAGGTTTGACTACTTTAGTAATTTACATGAGTACAAATCTTAATGTTTAAGTATATAATGATATTCTAGGGAATTGTGTGCTTCTAATTTTATACCAATAGTTTGGACAGAATCATTTTCTGACATTGCCTTTGTGTATAAGGCAAGGTTTAAAAAAATTTTTTTTTTTGAGTCTGAGTGGAATAACTTGACTGGTCTGCAGAAAGCAAAGTCCTAATCCAAGCTGAACACCTCTGGTGTGACTTTAAATGCAGACCTTGAGCCAAAAACTCTTTACCAAACACTAATGACTTGTACATATGGGTACAGTCATTTTAGACACTTCCAAAATTGTGGAAACAAAGATGGAAATACAATTTTTGAATACATTAATTATGTTTCCATCTATGTTGCCACAGTTTTGGAAGTGCCTTTTTCTGTTCTAAAGAAGGGGGTGTCCCAATACTTTTGTCCATATAGTGTACCTGTATGTACAAGTCATTGGTGTTTGGTGATGAGTTTTTGGCTGAAGGTCTGCATTTAAAGTCACACCAGAGGTGTTCAGCTGGGATTCGGACTTGGCTTTATGCAGACTAGTCAAGTTCTTCTACACTGACTGAATCTTTTTTTTTGTTTTTTTTTTTGAACCTTGCCTTATACACAGAGGCATTGTTTTGTTAGAATAGAAAAGGGTCCTCTTCAAACTATTGGTATAAAATTAGAAGCACAATTCCATAGAATATCATTATATGCTTAAACATTAAGATTTGTACTCATGTAAAATTACTAAAGTAGTCAAACCTGTTCATTGGAAGGGAGTGTCCCAATACTTTGGGCAATATAGTGTATGTTTGGTGCGGTAGGGGGCCCAACCTCATTCTTTCATAGGGCCCAAAATTGCTAGTGGCGCCCCTGCTTGGAGACTTCAACATCCACCTCGATAAACCTCAAGCTGCAGACTTCCACACTCTGCTTGCCTCTTTTGATCTCAAGAGAATGTTAACTACGGCTACTCACAAATCAGGCAACCAACTGGACCTTATTTACACACGACACTGCTCAACTGATCATGTGCTGGTTACTCCACTGCACATCTCGGATCACTTCCTACTCACTCTTAACCTCAACATGATTCCTGACACAACACATACCCCTCCACATGTTACTTTTCGATGTAACTTACGCTCACTCTCACCCTCCTGGCTATCTGCTATGGTTTCATCTTCGCTTCCTTCCCCTAAACAGTTATCATCTCTTGATGCTAACAGTGCTACTGATACTTTCTGTTCCACTCTGACATCTTTAGACACTTTCTGTCCCTTATCTTCCAGGCCAGCCTGTACAACCCCTTCTGCCCCTTGGCCATCTGATGTTCTCCGCAAACATCGTTCTAAGCTCAGGGCTGCAGAAAGGGTATGGCTCAAATCACAAAATCCTACGGACCTTAAATTTATATCGATCACTCCTCTCTGACTTCTCTGCTATTGTCTCCACTGCTAAAAGGACATACCATCACGACAAAATTAACAATTCGCCCAACTCTCGCATTCTCTTTAAAACATTTTCCTCCCTCCTTTGTCCTCCTCCTCCCCCTCCTTCATCAACTCTAACAGCTGACGACTTTGCCACATTCTTCATTAATAAAATTACAAACCTCACTGCACAATTCTCCACACCTCAAACTGTCAAACACATCTTACCAGCAAACATACACTCGTTCACATTCTTCTCTCCACTCTCTGAGGCAGAAGTCTCTAAACTCATCGTTTCCAGTCACCCTACTAGTCCGCTTGATCCTATTCCATCTCATCTCCTTCAAGCCATTTCTCCTGCAGTTGTACCTGCACTCACTCACATCGTTAACATCCCTTAACACTGGAGTTTTCCCCTCAGCTTTTAAACAGGCTCGTATAACCCCACTTCTTAAGAAAGCCACTCTTAACCCAACTCTTTTAGGGAACTATAGACCAGTTTCCCTTCTACCCTTCATTGGAAAAACACTTGAACGAGTTGTATTCAACCAAGTCTCTGCCTTTCTCACACAGAACAACCTCCTGGACAGCAACCAACCTGGCTTCAGAAGTGGACATGAGTCTTACCTCTCAGATAGGTCCTTCAAGGTATCTTGGAGAGGTGAGGTATCCAAGTCGCAACATCTAGCTACTGAGGTGCCTCAGGGCTCAGTTCTTGGACCACTTCTCTTCTCTGATGACACTCAACTCTACCTCTCATTCCATCCTGATGATAGCTGCTCGCATCTCAGCATGTCTAACAGACATTTCTTGCTGGATGAAATCACAATTTCACCTTCCAGTTAGACTCATCAACCATAACTCCTTCAAAAACAGCCAGAAACCTTGAAGTTGTGATTGATAAGCTGAATTTCTCAGACCACATTGCTAAAACTGCCCGGTCCTGCAGATTTGCTTTATACAATATTAGGAAGATCAGGCCCTTTCTTTCGGAACATGCAACACAACTCCTTGTTCAAGCTCTTGTTCTGTCCAGACTTGACTATTGCAATGCTCTCTTGGCAGGTCTTCCAGCCAATTCCATCAAACCTCTACAATTAATCCAAAATGCCGCTGCAAGATTAATCTTTAATGAACCGAAAAGAACGCACGTCACACCTCTGTTCATGAATTTGCACTGGCTACCAATAGCTGCTCGCATAAAATTCAAGGCATTAATGTTTGCCTACAAAACCACCTCTGGCTCTGCACCCCTTTACCTAAATTCAGCACTTCAGACCTATGTGCCCTCTAGAAGCTTGTGTTCTGCAAGTGAACGACGCATTATTGTGCCATCCCAAAAAGGCACAAAATCACTTTCACTGACTTTTTCATTCACTGTTCCCACCTGGTGGAATGACCTGCCCAACTCAATCAGAGCAGCTAAATCCTTAGCCATCTTCAAGAAACGGCTAAAAACACATCTCTTCCATCTTTATTTGACCCTCTAACTCGATCACTTTCTATTCATCTATCTGTCTTCTTTTTATTTAAAAAAACCACACACACACACTTGACCCTCTATCAATTGCATATTTATTCTCTAACTACTGCTTTTTCTTTAAAAACTAACACTAGCTTTCATTTTTCTATATTCTATCTACTTGTTTTCTTTATATTTAAAAAAAAAAAAAAAAAAAAAAAAAAAAAAAAAAAAACACACCTTGCTGTGTGTACGGTGTTAGGCTAACTGAGACTTGTCATATCACTTGCATGTTGTTGCTCTTTTGTTGATTTTGATTGCTTCTATTGTCCTCTTTTGTAAGTCGCTTTGGATAAAAGCGTCTGCTAAATAACTAAATGTAAATATAATCTAATGTACATCTGCTAGTGGGTGGATAGACATCAAGTCTTGCTCAGAAAGTCAGGCCTTGATCATGAAATATTATATTGTATGTAACCCTTACTTGACATGATAGAAACTGTGAGCTATGAGTCAGAGCAATGTATGTCAACCACCAGTCATGATCATAGTAGCAGGTTTCACTGCTTTAATGTGATAGGTTAACAATTGCCTCTGGGGCACAGATTTTAACAGCATTAGCAAATGCCACTGGTGTCATGTTAATTTTAACATGTTAATGGTGTTTAATGGCAGAAATTTCAGTTTGCATCTAATCCCTTAAGGGGTGAAATGACACAATTAGAATTTTTCAGCCGCATAAATAGACAACCTCAGATTTTCCTGAATTCAGACTGGCTGAAATTAGCTGGTCTCTCCCTCTGGCTGGAATACATAGGAAGTCTGGAATGCATATGAAAACCGGTCGGACAAACATGCATGCACGCACGCACAGAGTTCAATTAGATTTTAGCTGTCGTTTCCTTACCTTGCAGCGGGAGGGAGAAGACCTCCTCACGTTCGGTTGCCTGGTTACAGGTGTGGAGCTCAGCAGACGTGTCGTTGGCAGCTCCATGTTCTTTGTAGTTTACTACCTCTTGAGAAGTGACAGAAGGTTTGGGGCGGTAGATTTTAGGAAACTTCAAAGATGCTTGAGGCTGGATGGGTTCTGTGCACTTCTGCACACTGAACTAAAACATGTACATAAAAAGAAAGAGGGGGAAAAACATGCTGATTGGTTAGGAGAATAGATAGGTAAAAAAAAAAAAAAAAGTTTACTCCAGTCGAACCATTAGGTATTCAACCTGCTCAGAAATTTCTTAAATTATGATGGAATATTGAAAATAGGGGTGCACGATAAATATCGGGCGGTAATTAATGCGCATCTTGTCAGTAAAGCCGGTTCTCTAATCAGCGGTAAATTTCAACACGTGCGTGATTTCACATCGAGCAGCATTTACTGCACAGAGCCGTTGTTAACTGTTAATTTGCGCAGCTTGTCAGTTAACAACGGCTCTGTGCAGTAAATGCTGCTCGATGTGAAATCACGCACGTGTTGGAATTTACCGCTGATTAGAGAACCGGCTTTACTGACAAGATGCGCATTAATTATCGCTCGATATTTATCGTGCACCCCTAATTGAAAACATTGATTATGCTAAGTAATACCATTCCAGTAATACTTGATCTTAAGCAAAGAATATATTCAATAAGGTTAGACTAATCCCAATAAAAAATAAATAAATAAATAAAATAAATAATAAAAAAAAATTGTCTCAGTATGAATGAATTCATTCCATTCCCAGATGAACTAAAGCTCAAAAAGTAATCAATCCATTCATTCTTTTCTATTCAAACCTTACAGTACACAGACATATTCTGTACTCCGCAATAATTTTAACCACCTTGACATGACATGGGGGCATTTCACTTAGGGGCATTCTGATGGCTGAATTTAGTGTTTCATTGAGGTTTTGATGTGTATAGTCTGAAAAAAAAACAGGAAAGCATGAATGAAAAAATCAATACCAGAGCACTCCATTTCCCTCAGGTGGGCAGTTATCATGCTGAAATAGAGTGCAAGGAGAAAGGAGTGAGAGAGGATATTCTTATACACCTCTAATCTTCCTCCGCCCCCTCTTCATTAATAATAAATACTGGTGCAGTGAGACAGTGCTCGCCTACTTTAAAATCCGATATGAGATTGACCTTAACGCTAAATATATATACTGATAGACATGCACACACAATCAAATAATCCTCTAGATACAGAGAGGACTGTAACAGCTCTGTCTTCATTGTGGTGTTTTTTAGACAAAATCAGCAAATGAACTATAATCAGTTTTTGCTCTTGTCTGCCTCAGATTACATTTTAATTGGGCATATCAAAAGAGGCTGAAAGATTTAAGAGGGAAATCTACACTCTCACAATCAGTACCATCTCTTTCATAAATGGAGAGAATGATTGTGGGATTGTTGATTTCGCAAATTCCATAAAAACTGAATTTACTGTGTAGCATAGAATGTCACAGAATTTGGCAAAATTTGAATGGATGAATCAAATGTTAAGGCTGTGCGCTTAATCACATTGTGACAAAGACAAGTGTCTGTCAATATTAAACCGCAAAAAGACTGCCATTTAAATATGTCTGCGTGTTCTGCGTATCTCTGTGTGAATGAATAGCAGTTTCATCTACCCCACATACTCAAGCACATGTGACCCTTGTGGTGTTTTCAGCAATCATTTTTTGTAAAGATGCTTAAACGATATGTATCTTGAAAAGCGCTATACAAATAAATGTGAATTGCCTTGTAAATAATTAAACTGTTAATGTTTTATGAATTCATTTCATTTCTACAATTTCCGATAATACATTTGTATTACACTATAAAACAGAGTAAAATTAAAAAAACAACATTTTATGAAAAAATAAAACATTTCATAGGGCACTATTATTTTACTATTACATTTTTATTAAAAGTTTTATTAATTTATTATGGAAAACAGAAAAAAGGAATTGGGGGGAAAAAAAAGATGATTTCACAGGGCCCTATATGGATAAATGTCCCTGTAGTTCTAGTGTCACTTTAAATAAAGACATTTTGCTGTTGATAAATTTTGAAGTGTGGTTTTTGTGACATCCCTTTTTGATATACCTATTGCTCTTCCTTCAACACACACATATTATTCTCACGGTGCGTTGGAGGGAATGAGGAGACGAGGGGATAATCTTCACAATAAACAGACCTTAATAATAAACAAAAGGGAATCGCACACTGAAACAAGGTATGACCATAGACGCCGAACAAAGAACTCTGAACAAAACACTCTTTAAGTACATAATGAGGGGGAAGAGGAGACACACCTGTAATCAAATTGAACACAATCAGGGAACAGGAACAGGAAGACCATATATGGGCATGGGAAAACGAGGGAAAATTAGATAAAAACACAGAACAGTCCATGGTGTGACATGACGCCCCATCTCCAGGAATAACATAACATCAAAGGGGTGGGAGGGTGAGCGGCCCCAGATCCGGGCACCATACCATGGTGGAGCAGACAACTCGGGGAGCCATGGCGGATCAGGGAGCTCAGGGGGCAATGGCGGAGCAGGGAGCTCGGGCGGCCATGGCGGATCAGGGAACTCGGGGGGCCATGGCGGAGCGGGTGACTCGGGAGGCTATGGCGGATCCGGTGACTCAGGAGGCCATAGCGGATCAGGAGACTCTGGAAGCCATGGCAGATCAGGGAACTGAGGAGGTCATGGCTGAGCATGCAGTCCAGGGAGCCATGGCTGGATGGCCTCCGTGGCCTTGGTCTCGCCACTCAGCCCGGCCACTAGAGCTGGGACCCTATAGCCCCCCCCCCCAAAAAAATTCCTTGGGAGGAATTAAATGTGTTGGAGCCCTCACTGGGCTGGACACGGTGACAGGAGCCCTCCCTGGGCTTGACTGGGGCCCAGAGTCACTCTCTCGGCGGAACGTGGGAACGGGAGCCCTCCTAGGGCTGGACGCGGGGACATAAGCCCTCTCGGGGCTAAACTCAGGAACCAGAGCCCTCCTCTGGCCAAGCTCTGGAACCGGAGCCTTCCGTGGGCTACATTCAGGAACTGGAGTCCTCCGTGGGCAACACTCAGGAACAGGAGCCCTCCGTGGGCTAAACTCAGGAACTGGAGCCCTCCTTGGGCTAAACTCAGGAACTGGAGCCCTCTGTGGGCTAAACTCAGGAACAGGAACCCTCCGTGGGCTAAACTCAGGAACAGGAGCCCTCCGTGGGCTGATCTCGGGAACTGGAGCCCACTCTGGGCTGAACTCGGGAACTGGGATGCACTTACGTGGAGCTGGCACTGGAAGGCCCACTCGAGGAGCTGGCACAGCAAAGCGCTTTCGAGGACCTGGCATTGGAGCAGACTCAGGGGCTGGAGCCGACACTGGAGCGAACTCAGGGGCTGGAGCCGACACTGGAGCGAACTCAGGGGCTGGAGCCGACACAGGAGCGAACTCAGGGGCTGGAGCCGACACAGGAGCGAACTCAGGGGCTGGAGCCGACACTGGAGCAAACTCAGGGGCTGGAGCCGACACTGGAGCGAGCTCTGGGGCTGGAGCCGACACTGGAGCGAGCTCTGGGGCTGGAGCCGACACTGGAGCGAGCTCTGGGGCTGGGGAAGCCGCAACCGGCGGGCTTGACTTCGGAGCAGCCTGTGAACTTGACTGAGGATCGGCAGGCAGGCTTGACTGAAAATCGGCTGGCGGGCTTGTGTGAGCCGCAGCCAGCGGGCTTGACATCGGAGCGGCCGGCGATCTTGACTTGGAAGCGGCCACTGGGCTTGACTTGAGAGTGGCCGGTGTTTCAGAGCTGAGGACAAGGGTAGAGCTTCGGAGGATATGGGGGTATTTGGGGTTGGGCAGGTGGTAAGAGCTGTTGGAGAGGTATGTGGGGTTTCTTGACGTGGGGTGAGCTGGGGAGACGCGGCACATTTCAGCGGGAGCTGGACGACGAGGCTTGGGATGTTCCATTACTTCTTCAACTTCGAAGTCGGAACGGTTTAGGAAAAGGACGAGATTAATCAGCTCGATCAGGGGAAAATCACGCACGGGAAGATTGCAGCGGATTGTCTCGTCATCCAACCCCAGCTGGAAGCACGCACCTAGAGCGGCAGCATGCCAGCTCACCTGGTTAGAGAGCTTGAGAAAATCCTCCACATATCGCTCCAACCTCAGACCGCCCTGCCGCAAACTCCACAACGCATCCTCAGCTGCAGTCATATTTTTGGTTCAGCGTTCTGTCACGGTGCATAGGAGGGAACGAGGAGACGAGGTGGTAATCTTCACAATAAACAGACCTTAATAATAAACAAAAGGGAATCGCACACTGAAACAAGGTATGACCATAGACGCCGAACAAAGAACTCTGAAAAAAACACTCTTTAAGTACACAACTTAATGAGGGGAAGACAAGACCCACCTGTAATCAAATTGAACACGATCAGGGAACAGGAACAGGAAGACCATATATGGGCATGGGAAAACACGAGGGAAAACTAGATCAAAACACAGAATAGTCCATGGCGTGACAATTATGGTCTGTAAGTGATTATTTTTGACTGCATGTAAATATACAAAGACTTTGAAGGGGAGTGTGTGTGAGGAGGGGTCAGTTTTTGCCAACATCATGACAACCAAAGTGTCCCCAAAAGGACAGTAAAATCTGAAATCATGTACATTGTGAGCACCAGCCAATGGTCCTCACGAGAAAAACAGCTTAATAAACATAAAAAAAACTATAAAATGTTAAAATGCAAAAATGTTTCAGTAAGGTTTACATTTGCAGGCAGTGGATGGGAAATATCATTAGCTCAAGATAAACAATACAAGTCAATGGAAGGACATGATAGAAGTCATGAGAGAAGAACAATTGTGTGTGTGTGTGTGTGTGTGTGTGTATGTGTGTGTGTGTGTGTGTGTGTGTGTGTGTGTGTGTGTGCGTGCAGCAACGTGAGTCGTGACTCTAGACTATTTTGAGGAAAGCTCAGCAGATGCCGAACAACACCAGCGTGTGAGTATGTGTGTACACGAGTGTGGCTGTCTGTGTTTTTGTGTATGTGCAAAAACACAGACATACAAATCATTTCTAAACTAATTACCTCTTATGAAAGCACTCTGGAGAAGATTCTAATAATAACACACTTGTCCCTCACCATTCTTAACTTGCCTGTTACTGGATGAACTCAATGTTCTTTGAAAGAATCAGAATTGTGTGAGAGAGCTGATCTGATTTGAGAACACAGATGACTGATTTTGATCTTTCTCTTTTGATTTGCAGGACTGATATCAATATTTATACCTCACAGAGACATAAATTATATTCTATTTGTCATGATTACATAGTAAGATTCAGAACTGTGATAGATTAAGAAAATGGGCAGAAACAAGAGACACTTTGGCTCCTTTTGTAATGTCCCTTTCAGGTGTCTCTAGCTCTTTTTCTCTGTAGGCATTAAACATCTTTTGCTCAATAGGATTACAATATTTACAATAAAGTTATGGTTTCAATGAATTCATATGAGAAACATACAATAATTAGGAAAAGAGTAAGTATGAAGGCCCACCCCTAAACATAACCATCAGCAGGGAGTGAGCAAATCATATGAAAACGTATAAATGAGATCATACAAATTCATACAAATTAGCCATCAGTTTGCCAAAATATAACATATATATACAAATTGTCATGAGATTTTCTTGGTTTTTCTGCTCCTATTACACCAAGCAAGCACCAGTAATAGCAGAAATATGAAATAAGGTGACATATAGACAGCTACAGCAGGCATTAAATTTAATTCACAATGTATGTACTATGTAATCAGAGTAGAACATAATTTTTAGTAGATTTACATCACAATGTTACATTATGAGCAGGCATGATGACAGTCATCCAGTGAAAAGTTTTCAGATTAATGCAAAGTAATCCTTATTAATATCATTGTTTCTGCCTCAGTGAGCTAACTTGTGTTATGTAAGTGCCATTTCCATCCTTCCACTCAGGTGAGTCAGAACATTTCACTCGTTGTGTGTTCTCATCTCAGTATGTTCTTTTACAAGCGCTTGTCTGTGTCTGTATTTAAAATCAAACCTGGTTGCCAGTCCATGGCTGTGTGTGAGTACTGGTCTTACCTGTGTCAGAGTATGCAGGATACTGGGTTTGGCTTTCTCTGGATCAGTCTTGTCCCCTCTTTCAAGTTTCCCCTTCTTACAGCTCTTGCAAAGCAGGGAGAGACCACACAGCGTCAACACTCCAGACACGGTACCCAGCGTAGCCCCCAACAGCGCTGTCGCAGACACCAGCATTCTCACCTTGAAACAGACACCCAAACACACCGAATGAAGTGCAGAGGAGAGAAGAGGAGAAAACAGGAGGAACAATCCACTCTTCAGTGATGTGACTCCATGGTGAGAGAGGAGGAGGAAGAGAGAGGAAATGAGTGGAGAGCTACTAGAGACATAGAGTGGCACGTGTATGTGTGTGTGTGTGTGTTTGTGATGCACTGTCTGAAACCAACTCAGCCTGGCAGACAGAGCAAAAGGGAGAGAGAGAAGGAACGAGAGGCAGACATAGACAGAAGGGAGGTAATCAAAGGGGAGGGGCTTCGATGGCTGGCAACCCCTCCTCAATAAGGAGAAGTCTGTCACTGCAGCCCACCCCCTTCATCACCAAAGTGGCTGTACGTCAGCCTTTACGTCAGAGCTGCATGAACTCACCTTCACACACTGGGTGTGCTGTGGCAGATATTCATATATACACTCACACTATAGAAAGATTCTTAAAATAATGAGGTATGAAGTGTAGGAGTGTCATTATGAAGAGAGGCCGTTTTATTTACGCATTTGGCAGACGCTTTTATCCAATGCAACTTCCATTGCAATTTATCAGTTCATGCATTTGCTGGGAATCCATGACCTTGGTGTTGCTAACACCATGCACTACTGTTTGAGCTAAAAATTTAAACAACATTAAAGACAGAGTTAGGTTTTATAAATATGGAAATTTACATTACGTTTACATTTAGTCATTTAGCAGATGCTTTTATCCAAAGCAACTTACAAATGAGGAAAATGGAAGTAATCGAAATCAACAAAAGAGCAATAATATGTAAGTGCTATGACAAGTCTCAGTTAGCCTAATTCAGTACATGTAGCAAAGTTTTTTTGTTGTTGTTGTTAATTATATAATAAATAAAAAGAAAACAGATAGAATAGAAAAAAGAATTGAGAAAGCTAGTGTTACAGGCCTTTTTCAAATAATAATAATAATAATAATAATAATAATAATGATTATGCTTATTAAATTTACATTTCTGATATCTAGGCCTATATTTTTGTGATTTTGCTTGGTGCCACCAAGCATGTGCTGTTTGGGCACTAGTTTTGGTCATACACTTCACTCACTCTCTTGTGTGCCAATAGTGCATATGGTGAAGAATAAAAGAATCTCACATTCTAACTGACGCATTCATTTGTTTTACACTTCTACACATTTTGTGACTTACAATAATAACACAATATGACATTTTACTGATTCTATTACAAGAACAGATTTGGACAGATGCCTAGGTATTTGTCCTTGTAAAAGCATAAGTGAAGAAAGTGAGATTTAGAAGAGAGATTTTTTTCTTACACAGAGGATTTTTCTTCCGCTTTGGTGATGTCTTTAAGGTTTGAAACTCATTCCTTTAAAAAGATGTAGCTGTCTGCGATTCATGTAGAGGCAATGTTTGATAGCTTTGACCTTGAGAACACCAGCAAAGAACTTTGACGCCAGAGAGAAAATGGATCTGTGACGCCATCTTGAGGTGATATAAAAGTTAAACACCTTATTTCATTTCAGCCTCATAAATTACCTGAATAAATGCCAAAGTTTAAAAGCCATCTCATTCTAAGGCTGTAGGGTAGAGTGGGAGAAAATGCCCCCGTACTGTCTATTTTTTTTTTTTATTATCTGTGAAACAAAAGTTAAATGTGTTCAGAAAAGTTATTGTAGTTTTAGTAACAATGACATAAATTATAAACCAAGTATTAAAAATGTACAGAGTTTTCATGTTATTAGATTTTTAACAAAAATTACATTTATACCTACCAAATCTAAAGACTGGGGGTAAAATGCCGCCCAATCTTACAAAGCAATTTGCTTTACAGCAAAATCAGAGTACATGCAGTAAAAATAATATAATCAATAATTATGAATTACAAAATTATTATAGCCTATTTGAAGAATTTTGTTCGCTGATGCTAACTGGCTAGCTAACTAGTTACATGATGCCAGCTTGAGGTAATTTTAAAATATAAAGTCCAAATATTTTTTTATTCAACTAACTAGTTAGAATACATTTGAAGGAAAAACAAAGGATTTGATGTTCAGATCAGAGTAACTACAGTAATTGCCCATTGCCCCCTGGGGGCATTTTACCCCACCTGGCTAGGGGGCGTTTTACCCCACAAACTATGTCATTCAGAAAATATAATTATATTTTTCTTAAATAACACGTACTCCCTATCTAAAGGCCTTGTTACTATTCCCATATCATATATAACTGTGATGTTCTACAAAACAACAAGCTTTAAAACACCTTTTTTTCTTACTGCTTAAAATTAGATAATTTACTGTGAAATCCGTTTTCTCTCAGTTACATCACCAGTGTAAGCTTCATGCTGAAGACTTCTACATCACTCTTGTCAACATAGTCCATACAATAAAAATTTATCTTGACTTTATCTTGTGGTTATTTTGGGGAAAACAGTAGGGGGCGTTTTCCTCCATGCACTCTGATGTATTCTATGGGTTTTTGTTGTTGTTGTTGTTGTTTTGTTTGTTTTTTTCTTTTTAATTGCAGAATTTGTAAAAACTTTCAAGAACAGGGAACAAAAAAACATGGATGTATTCTTACAAAGAACAATCCTAAAACACAGAAAAAAACATAAAATGGGTCTGCACATATCAAGTTATGGTATTTTCCACACAGAGAGAGAAAAAAAGAAAAGCACAAAGATAAAATTACATCTTTTAAGAAAAGTTGTCATAATACATCAAAAATTGGGCACTCTTTGTTATTTGTAAGTCTAAGAGATGAAACGAGAGTCAAATTCAGCAAGAAAAAGGGGGAAAGACAAAGGAGATTTAAGCCATTTTTGCTTATGAATGAAGAATTTTGCATTCAGTATAAGAAAATTAACAACATATTCAGCAGATAATAGCTTTGGATTTTCATAATAAAAAATAACATCTTTGAGGACGAAGGTATGGTTCACTTTGGTGAGGCTAGAAACATAAGAGCTTAAGTCAACCCATAATTTGTTGGTTACACTACAATCAAAAAAAAGATGGGCAGCTGTTTCCTCAACAAAGCCACAAAAAGAGCAAGTCTCATCAACATCAGAATATTTAGAAATAGACAAATTAACAGGATAGATTTTATGAAGGATTTTGTAATGAATCTCCTTAACCTTGTTGGATATACAAAATTTACTTGGCAAAAGCCAGGCCTTTCTCCAATTTATATTTGTTATAAAGGAACCCCAATAGAATTTCCCTCTTGGAGTAATCTTTCTCTTTGTTTGAAATATTTTACGAATATGTCTGTTATTGCATTTCCAATCTAAGATATTGATACCACCCAAACGTAAAGCCGGATAAACACTGTTGCCTTTACTGAACCTAAGGTGATTTTTAATTAACTGGGTTAAGCCGGCAGGGATAGCTTTTATTAAAGTATTATATTCTTTTGGTGGGACTGGAAAATTATGGAGATTCATAAATTGTTCGTAAGTTAAAATATTGCCAAAATAATCAAATACAGATAGAATACAGTTAAAGTGGTTGTTAAACCATCTTGGGGAAAAAATAGACTTATTTCTAACAGTTGTGTCAGCATTATTCCAAAGGAGAACTTTGTGGGGGGAGAAACCATGGACAAAACACAACTTCCACGAAAGAAGACATTGCTGATGAAAGTTAGAAAGGGAAATAGGTAACTTTCCAGGCAAGAAGTTACACTTTAGTAAGAAAGACAGGTCACCAAGCTGGTCAAATATCTTATTTGGAATAAAAAAACACATTGACATTGGATTCTTAAGGCATCTTTTCAGCCAATTTACTTTAAAGGTGTTTACAATATCTGCAAAGTCCAAAAAAATCAAGGCCACCTTTGCTTCTGGAATTAGCAAGCACTTCTCTTTTTAATTTGTAAGGTCTATTTTTCCAAATGAAATCCAAAAATATTTTATTTATTTCCTTTATAGCTTTATCATTAACAAACAAAGAAAGAGCAGAATATACAAAGTGAGAGAGCCCTTCCACCTTAGATAACAGGACTCTACAGAAAGATCTCTCTGAAGCCAGATGTTAAAGATCTGTTTCGTTTTTATAATTTTATCAGAAAAGTTTAAATGATGTCTACTTATTCAATTTTTAGTGATATGAATTCCCAAATATTTTACACTTTTTTAACTGAAATTCCTAAGAATATATCATCCACATCATGAATTGACATAATTTCACATTTCGAAATATTAAGTTTTAGACCCGAAGCACATGAAAACTGTTCAACCAATTCCAGAGCTTTTGGTAACTGATTTTTGTCCTCCAAAAACAGGGTAGTGTCATCTGCTAGCTGCGCCATTTTGAGCTCCCTGTCAAATGTTGAAATTCCTTTCAAATTTTCATCATGGTTAATTCTTAGACAGAGTAACTCTGTGGCTAAAAGAAATAAAAATGGGGAGATTGGACAGCCCTGTCTGACACCACGATATACGTTAAACCTCTTAGAAGTGTCAAAGTTAATGATCAATGAGCTGTTAATACCTCTATAAAACATGGTTACAGTATCTATGAATGCTTTAACAGTTACCAAATCCAAATAATTCGAGAGTACGAAAAATAAATTTGTGTTCTATGGAGTCGAAAGCTTTATGAAAGTCAAGAAAGAGTATGAGACCGTCTGAATAAATTAGATCTGAATAATCCAGCAAGTCCAGTACTAATCTTATGTTGTTAGATATATGAATCCAGATTTAGATACTGAAATATCATTGTCTAAACCATAACTTAATCTTATAACTTAAATATAAACGCAATGTGCAAAGTCTCTCATTAAGCGCTTTTAAACCTCCAGAAAACCATAAACACTTAATATCGCTGATAGTGCTATTAAAAGATCAAATTCAATATATATTTTATTAATTTAATGTACTACAAGGCAAGCATATGTCCATGAACACAACGAGCAAACTTTCACTTTTCCTCCCATACAGCAAAACGCTTAATGTGGCATAATAACGGACTAAGATGATAAAGACCAAATTCATAGGCTAATTCTTATTGTTGATCCAAACTATACAGACCATATGAATGCGCATTAACAAATGCATTAAATGATATTAAAGGACCAACACCGTGCTGGCAAGCAGACGAGCCCAGAATGCAATGCGTTAAGTTGCACATTAAACAGTTTCCTCCCGTAGAAAATCATTATAAAAAAACATGTAATGTAGCTTAATGGACAAAATTTTATTCTAAATGGGAAAACGCAAAACTTTGCGTGTTGCGTTTATTCTGGGCTCACCTGCTTATCTGTACATATTAATTATGTTTTAATAATGAAGAGGAGCATATTGAGTTTGGTCTTTATAATCTTAGTCCGTTATGCCACATTATGCCACGTTTTACATTATATTAATAAACTGTATATTGAATTTGATCTTTTAATAGTACTATCAGCCATATTAAGTGTTTATGATTTTCTACGGGAGGTTTAAAAGCTCTTAATGAGAGCACTGCATTCATATTCTGCTGTTCTGTTGCCACGGATTTGCGGGTCTTGTCTTTTTCTCTTACAGATGACTTGCAGGACCCTGTATGTTATGATATTAAATTAGTTTTAATGGTTTAACCACCACAGCTTCTCGTCTCCATTGGCAACACGCACGGTTTGTGTGGATTGCAAGTGACGTTACAGGTAGCAAAAAGTGCAAGCATCGATTGCAAGTGACATTTGTAATTTAGTTTCTTTTTTTCTTGTCTTCACCACCTGGCTACTTGTGTAAAATGTTGAGAGATTCAGTTTAAAAATATAATTAATAAATACAATAAAATAAAAAATGCTGCAAGTGACGTCACTTGCAGAAGTGAAGGTGTCTGAGAACGCAAGTGCAAGTCTGCAGCCAGACCCTTCTCGTGGGTTCTGAAGTGGTTCTGTTAAAAATACCAGAACTGAATGATTTCTATACGTTCGGTTGCGTTAACGCTTGTTAAACCACTCTAGAAGGCTTTTCACACTGCGCTTAAACCCGGGTTATCGTTGTTCTAAACACCGCTTTTAACCCCGGGTAAAGACTCGTTTCACACCTGCAATTTGAAAGCGGTGTTAGCACTGGATTTTACCCGGGGTTATGAAACCTTGCTCCGGAGCAGGGTTAGCACCGCATTTGTGGTTTTAAAGGTGCCATAGAATGGAAAACTTTACCTTGGCATAGTTGAATAATAAGAGTTCTGTACATGGAAATGACATACAGTGAGCCTCAAACACCATTGTTATGTAAATCTCATGAATAAAAAAGACCACTGAAAAATAGGCGAATCAGAACATAACACCGACTGTGACGTAACAGTAGGGATCACTAATAGTTACGCCCCCAACATTTGCATATATCCGCCCATGTTCAAGGCCAGCCGCCAGCCGAACCTGCACAGCAGAACCATCAGAAGTTCTGCAGGTATTGTGAAGAAACAAACGAGGACAACAGCGAAAATGGCAGATCATGGAAATAAATGTTATGTTCCAGGCCATGCAGGGGATGTTAAGTGCAGGGATGGGTCGGTGTCTGTATTCAGAAAGGCATGGAAAGCAAATAACGTGTTCTAATAAAATAAAGCGAGCTACTAAAGGGACATGGTAAGCTCCTTGTTAGCGGTAGCCTGTTACATTACAAGATTTCACTTACCACATAAACAGAGTAAGGAGAGATGACTGAGGATGATGGCGAATGATTTACAGATCCTGAGCACCACTGACAAGCATAATCTTGTAAAATGTGTGGTAAGTACTGCCGCTCCATAGTATAAACAGTTTGTGCGATCGCAAATCTCGAAAGTGAAAGTGAAAGTAAAAAGCAATCGTGCATTTGAAAGCAGTTTCAGTGCCGCGCATATTAATAGCGGCTCCCTGATGACGCATTTTATTTACAGTATATTTACCCAACGATATAACTGCGCGAGGAAATATTGAAATATAATATTTCCCTGTGTTTCCTTCCTGCTGTGAGCAACTGAAATGAGTTGCACTGTGAAACAGCCAATCAGAGCAGAGCTCAACATTGAGCCGCACTGTGAAACAGCCAATCAGAGCAGAGCTCAACATTATTATTCACGACCCTTCCAAATAAGGTAATAACAGACCATTTCATTCTAGGGAGAAATCCTAGGGTTGTAATGCACATGTAAAACCGTTTCTGGAGAATTGTTGCCATTACCTAAGCCACATACCTTCTATGTAGATATCAGAGAACAATTTAAAATATTGTATCAATGCATTCTATGGCACCTTTAACTCCGCATTGCTGTGCTAATTTGTTCAGTGTGAAACGGAGCGGTGTTTGCTTGTTGCTGCTGGACGCTTGGCAACAGACAGCCAATCAGAGATTGAGCAGCGAGGCTCATGTCACGTCAGTAACAGGAAACGCGCGTTGTGTAAACAGCAGCTGGTGAGAGAAATGTAAGGTTAAGTAAGAAATGCCGAAAGACGGAAAGCGTGTGAACTGGAGTGATGAGGAGAAGGTATTATTCTTACGCTACTGTAGGCTACAAATAAACACTAACGTTAGTCTCTCCACACTTAAAAGAAATTCAAATAAATATTCACATACTTTGCTCCTTGTTTTCTTTCTTTTATACTTTTGTCTCTGTTTTCTTGCCTTTGTGCGTCTCATGAGGCTTAAGGGGCTGTTCACATGTCGCGCCTAAAAACGCGTGGAAAACGCTAGGCTCGCCGCTTTCTCCTTCTTTCCAAAGCGCTCTGTAGCCCGCGCTCTATCAGTCTTTGGCTCTATGCTTGCGCTCCAGTAGCGTCTGCCGTTGCTTAGCAACCGTGACCTGCGCTCTTCGTGAAGACGCGGAAGTTTCAGTAAAGGATAAATAAATGGATTTCCAGCACTAAATCGCTTGCAGTAGCTCTGCTACTAAATTCATTTAGAAATTAAAAAAATAATGGCTATCCCTGTACAGCTATGATCAGCTGTTCCTCCATCTTCGCTGAGCTAAAGACATACGCAGCAACATTTTTTAATAACTGGCAAGACGCGGGAAAAGCCGTGTAAACAGGTTGCCTGCTGTTCGTCCAATCAGTGACCGTGACACCGCAGATATGCAAATAAGAATGTTAACCCGGGGTTTATGAATGTACAGTGTGAAACTTCTGTTAATGAATACCCAGGATCCCCAGGTATAGTATGAGAAGTGTGAAACGTGATTACAGATAACCCAGGATTCAGTTTATCCGGGCTTTAGGATGATCCAGGGTTAACAATTTCAAGTGTGAAAAAACCCTAATGTTTCACACGTTGGCAAAATAACTAGCTAAAACACAGCGAGCAGTGTAGTTTGATTCCCGTGAGCTGGTTCCTGTTAGCGAAATACTTATGAATCAGTCGGAGCTGTTAAGGAATATTCCGCAGTTTATTGCTTTCATTATGTTTATCTCTGAATTAAATTGTTGACTGTTTTTTTTTTCATACGATTCTGTGTAATTAAATATGGGCTATAGATTATTAGTTTTGTTGAATTCTGTGGTTTAGGCCTATAACAAGACTTATTAAGTAATGAATGAAATGTTTATGTATCAGTCTTATTATTTAGTATATTAGCATATAGGACCAAATTTTGTAGTGCATTTCTTTTTCAAATACACACACACACACACACACACACACACACATATATATATATATATATATATATAGGAAAAAGAAATGCACTACAAAATTTGGTCCTATATACTAATATACTAAATAATAAGACTGATACATAAACATTTCATAATAAGTCTTGTTTTATATATATGTATGTATATATATATGTATATATATGTATGTATATATATGTATGTATATGTATGTATATATATATATATATAGAAATTAAGGAACCGAAACAAAATCGAACAAAATCGAAAAACAAAATCGTTACTTATCTTACTATTCCCATCGTACATTTTCACTTGGTTAATCGCTGTGTGGCGACATGTGCGCAATATTTGATAACAGAGCAGCGTGCGGACACGCCCTCTTGTCATCGCAGTGAAGGGGCGGGGCTTCGGTTCTGCATTCGCTACAAAGATGGCAACGTCCATAGCGCTCAGTCTGGATAATTTACCGTCTGATCCCTTACTGCTGGTGCTGTCATTTCTGGACTTCCGAGATTTGATAAGGTAGACATTCAACTTGAGCCATTCTGTCAGTCCATGCAATAAGAAACACGCTTGTTTGCTTCTTGAATGAGCTTGAAAAATAATATTCGCTGCACAGTTAGCTGGCAATGCTAACAGCATAGCTTATGATGTTACTCAGGCAGGTACTGTTGATAAACAAATACGATAATACGGCGATAATGTTCGTTTTCAATTACTATGAAAAGATACGCATTTATGTCATCTCATGCATCTTATGTTTAAAGATAAAAGTGCATGACTTCATGTAAGTTGACAGTGTAGTGCGATAAGCGGCTGTAGACAGGGAAGCTTTATTTCGGCTGCAACCACACGCTGAAGGCAGCTGTTTGTGCTTTGAAGATAAGTTCATAAGTTGCGTTATGCTTTGATGATAAATATTTTGATCTGTGAAATGGGCAGAGATGATCACGTGACGCTGGTCAGCTGGAACTTTATGTGACACTGTCAGTGTAACTAAGCTTTCTCTCACTGTTTAAAGCAGCTGCTGTAAAGACAGAAGCTTTACATCTTGTCATCAGTTTTTAAAGGATACATTATTCCATGTATAGATACTTTTATCCAAAGTGACCTATGTTGCACTCAAGGTCTCCTACCTACAGTAAATTTATTAAGGTTGTTAATTACCAATGCAGACATCAAAATACACAGTTACACTTTATACCACATTACACAAAAATCCCCTTGAAGTTTGATCAAGGTCATGCTCAGGTGTTTGTGTTTTTAATAGATGAAGCATTGCCTGAATAGGTTTACTTTTTTCAACATCACAAGTAGTCAAATGTATTTGTGTTAATCTGGGTTGTTCTTTTCTCAGCTGCAGTTTTGTAAGTCGTCGACTCAATGAGTTGACAGGCCATAACCCTCTATGGAAGAGACTTTGTCAGAAGCACTGGCTCCTTACAGAGTAAGCTCACTCCTTATGCCCACAGAAACTTTTGATTCATTTATGGCATATGCATTTGCTGTAATCAAAATTTGTTTGTTTTTTTTTTGCATTTTCTTTTCAGGGCAGACAAAACCCACAGAGGCCTTGCATGGAAGGAGCTGTTTCGGGAGTATTATGCTGATCTGGGCCGTTACATTGACTATTACAGCACTCTCAAGAAAGCCTGGGATGACCTGAAGAACTACCTGAACCAGAAATGTCCCCGAATGATAGCTTCACTTAAAGGTCTGTCCACACTGTTACTCATCCAACCATATTTTGAAAACCCGTGGGTGTTTTATTTTATTTTCATAATATGAGTGTTGTCCACTGAAAGTTTTGTTTCCTTTTCTCTGAAGAGGGAGTGAGGGAGGAAGAGCTAGACACCATTGAGGCCCAGATTGGCTGCAAACTCCCTAATGACTACCGTTGCTCCTATAGGATACACAATGGACAGAAACTGGTGGTTCCTGGGTAAGACTTATGAGAATATGCTTCATCATTTCAAAATCCTGTTGAATTTTTTTCCTTGTTAAACTTCATTTAACGTCATCAGCCTCTGATCTTAAAAACTGGCATAGTATCTTATGTTATCAACAAACAGCAAAATGAATGGAATCAGTGTAGGAACAACAAAATGTCATAAATTATCAGTAATCGCTGGGATCAGATCATATACACAATATTTAATAGGACATTCCAGAATCACTCAAGTTGGATCAAATGAAGATCCACTGATGTGCTTCTGTCCAATATCTCTTAAATATATTTTATTAAATTGTGTTGGTAGTTCTCTCACGAAATCAGCAAACTCTTTTAAAGAAATTTTTAACAGAGCCAACATTAAATCTGAGTTTTTATCTAAAGCAAACTTTAAAAACCTTATTTGAGTTTTTTTAATTGCACTCTTATAGTATTTAAACGTGATCATAACTGATCTTTGCACTACCTCCCCTCCACAGGCTGATGGGCAGCATGGCTTTGTCCAATCACTATCGCTCAGAGGACCTGTTGGATATTGAGACAGCAGCAGGGGGATTTCAGCAGAGGAAGGGAATGCGGCAGTGTCTTCCACTCACATTTTGCTTCCACACCGGCCTCAGCCAGTACATGGCCTTGGAGAGCACAGAGGGACGAACACGCAGTGAGATCTTCTATCAATGCCCGGTTAGATCACCACCCTCAGACCACAACAATCCACCGTGCATAAACATGCATTCATGTAGGGCTGGCGAACAATTATGAAAAGTGAAACTGTGATGCAAACCATATAGTAGCTGGAGGCTAAATGGTAAATGTTACAGGAATAGTTTACCCAAAAATGAAAAATTTGCTTAACATTTAATCACCCTCAGGCCATCTATGATGTAGATGAGCTTGTTTCCTCATCAGAACAGATTTGGAGAAATTTATCATTACATCACTTGCTCATCAATAAATGCTCTGAAGTTAATGGCTGCTGTCAGAATAAGTTTAAACAGCTGATTAAAAACATCACAACAATCACAGAGGTCCATCAGTTGATGGCACCCATGCACTGGAGAGGTTTCTTTGGTGAGGAAGTGATGCTAAAAAGTAATGCTAAATTCCTCCAAATCTGTTCCAGTGAGGAAACAAAACCATCTACTTGGAGTACATTTTCAGCAAATTTTCATTTTTTGGTGAATTACTCCTTTAAAAGGCCTCCGAACTGCATTGTGACAGGTTGCTCAGTTCACCATATCAAGTACAACTCTGCTTGTGCATGAGGGGGGTCTCCAGCACTAGATAAAAGACGGGTATTTTTCTTGCATTGTTGCACTTTGACCAGTAGGCGGTGCACTTGTCTTGTGTATTACAGCCGTTCTTGCTAGCTCTCACTAACTTATTTTCTGCACAGGATCAACTGGCACAAGATCCCTCTGCGATTGACATGTTCATTACGGGTAACAAAGTGCAATAGCCTGCATTAATGCATTGCAGCTTTATAAACAGTTTCAGATTATTTGAACTCTTCTCTCTCCTCTTTTCTTTTTATCAGGTCCTAACTTTACAGAGTGGTTTACTTCCTATGTTGACAATGTTGTAACAGGAGAATACCCCATCATTCGGGACCAGATCTTCAGGTGGTCCATCTTTCCTTGTCTTACATTTAAGCCTTTTTCAGACTGTCAGTTCAAATCCAATTTTTGTACATATCCGATTAGAATCTGATCATATTTATTTGAAAGGTATCTGTTCTTCTAATCCTATTTATTTATTTGAAAGGCAAAAATAAACCGTGTGAAATTCGAATCAGTCTGAACAAGGCTTTAGTGATTTAAGTCAGCATCTGAAATCACAGAAGCATATTATAAGTGCCACATAAAATTTTATCCCCTTTATGTATTTTCAGGTATGTTCATGACAAGCGCTGTGTGGCAACCACTGGTGACATCACAGTATCAGTCTCTACCTCCTTCCTGCCAGAGCTCAGTTCAGTCCATCCACCACACTTTTTCTTCACCTATAGAATCAGGTACTACATAAATCCACACGTTAATTTGCTTTGTAAACTGAATCAGGTTATTTAACAGCTGAGTTATGAATGAATGCTTTCCCAGGCCTGATAATAGTAGCCTTTGCCAATGGTGATGACAGTTACATACTGTGATAGTGAAGAACATTTTGCCTTTTTTTTGTGCGATTATTGACAAAAAATATTTCTCAATATTTTTTGAGATTTTGTCTATAATGATCACAGGTGTGACAAAATTACGTTTTCCACTGAGGCAATATTTATCCCCTTATAGGAGTAGTTCACTTTCAGAACAAAAATTTACAGATAATGTACTCACCCCCTTGTCATCCAAGATGTTCATGTCTTTCTTTCTTCAATCGTAAAGAAATTGTTTTTTGAGAAAACATTTCAGCATTTCTCTCCATATAATGGACTTCTATGGTGCCTCTGAGTTTGAACTTCCAAAATGCAGTTTAAATGCAGCTTCAAAGGGCTCTAAACGATCCCAGCCTAGGAAGAAGGGTCTTATCTAGTGAAACGATGTTATTTTCTAAAAAAAAAATTACAATTTAAATACTTTTTAACCTCAAATGCTCGTCTTGTCTAGCTCTGCGTGAACTCTGTGTTTTCCGGTTCCAGACAATTAGGGTAGGTCTAAAAACTCCCATCTCATTTTCTCCTCCAACTTCAAAATCATCCTAAATCGTCCTACATCGCTGCAGAAGTACTGACCCAGTGTTTACAAAGTGAACACTCAAAGAAAGACAAATGCCCTTTACAAAAAAGGTAAAAAAGCGATGTAGGATGATTTTGAAGTTGGAGGAGAAAATGAGATGGGAGTTTTTAGACCTACCCTAACTGTCTTGAACTGGAAAACACAAAGTTCACGCAGAGTTGGACCATCTGAGCGTTTGAGGTAAAAAAGTATATAAATTGTACCTTTTTTTTTTTTATTATTATTTTTTTTTTATAGAAAATAACCAATCATTTCGCTAGATAAGACCCTTCTTCCTCGGCTGGGATCGTTTAGAGCCCTTTGAAGCTGCATTTAAACTGCATTTTGGAAGTTCAAACTCGGGGGCACCATAGAAGTCCATTATATGGAGAGAAATGCTGAAATATTTTCCTCAAAAAATATAATGTCTTTACAACTGAAGAAAGAAAGACATGAACATCTTGGATGACAAGGGGGTGAGTACATTATCTGTAAATTTTTGTTCTGAAAGTGAACTACTTCTTTAATCTGATTTCTGAGGAATTTTTACCTTTTACATTATCTTTAAATGTATGCATTGTTTTTTTTATTTATTTTTTTTTTAATCAAACTGTTACATTTAACAAATAAATTAAACTAGAATAAGATAATGTTACCAATCAAATGAAATTTTTGCACAAACCCAGCAATTGGGGTTGCACAAGCCAGTACACTCTCAGTGCCGGTCCCAAGCCCGGACAAATGGGGAGGGTTGCGTCAGGAAGGGCATCCGGAATAAAACCTGTGCCAAATTAAACATGCGGATCATACACCAAATTTCCATACCGGATCGGTCGAGGCCCGGGTTAACAACGACCGCCACAGGCACTGCTAGCCAGCAGGGTACCGGTGGAAACTATGCTACTGGTGGTCAAAAGAGGAGAAAGAGAGGAGGAAGGCATGTCCAGAGACATTGAGAAAAGAGGAAGGGTAAGAGTGTGGAGGTGAGAGTTGGAACGTTGAATGTTGGCACTATGACTGGTAAAGGGAGAGAGCTGGCTGATATGATGGAACGGAGAAAAGTAGACATACTGTGTGTGAAAGAGACAAAGTGAAAGGGGAGTAAGGCCAGGAGCATCAGAGGTGGATTCAAACTGTTCTACCATGGTATGGATGGAAAGAGAAACGGCGTAGGGGTAATTTTGAAGGAAGAGTATGTAAATAGTGTATTGGAGGTGAAGAGAGTGTTTGACAGAATGATGAGTGTAAAGCTGGAAATTGAAGGGGTGATGATAAATGTCATCAGTGCATATGCCCCGCAAGTGGGGTGTGAGATGGAGGAGAAAGAAGATTTTTGGAGTACGTTGGATGAAGTGGTGGTGAGTGTACCCAAAGAAGAAAGAATGGTGACTGGAGCGTACTTCAATGGACATACTGGAGAAAGGAACAGAGGTGATGGGTAGGTACGGTGTCAAGGAAAGGAATGTGGAAGGGCAGATGGTGGTAGATTTTGCAAAAAGAATGGAAATGGCAGTGATAAATACATATTTTAAGAAGAAGGAGCACAGGGTGACGTATAAGAGTGGAGGAAGGTGCACACAGTTGGACTATGTCCTATGCAGGAGATACAACCAGAAGGAGATCAAAAACTGTAAGGTGGTGGCAGTGGATTGTGTAGCTAGACCGCATCGGATGGTGGTTTGTAGGATGCCTTTAGAATTGAAGAGGAGGTTAAGAGTGAAGACTGAACCAAGGTTAAAATGGTGGAAGTTAAAGGAGGAAGACTGTTGCGTGAATTTCAGGGAGGAGGTGAGACAGGCACTCGGTGGTGGTGAAGAGTTACCGAACGACTGGGTGACCACTGCAGAAGTGGTGAGGGAGACAGCTAGAAAGGTACTTGGTATGACATCTGGACAGAGGAAGGAAGACAAAGAGGCTTGGTGGTGGAATGAGGAAGTACAGGAAAGCATAAGGAGGAAGAAGTTAGCGAAGAAGAATTGGGATAGTCAAAGAGATGAAGTAAGTAATCAGAAGTACAAGGAGATGCGGTGCAAAGGAAAGAAGGAGGTGGCGAAGGCTAAGGAAAAAGCGTATGACAAGTTGTATGAGAAGTTAAACACTGAGGAAGGGGAAAAAGACCTGTACCGACTGGCTAGACAGAGGGATAGAGCTGGGAAGGATGTGCTACAGGTCAGGGTGATAAAGGATGCAGTTGGAAATGTGCTGACAAATGAGGAGATTGTGTCGAGAAGGTGGATGGATTATTTTGAGTAACTGATGAATGTAAAAAATGAAAGAGAGAGAAGGTTGAGTGACATGGAAATAGTGAATCAGGAAGTCCAGGGGATTAGTGAGGATGAAGTGAGGGCAGCTATGAAAAGAATGAAGAGCAGAAAGGCGGTTGGTCCAGATGAGATACCAGTGGAGGCATGGAGATGCCTAGGAGAGATGGCAGTGAAGTTTTTTTCCAATAAAATCTTGAAAAGTGAGAGCATACCTGAAGAGTGGAGAAGAAGTGTACTGGTACCGATCTATAAGAACAAAGGGGATATGCAGTGCTGCATTAACTACAGGGGCATAAAGTTGATCAGCCACACAATGAAGTTATGGGAAAGGATAGCGGAAGCTAGCTTGAGAGGAGAGGTGATGATCTGTGAGCAGCAGTATGTGTTCATGCCAGGTAAGAGCACCACGGATGCAATGTTTGCTTTGAGAGTTTTGTTGGAGAAGTATAGAGAAGGCCAGAAAGAGTTGCATTGCATGTTTGTGGATTTAGAGAAAGCTTATGACAGGGTGCCGAGAGAAGAGTTGTGGTACTGTATGAGGAAGTCGGGTGTGGCAGAGAAGTATGTGAGGGTGGTGCAGGATATATATGAGGACAGTGTGACAGAAATGAGGTGTGCAGTAGGAATGACAAACTGGTTTAAGGTGAAGGTGGGATTGCATCAAGGATCTGCTCTTAGCCCTTTCTTGTTTGCAATGGTGATGGACAGGTTGTCGGATGGGATCAGGGAGGAACCTCCATGGACTATGATGTTTGCAGATGATATTGTGATGTGTAGTGAGAGTAGGGAACAGGTGGAGGTGAGTTTGGAGAGGTGGAGGTTTGCACTGGAGAGAAGAGGAATGAAAGTCAGTAGGAGCAAGACAGAGTACATGTGCATAAATGGGAGAGAGGGAAGCAGAACGGTACAGTTACAAGGAGCAGATGTGGTGAAGGTGGATGAGTGTAAATACTTGGGGTCAGTTGTCCAAAGTAATGGAGAGTGTGGTAGAGAAGTAAAGAAGAGAGTGCAGGCAGGGGGGAGTGGGTGGAGAAGAGTGTCAGGAGTGATTTGTGATAGAAGGGTACCTGCAAGAGTGAAAGGTAAAGTTTACAAGACGGTAGTATGACCAGCTATGTTGTATGGCTTGGAGGTGGTGGCACTGACAAAAAGACAGGAGAAGGAGCTGGAAATGGCAGAGTTATAGATGCTGCGATTTTTCTTTGGGAGTGACGAGGATGGACAGGATCAGAAATGAGCATATTAGAGGGACAGCGCAGGTACGACAGTTTGTAGACAAAGTGAGAGAGGCAAGACTAAGATGGTTTGGGGATGTGCAGAGAAGGGATGCAGGGTATGTTGGGAGAAGAGTGCTGAGGATGGAGCCACCAGGCAGGAGGAGAAGAGGAAGACCAAAAAGGAGGTTCATGGATGTGGTGATGGAGGAGTGGTTGGTGTGACAGAGGAAGACGCAGAGGACAGATCAAAATGGAGATGGATGATCCTCTGTGGTGACCCCTAATCGGGAGAAGCCAAAAGAACAAGAATATCAATTTTTGCACTGCAGAAGTGGCACAGAAACTGCATCTGAAATGGCATTTATATGCATTTACACAGACTGTTTAATGCAGCTTAGAGGTAGCTTGAATGAATGAAACAATGCTATGTGTTTTTGTTTGTAATTGTATATTTAATTATGAAATGATTTTGAAAAAAATGAAATTTAACCACCAGTTACCAGCAAGTCGCTGTCTTAATTAGTAGTTTCATTAAATCATTCATTCAAACGGTTTGTTTAAATGGCTAATTAATTCAGTCATTGAATCATTCGTTAAACTGATTTGTTCTAACGGCTGATTCCTTCGGTTGCTGAATTACTCATTAAACTGATCATTCAAAATGTGGGTTCATTCAATAATGAAGCATCAAAATTGAAAATTGTAACTCACAATGTTATCTTATTGTTTATTTAACTTTTATAAATTCAGTATGACATTTGCAGTTATGCTTTTATTTGGTAGAGAACAGCACTGTTGCTCATGTGATATTGCATAACTATATCTTTTGGTATAAATGTAAGACAAAACCTAATAGAAGGTATATAATATATAAGTATGAATATAAGACAAAGAAATTTGGGGAAAATTGCCCTTAACGGGCATTCTATGGGCATTAAATATCACATAGTGAAAGGCGAGTTTTTGTTTGATTTTTGCAAAATGAGTTATGTACACAATGCCAGTTTGCACAATTGTTAAATCAATAATTCCGTTATTATTGTAGACGATACATATCACACACCCCTGTGGCATGCTTCCTCTGTCTTCTTCCATTGTCTTACCAAAAAGTAGCGATCTCAGTGCTTAATTTGTAAACAAAGTTCTTACTAAAATGATCAAGCTGCTTTCTGCTGTAATGCAACACAGCTGTACTAAGACTTGATGATACAATGAGCTGAACCGATGACCTCTGAGCTGTGCCATCTTATGCATCAGGATTGAGATGGCGAAGTCGGCCCTGCCAGAGAATGCATGCCAGCTAGACAGTCGGTACTGGAAGATCACAAATGCAAACGGAAATGTGGAGGAGGTCCGTGGCCCTGGTGTTGTGGGTAAGAGCACATCCCTGCAAGTTAAGAGTAAATCAGAACAGTTTGCGTTAGTAACAGAATTATCAAGATTCAAGACATTCTGACAGTATCTTTCTGTCCATATAATTCCTTGTGACAGTTACTCTACTCTCTAAAGAATGTCCTGCATCTGTTTTTTACGTATGATCTACATGCAGGCGAATTTCCAGTGATGACACCTGGTAAAGTTCATGAGTACGCCAGCTGCACCACATTTTCCACCACCTCTGAGTACATGGAAGGCCACTACACATTCCACCGGCTCAAGAACAAAGAGGAAGTGTTTGACGTTTCCATCCCACGCTTCCACATGGTGTGCCCACCATTCCGTGAATCAATGGTGCGGTCGGTAAGTCGCTATTTGTGTCTTTGTTGTATCCAAGAAAAATTTATATCCAAGATGCTAATGTGTGTACATTTGTCATTTAAAATCCCTCATTCTGTGTTTGTCTCTCTCATTTAGAGCTCAGTCAGTGAGGTGTCTGCTCCTTATGATGATGAGAATTCATCGGACACAGACGACTATGAGGAGGGAGAAATGCGTGGCATGAACATGGCTGACCCAGGAGGACGCTGCCCTCGGCATGTCTGATGCACTTTTACATGCCCCAACCAACACCCGCCCACAGAAACTGACGCACAGACACACTCGCACAAACAGGAGAGCAGGAGGACAAACAGAGCTTTTAGGCATCCATTGTTCATTGTGCAGCGCTCTTGTGCCTGTCACCTCTTGAACGTTTTCTCCAGTTTCTGAGGGCATGTGTTTGGTTGTGGCATATCTGTGTCTGTGGACGTGTGAGATCATTGTACGTGTGTTTGAGTCTGCAAATGTGTTTTGTGATTGAGTGAGAGTGAGGGAGTTTATTGAATGTGTGTGAGATTCTGTGAAATTGGCTCTTCTTGTCTGGGTTTCACAATGATTTGTCACTTACCTAAAGGGATAGTTCAGCCAAAAATTGAAATTTACTCACCTTTATGTCGTTCCAAACCTGTATGTCTTTCAGTCTCCTGTGGAACACAAAAGAATATATGAGTATATTTTGTCCATGCATTGAAAGTAGAGTCCAGTGTTTTTTTTTTTGGACCCACTGACTTTAATTTTATGGATCAAAAAAAAGATTTTTCAAAACATCTTCGACAGAAGTAAGATAGTCATACAGGTTCGGGATGATATGGGTTTGAGTAAATGATAACATTATTATTATTATTATTATTATTTTTTTTTTTTTTTTTTTTTTTTGCTTGAGCTATTGCTTTAAAACCTTACAATTACAGAGCACGAGGAAAAATTATGACACTACTATTAGCAGAAAAGTACACACACTGAATTGGGAATACTCACTTTGTGTGTTTTATATATATATATATATATATATATATATATATATATATATATATTGAATACTTAACAGAAAGGCTAAAATAAATTGATCCCATTCATTTCCTCCACAAGGCCTCAGGTATTGCGTCGCGTGTATGTGCTTGTGTATATATGTTTGTTCTTGTGTCGTCTGTACTGAGAGTTTTGGGGAAAGGCTGAGGTCCAGACCTTGTGAAGTGAAACTGATTTATTCAAAGAGGAGTAAAAAGCACAAGTAAACTGAAGGTCAGCCAGAACACATTGGTGTAGTGTAAAGGATCTTTTTAGCTCTGATTTTCTTAAGGGCTGGAGGTTACACAGACTGGTGTGAATAGCAAAATAAGATAATTTTATGAGAAGTTTATGGCATTATTGTGACTTTACACATTTTTTTCTTCTTTAAATCCTGTGCAAGAGGTAAATGATCAGAAAAATGTCTTTGTTGTACAGTTGAGTTTTTCAGAATGAAATCTAGGCAGATTTAAGAATTTCTCTGCTTTTTCTTCCTTTTCCCTTCCTGATGGGAATGTGAGCTAATCTTGCCTAGAAATATGTACGATTTTGATTTTCATGTTTATGACTGCAATTATATGTTATCATCTTTATAAAATAATGCTGTGCAGTGAGATTTTTCAACAGTTTACTATTATGTTCTCTGTTTAGCTCTATCAAACCTCTCAGATTAGTTAATAACTCCCGTTTTTTATTTTGTAAGTTTGAGGGTTTTTTTTTTTTTAATTTTTATTTGGAGTAAATAAAAAGGTAATGGTGTATCAATAATCTGTTTTACTACTACATTGTTTACATTCCTGTTGTGATCAGGATGCTTTCTATTATTGAAGCACAAAGAGGCCGTTGATCTATTTTTCACCAGCCAGTCTCAGTGCTATTGTCTCATGCTCTGGAATATCTCTGAAAACATTTATTGTTCTCACAACACAAAACTTAGTCATTTCTGTCACTCCGACCCTAACCCTAACCCACCCTGATGGTGTCAGTTGTCATGGCAACATGTTGAAGAGGCCTTGTTGTAGTAAGACTGATGTTTCTTTGTTAAGCCTTTTTTGTTTTTTGGCACACATCTCCTCCCATCTCTTTACGCATTCATTTCAACTATTCTGAAAGAGAGAAAATGCTAAATTTCTGTAATGTATCTTAAGTACTTTTACAAACAATTCATTTTCCTCAGTTCCTTCAAGTGCCCACACTATGGCCAATACATCAGACATGTAGGCTTTTCAGGCCAGGTCACTTCAAATCACATTTCGTTGCACACCAGTGTATATTTAATGGCCCTTTATGCCTGCACGTGAGTGATTTTGATCATGTGTGTTCACATGCGTGTTCCTTGCTGACAACCTCACATATTTCAGCTGTTCTTGTGCCACAGCAGAATGAATCCTTGTGTGACCCCGTGTCCAATAATGGGCCATTCACTAAGCCACTGTCTGCTGAAGCCTGACCTAGATGTGTGGTCAAAGGGTTGTGGAAGAACTATTATTATGTTTAATAATTAATTGTATTTTTTAAATAATTGTATATAAATAAGAATGTAAATCTTATGCTGATTCAGCATTTTATAAGGGGAAAAAAGTCAGAAGTGCTGATCAACAGGAACGGGTCAACAGTCAGAAAAAGTGAAAAACAAGAATCGTTAAGAGAGACGAATGACATGGAAAATAACATAACTGACCTAATGAGAGACTATGTGTTGTCAAATAAGAATTTATACATTGTACATGTATGTTGAACAGTGTGATTTTCGCTCTTAGTTGTATTGATTAAGTTGAGGAATGGAAAACTTTAATATTCAGCTTACAGGCTATTGAATAAAGGTTATAGAGAAGGTTGCAGGTTTATCCCTAAGAACAGAAGAGCACAGAATTCAACAGTTACAGAAATAACAATGCTATACTATCAGTTTTATACTACAGAATACGTTTCAGGGTGACTGTTCCTGCCTCTAATGCACTGGTTTTCAATCCTCAGGACCCACTGCTCTGCATATTTTGGATGTCTCCCTTATCTGACACACTCATTTGAGTTCATGGAGCTCTTTCCTAATGAGCTGATGATCTGAATCAGGCGTGTAAATTAGGGAGACATGCAAAATGTGCAGAGCTGTGGGTCCCCAGGAACAAGTTTGAAAACCACTGCTCTTATGTACAGTACATTACTTGTGATTAATCAATTATATTGGTATGAATTATGGCGATATTATTTCTTCTTTTTCATTTCTTAAATTAAAATCAACACAACACCTGATGAAAATGTTTTCCAATTCTTATTGTAAGGCAATAAGAGTGTTGTAGAATAGGAAAATATGGAATTTATTCTCGCAAGAATATGGGGTTTATTCTTGCAGAGTGTGTGACAAAAGACAACCCTTCGTCCTAATCTTTTATACTCTGAACTACACCAGGATGCTTTCACATTAACCAATCATAATGCATGTTTTTCATACATTTCCTTTTATGGGAACTGCCAAATACCAAATAATTTTTCCGCCTTACACTTGTTTCGCACTTTTGAAACATCGCATCAGCATGAGCATTAACATAGACAGAGAAAGCTTCTAGAAGAGAATAAGAAGATAACTTTAAAGTAACTCACATGATGTCTTGCAACTTCTCAGCTGGTGCTTTGTATTTAACAGAAATGTATTTAGCTCAACCATTATCTTCATCATATATGGTCTAACATAAAGTTAATGCTCAAGATGAAAACTAAAGAGCCATACAGGGACTAAATTTGCCATAACATATATAACATTTAAATATTTTAAAACAGTAGAATGGTATACAATAAAAAGCACAAAAGATTCATTGAAGAGCATTGTGGGCGTGTTTAGGAAAGCGTAAGTGGCTCAAGCTCTTCAGGTTTCAGACTGGTTTGGATGTGTCTGTGGTTGGATTCCTTCTTCACATTGGGGTAAGACTATAGAAGAGTACCTGAGAGTTTATGGCATACTGCTTAGTATATTCTTTGCTTGTGAGCCAGGCTGATTTAGATTGCATTTGTACAACTTTTAAAAACTATAAAACATTAAATGTATTGACTTTTTTTTTTGTGAATCCTATCCAAATTATAATTTAAATGAAATTGTTGGGTAAAAAACTGAACACTGGCATACATTAAGAGCAGTATCAAATATATTGTAAAATTCAATTTTAACTGAAAGGTTGAACTGCTAATTTTCTTATTTTTTATTTATTTATTTATTATAAATGTTACATTGTGGCAAGTGTTATGCCATAAATATGCATGCATAATATTGTATAGATGTGATTAAAGATGAGATGCCATGTTAAAAATTGTAGAATGCTGTATGAAGTTCAAAAAACAAATAATACAACAGAATAGATTCAATAATGTCTAAAGCCTAATGATGACGATACAAAATAACAAGCGAACAACAATAATAACTGTGGTGGTAGTTGCAGTAATAATAGTAGTAGCTATAATACAGTACAGATCATTGGCCCAAACTTGATTTATCTCAGCAAAACTATGTAGTCTTAGATGACCCACAGTTCTTTTTCTTATGATCATGTTAGTAAAAAAAAATTGTCATCATATGCTCATCATTATGTGATTCCAAACATGTATGACTTTGTTACTTCTGTGGAACAAACAAACAAACGAATGAACAAACAAATACATACATACATACATACTGTACATACTATTTTGAAGAGTAATGGTAACCAAGCAGTTTTGGTGATCGTTGACTCACCAAACACCATTATGTTTCACAGAAGAAAAAAGTTAAACAGTTTTGGAACAAAATGATGGTAAGAAAGTGAATTACTAAAGCAGCTACAGGCTTGGTGCTTATGCATTAACCTGCAACAAGTCTAAAAATTCTGAATGTGAGGGTTTGAGATCAGTCTACAAGTTTATGAATGAAATTTAGGATGAATTTGAAATATAAATTTAGAATGGACATATCATGCAGTCACATTCAGACAAATTCAAACTGTATTTTTCTCAGATTCCTCTTTCTCTCTTTGTCAGGATTAGACTGGTAAACCGAAGGCATTATGAAAGCTTCTGTCGGAGTGTGTGTGGTGTTCATTCTGGCTCTGGTAGGGCTTGGTATGTATTGTCATTAAGCCTGTTTACACCATGCATAAGATTTGTTTTTGTCATATTTTGCAGTACTATTCTTGCAAAAAATATATCGCTGTCTCTTTTTCTTTTAAGGCTCTACCATTAAATGTTACAGTTGTATGGACTACACGGGCACATGCTCTAAAATTCGAAACTGCTACTATGATGATGCCTGTGTGTCCGTCTATGAGAGAGGTGCCATCTCACTCATTCTTAGAAAATAGCGTCTTTCTGTATTCTAAAAAAACATTTCCATGACCCTTTGACTTTACATGACATATCTCTGTGCTCCCCCCCTTTTTTTCCCTAGGTGGTGACACATACAGGCAGTGTATAAAGTACTCTGATTGTAACTACAACGTAATCGGCGAGAAATTTCCCAAAATTTCCAGCTTCAAGTTTTCTTGCTGTACCACTGACCTGTGTAACACAGCACCTGTGTCCGTGTCCAGCCGCTCTGTAGTGGGAATACTGCTCTCACTAGCACTCTTCTGGTGGGGTGTTCTCTAAAACCTCAGAAACACAAGCGTTTCTGCATTGTTCCTCATAAAGCTGGTAGTGGTATCATGCAGTGAGAATGCAGAGATCTTCTATATCTTGAGTTAAGTGGTCAAAGAAGCATTCACAGCTTAAATCTCAGCTGTATGTTAAAACTGTGTGTGCTCACTGCTAAAACTTGTAAGCTAAAGCTTGTATTTTTTTAGTTTTGCACTTAATAGTGAAAGGAAAAGGAAAAATACAATAATTTATTGTATTCTGTGTTGCTTTATGTATGTGTACTCTTTCGCAGCTAATCCTGTTACCCAGAAAAGTGGTATGACTGAGTGGGTTGCGAGGGATCTGATGCTGACATTTTCAAAGGGTTCATGTATAATATCATCGTCATTTTCATAAAAAAACCCTTTACACCTGCTATTCCTCTGCCTTGTTTACGAATGTCTCTTTTAAAACTTAAAATCTCTTGAAAAACATTGCGTGCAATATGTAGACATGTAGTCTTTTCAGTGTGCTGATTAGCTTCTTGTTACCACTATAGCCAGCGAAACTTACTGAACCTTTATGTGACCAATAAAAGGAACATGCAGTTTTATGCAGATTGAGAGTTTGAGAATTCTGTTAATATTTACAATGATTCTTCATGCATCTCATTGCTTATAATCAACCTGCAGTGCAATAAAGAACAAAAATTATATTGGTAGTCTTATATAGCTGTTTATTAACAACTTACTATGCTGGAGCTGGTTTAAAATTTGAGGGTATGACTGTCTGTAATATATATATTTAATAGTTCTCTGTCCAAAATAACATATTTTTGGCCATGTTCTTTGCTTTAAAAGTGACATAAACTATTCCTTATTTGTGGAATGTCTGCCCAAACTGATAATAAAAGATAATAAATAAATAAATAAATAAATGAATGAATATATATATATATATATATATATATATATATATGTATATATATATTTCAACTACAGATGCAAGTGACTTTTTCAAATGCAAGTGAATGTGAATAAGAAAAGGGGTACTGTATGTTAAGTATGAGTAATGTGGTGTTATTGCACATGTTTGTTGGGTATCATTATGTATCAACAACTTTTGTCACATTCAGATTTAGGCAAATTTCTTAAGAGATTTTGTCAAACTCTAGATTCATCTACATTGCAATTTCAAATATTTCCATTTTGAATTCTTAATCACTTTTATTATTATTTTTAATTTTTATTTATTTTAATTTTATTATTTTTAAATTCTAAGAACACTTTTTTTACAGGTATGTTTAATTTTATGATGGGTTGTTGCATTTTGATGGTGAAAAAATAATCAAACATAAAATATCTGAAGTCTTGCTGGGGGCACTGCAAATATCAAATTCCTTTTGGGGAATGCTTAATATTTTCTCATGCATATAGAATTAAAGGCATGCAAATATAAAGTAGGTTGTAGTAATTACAAGAATGGTATATACACAATTATTTATATTGTATGCAAATTTTAAAACAAGAACTTATCTTGTACCACATACTGACTATACAGCTCTAAAATGCATAATTTTCATTTGGTCTTCATTTATTTTCTGATCGGAGTTATTGGACACTGATGCAAGAGAAGGTACATAGTTCTGCTTCTGTACAATGATAGACAATTTATAGTTTTGACCCAGTGCTTTTGGAACAGAGTGTGTTTAACTCATGTCATATATATGACCTCATGACCTTTTTATAGACCCTCACTATTTGTACAGCTGAGATCAATTGGGAACAAGAGAGAAAAATCTATGAACACCTCTCTGGCACTGAGCGGCTAGTGTGACGTGTACATTCTACACACACACACACACACACACACACACACACACACACATATATATATATATATATATATATATATATATATACTATGCAGTAACCAGGACTATCACAGGACAAAATCTTTAGGGTGGGCCTCCCGCTGGCTCAGTGTTTCAATGGAGATGCAAACAGGAAATTTCTTCTGCTTCTACCACTGCTAATAAAAGTCTCTGTGAGCAACATCTCATCTCCTGCCTATTGTACTCAGCACATATTCATTACTATTAGTTTGAGAAAACACGAGTTACTCACATTACTTTAAATATTTGCTGTGTCATTGCGTTGCATAATAAATAGCTGTCTTGTTGACTCTGTCAAGATTTTCTTCTAGACAAAAGACTTTCCCTTTTTCATTCTTATTGAGACTGTCAACGTGCAAAAACACACAAAGCCCACAATAGGGAATCCCTGACTTTCGAAAGTGTTTAAACAAAACAGGACTCAGACTTCTCAAAAGTTCAAACAGGACCTCAGACATGCCGCTGAGCTCAAATAGAACCAACACAATGAATTTATTAGTTAAACAGAGGCAGGTGAACATTTCACATAATTGTACATTCGCTAATGTGAGACTGATTATTTATAAGATAATCTTTTATAATCTAAGATGTTTCCAAATGTATGAACATCATATTTCACATTAATTTTGCCATGTTTGATATGGCAAGTTTATTGTTTATTTTCTGCAACCCACCATACCAAAGTATCTTGTCCAGAGCAATTTTGGAAGAAGTATGCAGAAATAAGACTTAGAAGATTATAAACGTATACAGTGCCTTGCGAAAGTATTCATACCCCTTCATTTTTTTTCACGTTTTATGTTGCTGCCTTATTTTAAACTGTTTTAAATTACTTTTTTTCCACATCAATCTACACTCCATACACCATAATGGCAAAGCAAAAAACAGGTTTTTAACATCTTTGCAAATTTATTACAAATTAAAAACTAAAATGATTCCATTGCATTCATACTCTTATCTGTGACAGTTGAAATTTAGCGCAAGAGCATTCATATTGCTTGTAGATGTTACTACACTTCAAGTGAAGTTAACCTGTGGCAAATTCAGTTTAATGGGTATGATTTGGAAAGGCACATACATCTTAATAAAAGGTCTAACAGCTGAAAACACATATCAGAGCAAAAATCAAGCACCGAGGTCAAAAGAACTGCCTGTTGAGCTCAGAAACAGGTTTGCGTCAAGCCACACATCTGGGGAAGAGTTCAGAAAAAAATTCTGTTTCATTGAAGGTTCACAGAAGCATACAGTCTCTGTTACCCTTAATGGAAGACGTTTGAAACACCCAGGACTCTTCCTAGAGCTGGCCTCCTGGCCAAACTGAGCAACTGTTGGAGAAGGGTCTTGGTTAGTGTGGTGACCAAGAACCTGATGGTCACTCTAGTTGAGCTCCATGATCATATGTGGAGACAGGAGAAACCTAGAAAACGACAAACATCACTGCAACACTCCACTGATCTGGGCTTTATGCCGGTGTGGGAAGACTCAATCCTCTCCTCAGTGTAGACACATGAAAACACACTTGGAATTTACAAAAAAGCCTAAAGGACCCTAAGACTGTGAAAAACAAGATTCTCTGGTCTGATGAACCTCAATTCTAAGCATCATGTTTGAAGGAAACCAGTTCTGCTCATCACCTGCAGAGTACAATCCCAAAAGTAAAGTGTGCTGGTAGCAGCCTCATGCTGTGGGGCTGTTTTTCAGCGGCAGGGACTGAGGGACTCATCAGAGTAGAAGAGAAGCTCAATGCACCAAAATATAGAGATAGCCTTAATGAAAACCTAGTCCAGAGCATTCAGAACCTCAGACTGGGTAGAAGGTTCACCTTCTAACAGGACAATGATCCTAAGCACACAGCAAGAGTGGTTTATAGACAGCTCTGTGAATGTCCTTGAGTGGCCCAGCCAGAGCCTGGGATTGAACCCAATCAAATATTTCTGGAGAAACCTGAAAATGTGCATCTGCCCCCATCCAACCTGACAGAGCTTGAGATGTGAAGAGATGAGGAGAAGAATGGCAGGTAATTGCCAAATACAGGTCTTTGCACATATTAGACCTGTACACCATAATTGTCCATATATTGTGTTTTTGCTATTTGTACATTGCCTATTTGTAAATTATTCTTTTATTATCTGTGCCCTGTCCTGTTGCTGTCTTTCTGTTGCACTGTAGAGCTTCTGTCACAAAAACAAATTCCTCGTATGTGTAAGCATACCTGGCCAATAAAGCTCATTCTGATTCTGATTCTGAAATGCTGATGAGCAAAGCTTGTCACAAAAAGACTTGAGACCGTAAAGGTTCTTCAGCTAAATATTTAGTTAAGGGTATGAATACTTATGCAATGTACTTATTTCAGTTTTTTATTTTTAATACATTTACGAAGTTGTGACAATTCTGTTTTTGCTTTGTCAGTATAGTGTATGGAGTGTAGAGTGATGTGGGAAAAAAGTAATTTAAAGCAGTTTAACATAAGACAGCAACATAACAAAATGTAAAAAAAAAATAAGGGGTATGAATACTTTCGCAAGACACTGTAGTTAGTTCCTGTAGTAAGTTCTTCTGTGAATGTATTCTTTGAACTTAGCAGCATGAAATTGATGAGAATTTTTTTTTTTTTTATGTAAACGTGTTTCAAACTCTTCAGGCATGTGCTGATTTAGAAATGTATGCAAATGTACAGGTCTAACTCTCACTTTTCCTGGTATAAAAATCACCCTCCAGTGTGATTCAATGAATAGTCTGTACAACAATGGGCCACACATAATGTCTCTGATTTCTTGATCTCCCAAAGTTTTAGGTAAGCCATTATTTGTAAGTATGCATACTATATTTGCTTATACAACCTTGTGTATGTAGTGGTAGTGGTGGCCAGAGGTATGCTGTTTACTACAGTGAAAGACATTGTCATGTATATAAAGCTTCTTTCAAGCCTGAGGTGTTCTGAGTTTACTCAGTCTGTTTAAGAGTAGAGGGACTGTTTGGAGATCTCACAAAACTGCTACGGGGTGGTCCTATGAGAGAGGAGGAGAACAGAACAAAAAAGGGAATGGACACAGAGAGGAGAGGGTCTTTAAAGAGCAGACACTTTCCAGTAGGTGAGACAGATTCTGGGAGAGGGAAGAAGCTGAAAGAGATCAAGAGAAAACCATGGATACAGAGTAACTTAAAAGATAATCTAAAAACAGAGAGACCAACCACACAGAAGGGGCATTTATTAACAGAAGCAGAGGCAAACTCCTAAGAAAAGCAGGTATGAGATGCTTTGGTTCGTGTTGGATGTCCACCTGGGGTGTGACAGAGAAGCATTGCTTTTGTGGGATAGATTTTATTACAGTTTTTCCTATATACAGTTGTGGTCAAAATTGTTGGTACCCTTGGTAAATATGATCAAAGAAGGCTGTGAAAATAAAACTGCATTGTTAATCCTTTTGATCTTTTATTTTAAAAATTCACAAAACAATCTAACCTTTCATTGAACTAAAACAATTGAAAATGGGGGAAAATCTCATTATGAAATAAATGTTTTTTCTCTAATACATTTTGGATACTTGAGTTGTTATGTATGTATCACTAGATTAGTAAACAAAAGAGAGAATGAGATTAATGATTTTTTTTTGTTGTTGTTGTTGTTTTTGCAGAAATATATCTGGAAGTGCCAGTATTTACTGATGTGGATTAGTTATGTCCAAGTGTAACAGAGTGTACTCTACCTGGCCAAAAAAAAAAAAAAAAAAAAAAATCAATAAGCAAATACTTAGTTGATTTTTACACACTGCATCAGATAGGGTTAAAATAATTTTTGCCAAGCATATAACATGCCAGAAGCATAATCAATGCAATAACAATCCAATCATTGGATTGGATTATTATTGCATTGATTATGCTTCTGGCGTGTTATATGCTTGGCAAAACTTATTTTAACCCCATCTGATGCAGTGTGTAGCTTTCTATTTGTTAAACTTCCACGTTGTAAGAAGTATCCCATGGCCATATTCCAAGATGACAATGCCAAGATTCATTAGGCTCAAATTGTAAAAGAGAATCAAATTGTGAAGAGAAATTGTGAGAAGAGACTTTAACCTATTAAAAATCTTTGGCATATGCAGAGTGGTTTGACTCTCCCACTGTCAATACAAGATCTCAAAAATTAAAATGCAACCAAATGTTTTTGCCCAGGCAGTGTATAAACCAGTTATTTACGGGTTGAGAATGTATATGACACAACCAGAAATTATATGAGAAGTTCTTTCTCATCAGTTTTTATTGCACAGCTTCTAATACCTTTTTTCTTTTGTCTGTAAGTGATATCCCACAGAAATTGAAGAGGACAGAAGAGGAAGTGTCACTGACTAATCCATGGGAACCTCCCAAATATAGAATCCAGGGGAAAGACACGTGCTCCCATCATCATTTCAAAGAAGCGTTTCTTCATCCAAACCATTCTTCCCCTCTCAAGCCCTTAAAAAGAAACTCTCAGTTGTCTTTCCTGCTCATGTCATCCACTTGCTCTCGGCACTAGGTACAAGTGTGTGGCTCTCAGATGTCTGGGTCTTTGCCCTTCCCTTCACCCTCTCCCTTTCCCTCATGTGACTACAGAGAATGGTCTGCAACCTGGGTGCTGATTCCGAGTGTGTACCTCCTGGTGTTTGTCGTGGGCTCCCTGGGTAACGGCTTGGTGCTCTGGGTGTACCTGGACCGCCGAGCGAGAGGCCGCGGGAGGATTGGAAGTGGTTCCAAATTTTCACAGACCTCCGATCCACCTCCTTGCCCCTCCCCCAAATCTTCTCGTACAATAACAGAGTCTTTAATAGGCAGTCTAGCATTGGCTGACCTGGCCTTCGTCATGACCCTGCCGTTGTGGGCGGCATACACTGCGCTGGGCTACCACTGGCCCTTCGGCCATGTTCTGTGTCAGGTGAGCAGTTACATTGTGGCACTGAACATGTACGCGAGCGTGTTTTCTCTGACTGGACTCAGCGTGGAGCGTTACTGCATCATCACACGAAAGTGTGGCAAAGGCTCAAAGCAGGGACGGTCAACCACACGCGCCAAGTGGATTGTGGGTAGCGTGTGGCTGGCGGCTGGAATCCTGGCACTTCCTGCTCTGCTTCTGCGGACTGTTAGGGAGGTGGATTTGGAAGCGGGAGATAATGGCGAAGGGCAGGACGGACATGTGTACTCCTGCTTGTGTGACATGGACTACTCCAGTTTGATCTCAAGTGAGCTGGACCCAGCAGCTTCGGAGCAGGCAGAGCTGATGTGGTCAGCAGCTTTGGGGTTAAAATCAACTCTGCTTGGCTTCCTGTTACCTCTTGTAGTGCTCCTGCTCTGCTATGGCTGGCTGGGGCGGCTTCTTTCCCAACACTTCAGCCTAGGCCCGCGCCCTGATCACACGCGCCAACGCAGGCTCCTCCGTATCATCATCACCCTTGTGCTGGCCTTCTTCCTCTGCTGGCTACCCTTCCACACCAACAAGACACTCTCCGCTATGGTGGAACTGGGCATCCTTCCCTTTTCCTGCAGTTTCGACCAGTGGTTGGTAGCGGCCCATCCATACTCCATCTGTCTGGGCTACGTGAACAGCTGTTTAAACCCTCTTCTGTATGCTTGCTGTGATCCAGCTTTCCGGAAACACTGCAGCGGTCTGCTTGTGTGTGTATGGGTCAAATGCAGAGGTCAGAAGGGAGGAGAGGAGAATGAACAACACAAAAGTTCACCAATACCCTCTGGGACACATGAAGTGACAGTTAGTAAAGAAGAGCAATGAAGAGAGATTCATTTGTTAGACTCTGTGACAGAGCTGAACTGTTTCTTAGAGGACTGTGAGAATCAGATTATTCTTTACATTCATCTGAGATTTAGCATGAATTTCACCCCCTCAAGAAAACAAATGCCAACATAGTGTGGGAACTGATAAACAGACAGGATCCAGTGAAGGTTTTCCCATGACATTATGCCCGAAGAGGAGCTTACAAGTTCTGCATCTCCCAACATTATGATGCAACTCAAACTGTTTGCGAAGTGTGGGCATATTGTTGAATTATGAACAGCTTAAGTATGATATTAGACCTTATGTGAAATCTTTTTCTTTTTTTACATGTAACAACTTTGAGAGCCTGTTAAGCCCTATCAGTGACTTTCAGGATCAGTAGGCATGTATTTTTGTATTTATAAATGTAAATTTATAAAATAAAATTAGAAAGAAAAAAAAAAAAAAAAAAAGTTGAATACTTTCTTCAAACCCAGCAATGCAGGCTGATTTCTGCAAAAGGTTTGAACACTGCAGCACAATCAAAACATGGCTGTTTGTCTGAGGATCTCAAGCCCGAAACAGGAGCATTGGAAAAATATAGGGTGGGACTAACTGTATGAGCAACAGCAGATTGGAAGCAATCACTTTTGCAATTACATTTGACACTTGTGGTGTAGAAATTACACAAATGGAAGAGCTTGATTGCAAAACTAGGATTATTCACTACTACCATCACTATTAATAAAACCAGAAAAACAATGGAGATATGCAGAAATAACACCTTCATAGAAAAAAGCACAAATAATGGAAAAAAAGGTTTGTGTTTTAATGAACTAAAAGACAAACATAAAGGTTAACTGAAAAATATTCCACAAGTCATCACTGTGAGGCAGTCCAGTCTGATTTCGGTTTATCTGTCTCCATTAGAACCAGGTAGAACAGTAATGGATCCCAGTAGCACAGGTATACAGGTGTACCTGATCCTGCTGTTGGACCACTTACACACACACACACACGCACGCACGCACACACACACACACACACACACACACACACACACACACAGTCCTCCACTGGGTTAAGCATAGTACTGCAGATTGGCTTTCTTCTTCGCCTGCACCTCCAGAATGCCCTCCATGTAGTCCTCATGGTTAAGTTCAGTGGCCCCACGGCGCAGAGCAATCATGCCCTAACACACAAAATTGAACAATATACATTTAGGTAACATGCAATAACAACGATCAGGAGGAATGAATATTCCCATAAGAAACAACACAAATATTTAAGTGGAGCATTAAAAGGTATAATTTTGATTCACACTCAGTTTTGCAAACACAAATCTCTTTTTGTCAGGTATCGTCAGACAGGTTGTATCTTGCATTAAAGCAAAAGATCATACTTACAGCTTCAACACAAACTGCTTTACACTGAGCTCCATTGAAGTCATCAGTACAGCGTGCCAATTCTTCATAGTTCACATCAGGGCTATAGCACACAAAGTGAAAGATACCGTCATTAAATAAATGGTGGGAGAAAACATAATGCTAATTTTTGTTAAGAGAATTATTTTTCAAATTTGCATAGCAGTTCCACTTCAGTTTTACAGATAGAATAGATAAATGACTATCATGCAATCCAATAAAGAAGCTCTAAAAGCTCTTGCTTTGTTGCTTTAACTTAACATCTTTCCCACAAAAACTGTGCTCTACCACTGCAAGTGTCTCATCTAATGTGCAAAAATACAAAATGACCATTTAAAAGCAAATACCCAACCTAACAGTAAAATATACATGTACTCTCAAAAACACCCAAGACAAACACAAAAGAACAAACGTTCCATACCAGACATTCATCTTGCGCGAGTGGATCTGCATAATGCGAGCACGAGCTTCCTCGTTGGGCATGGGGAACTCATCTTACGATCCAGACGACCTGAACGCAGCAGAGCCGGGTCAAGGATATCCACCCTGTTAGTGGCAGCAATCACCTTAGGGGACACAAAAAAAAAAAAATTAAAAAAAATCTTAAGGCTGACAGGTCCACGATTATGACAGTAGAATATGGGCTCAAGTGTGTACCTTCACTTGCATGTTGGGCTGGAAGCCGTCTAACTGATTGAGCAGCTCCAGCATGGTCCTCTGCACCTCTCTGTCTCGGCCTTCTCACTGTCAAAGCGCTTGGTGCCGATAGCGTCCAGCTCATCAATGAAGATGATGGAGGGAGCTTTCTCCTTGGCGAGAGCAAATGCATCACGTACCAGTTTGGCACCATCACCAATAAACATCTGCACCAGCTGAGGGCCGGCCAACTTCAAAAATGTCGCCTGAGAAAGGAAAGTAACAGAATAAATTAAGGTGAAGCTTGATGTGAAGCAGGGGTATCAAACTCAATTTCTGCTAGGCCATATTAGCGTTATTTTTGTACCCCCAAAAGGCCTGACTATAAATCAAAGATCAATTTACATTTAAAAATGAAGAAAATAACACTGCTACTGATAATTTTACTGTAAAATAATTACGGTTTCTTAAATACTAAAATTTTTAAGTGAATTATCACAACAGTAAGCAATCACAATTTTATCAGGAAATATAGAAAAAATCTGCCCAAATCATGCAGCACTAGCACTGATGGTTCTCTCACTCAAGAGACACTGCACCTTGGTTTGAGCTGCACAGGCTCTGGCCAGCAGGGTCTTTCCTGTGCCTGGTGGTCCGTACATCAGAACTCCCTTTGGTGGTTGGATCCCCAGATTCTCAAACTTCTCTTTGTGGTTCATTGGCAGAACAATTGCCTCCACCAGCTGCAAAGAGCAAGGCAGTGAACTCAGAAATAAGTCAACTAACATTCCATCAAACAGTACTGTCATTGTGAGCAACTTCAATACCTCTTGAATCTGTTTGTCAAGGCCACCGATATCACTGTACTGCTCTGTAGGCCTCTCATCCACTTCCATGGCCTTAACTCTAGAGTCATATTCAGTGGGTAGAGTCTCCAAAATCAGGTAAGAGTCTTTATTCACACCCTGTGAACAAGAGCAGAAACAATTCAACACATTTCAAACTACATTATTTAAGGTTGTGAATATCCTGAACTAATCCATCAAGGGAAATTAATTCTCACTTACCACAAGATCACCAGGTTTCAGTTTCTCAGCATCCACCAAACCAATCACCGGCAGGAAATAGGTCTGCAATTATAGTACTATGTCATACACTATAAAACCATTAAGATAAAGTTACACAAAACAGTATTTAATAAAACACACAAAGGAAAAGGTTTGTGAAGGAAGAAAGAAAAGCATGATGGACATTCATGGCCACACAATAACAAGACTGAAGCTGTTCAAATAACACAATTCACTCACCTGCCGCGTGGAGGTTTTGATGACGGCACACTTTCCCTTCCTCTGCGAGTCCAGATCAATATTAGCTCCATCCTCCTCTTGGTCATTAGGATCTACATCTAACAGCTTCCATTCAAACACAAAACACACACAAACTTTAAATCCCATGCATGTACAGACCAAAAAAAGCTCCTCATGTCCCATTCTGACACGTCAAATAAGATGTCCAGAAGAAAGGGGACTAATTTTACCTCTATGACATTGGAGACCAGGTAGGGCAGAGTCTTGTTCACTTTGATTTTCTCTGTGTTTTCCTTGATCTTGTCTTTCATGGCTTGCAGCTCATGAGTGACACGCAGAACCTCACTCTTCATGATCTGCAATCATAAACACCATAATGAGGCACAGAACTGCATGAAGACACTGAAAACAATCATCTGCACACTAAATGTGAATTAAAGAGGCTACCTTAATCTCACTGTCCAAAAGACGAGTCCTCTGGACAATCTCTTCAGTGGACATCTTAAGGACTTCTTCGCCGATGCCATCCTTTAAAGTATAACGGAGGAGTCATGTTTAAATATAGCTTGTCTGTTTTAAAGTCTTCCGACCTCTAACCTCATAAACGTCAGATATCCCATACTTATAATGAACAGAAATAAGTTACTCAAACAACATCTTCTGATTAAACTTAATTGTGAGCAGCAGGAAACTTCAGTTACCATGATCACCATTAGCGCTCTCTGCTAACGTTATCCTAGCTAACCACAATCACACTTTTATTAAAGATGTATTGCGATCTTTTTATAATTTTAGACCGAATTAAAATTTGGAGTCGTTGTGTCATTATCTACCACGCTGAATGATCGTCTGGGTGAATGCACACAGTTATAAAGAAGGAACGAAGCACAGTGAAATTCACTGTGTCATGCTAACGTTATGCCCTTCGATCAGAAAGCCATCAGACACAAAGCCAGTGCTCAAACATCATTTAAACACGTTACTCCTAATACATAATTCTGCACATATGTACAATATTTACTAGTTTTGGAAATTGGTATAAAACCCCGCAAAAAAACATATAACAGACCTCCACTTCATCCCAAACTGATCTGTCATTCAGCGACGACATCTTGAAATGTTGTTTCTGCTCTTTTTCTTCTTCTTGTAGATTTTTAGCGGTTGGTAAACCTGCTCATGGTGCATTACCGCCACCAAATGGACAGGAGTGTAGCGTGCAAAATGGAAGTGAAAAAACATCAATTAAATCCTACAATTACTTAACAGTGTGTGTTTATATTCTATCGAAATTATTTAACCTAAAGCTGTTGTTTTCTCCTTCATATGCAATACAGAATAGAAGCACATGTTCAACAGCTGTTGTACATAGTCCTGTTTAACGTTTTCCTATTCTGGATAAAGAACAGTTTCAAACCAGTTATTATTGTGTTGTTTTTCCCTTTAACCCCTGTGTTGCTTAGTAGGCCTAGCCTACATGAATGTTCAGTTGCATGTTTTGCTGATCATCAGCTACTTTGTTTCCTTGGACTCCCACATGTGCAGGTACTCACACGAATCTTAGCATTTTTCCATATACTGTAATTTAAGCAAACGTAGAAGGATTTCATAAACTATATTTGGTTGTGATGTAGACTGCCCACTTTTTAAGATCGAGTGTGACTAAAGCATATTACCACATTCAATGACTGACCTTTCTCTACCTATTCAAGAGCAAAGATAGCTACTAATTCTGTTGTAAAAATGGAAATATCATTAGATCCTTTTCTTTTTTTGGGATATATATTGATGAAGCTGTATGACCAGACCAACACTGCATTATGGTCATTATTAAATGAAATACTTAACCTAGCTTACTAGAAATGCTGCAGGAGAGGATGAAAACTGCCTTTCTGTACTCTCCATAATCTAATAGTACTTAGTACAATAGTACTGTATAAAATGATGTCTGCTCACATTAAATGGCTCCAATCATATCAATATTTGACATTAAGATAACATGAACAGGTGAGCACTTTATCTGCCATTTTGACCTGAAAAAAATAAAAAAATAAAAATAAATACTGCATCTTTAAACCTGACCAAAAAGTATATTGTGCATATTAATATGTTTAAGCCTGTGGTAATATCAAAGGCAATTAAATATGATTGATGTACGTTTGTATAAACCAAAGCTTAGCTTTGGTTTATACAAACAATTTTAATGCATATTTTCTAAAACATTTTATATCATCAAACAAACTGACAGACCCCTCTGTTGAAGAAAATTCATAGTGGTTAATAAATCCCTATTTAATAAATCAATTTTCATACTTTCTTGCTTGCACCATATGTAAATGATATAAACACTATTCGCAGTTCTGGTTACACTGTATTTCATTTACTTTATTCTCCAGACAATGACAAAATCGAAAGTGAAGAACAACGTTACAGCTAGTTCCTGAAATGATTCTGTACGTACAGCACCCTTCTGTTGTGCAGATGATGGACGACTGAGACACAAAGACCAAAAAAAGCATTCTCACATTTATTTGGGTCAGTTAGAATGTCATTAGAAATAAAAATCTCAACTGATTGTGACTGGACCGGAGCTCTGATGGAGATGCGGCTGGAAATTCCCCTCCAGAACACACTCACTGATATGAAGCCACAGAGGCTCTTATTTGTCAAAATCACCAGGGTGGAGGTAAAGCTTAAAGTTATGCAAAACACATCTGGTAGACATCAGATAGACAATGCAGTGGTATAAGGTGCTGCATAACCTTCCTCTCACATGAACACACACGACACAGTCTACTATTAACAGGGTAGAGAATTTCATGTTTGTCAGTTAGTCAGTGCATGAACCAGTAGAGACAACAGCAGGTGTATTATTACTGACAAGCATTATGGTCAAGCATAAAAAACAGAGATGAAAGGGGCCTGTACTGGACTCAGGCACAGATGGTCTAGAGCGCCCTCGAGTGCTCCACTGAAATTATACTGCGGTTTGTTTTACTTAGTTATGTATACAAATCCCTGGGTATTAAAATAAAGCTCTTTATGTTTCATGATTTCAAATCAAATCATAATGTAGTGAAAACAATGTACTGACAAAATTAACAATAATAATCCTGGAGGCTGATGCGGACTGATTATAAAAAAAAGTTTATCATCTTAAACAAGTGCATACGAAGAATTAGGAGTCCAACTTTGTGGGCCAGCTCAATTATATTATTATAATTTTAGACTATGCTGATAGCTTCCCATTCAAAAAAATCTCTTCTGCTCAATGGCGTACGTCTTCCCTGCAGGCAACTTTCTGAAGAACAGACTGTTGCCTCTGCTCATGTTGCCCTGAGACACAGAAGAAGAGAAGAGGGAATCAGAACGATATTTTCTGACAATTTCTTCAAATGTTACTCATTGCTAAAGAAGTCACTCCTAATAACGAAATGTCTTAGTAAGTCATTGTAGAAAAACATTACCAGACACAGCAGTCAACGAAACTTTTTTTCTGTTGCTCAAGATGTTCTGTCATTCATCCAGTTTAACACATTAACTTGTTTGGATTACAAGAGAAACATCTTGATATTGAGCAACAGAAAATAATAAAAAAAAACAGATCCAGATGACTAGAATAAAATACTTTCCGGTTGTTTTATGCAGTGACGTAGGTAAACTCATTATTACAGTAGTGTGCTGCTTTAATTCTATTAGCCTTTTAATTCGATTAGCCTATTCAGATTCCTATTAACATTAGAAGCTCATCAGCGGAAGAACTAAGACATTCAAGAAACGTTAACAAAATTCAAATCCCCATTCCCAGTAACTCATATCAAGAAAAATTGCTCACCTCTCGGCTCAGGTGACTCCAGCAGTGGAGCCAGTTGGGATAAATGGCAGCATAAGGTGGCAGACCTCCAGCCAGCCTGGGTCAGATCAGGAGAAACATTACTTACAATACCTCCATTAGTCTTAAATATTGTAAGGAAAGACAGGTAGCCTACATGTCATTTTTGGGAAAGGGGAAGAAGGTGAATAAATGAACTATAGTCACAGAACTTGATCGTTTGAAAGGGGTGAACAAGTTTAAGATTACAAGCTTCTTATGAAGTTAAGAAACCAGCTCTCTGACTACTGACTCACTATTCATGTACAGTAAAAACTCATGTAATGCCATTCACAAATGCTTCCACTAGAGTCACACAACATCCCTTACCCACAGTTATTTACTGCCATCAGGTTGGACACCAATACAAATGGATACGTCAGCATACTTGCAAAAAACTGAGCAAAGATGAAAAAGATACAAAAGAAGTACAAAAGAAAAATTTGTTAGAATGAGAGCAATAGCACAACTTAGTCAAACAAAACAACCCTCTACAGACATACTGACAATAGAGTTGCCATTGGCTGACACATTTTTGTACTTGTCAGACATACACACAAACACATATATAAAGCAAAACATATCCCTCTGGCGTTTTCCAAACCAAGAGCTGTCTTGTTTTTCTCCTTCCATATTGTTTAATTTAGACATCTTTCTTATTTTTTATTGTTACAATTATATTACTATTTTTATGAATACAATTAAGACATGTAGAAACTATCTGAAAAGTCCTAATCTTATTATAGAACATTCATAATTAGAACTGAAACGTGGTAACTATGTTTTAATAAAAATGTATAAAAGCATATTTGTTATTTTAAACAGAAATTACAGGCTGGTGGTGGGTGCTTGAGACAATATTCATAATTTAATGTTTCTGTAAAAAAAATGACTTACCCCAGTCACAGCTTGAGAGCAGTTTTTGATCTCTCCTGTATGACTCGTCTGAGACAGGAGCAACAGGACAATCAACTCAGTACATAACATGCAATTGCAATTGACACAAATGTACAATTGTTGTTATAAAACTGTATGAAACAATGAATTAGTAAATACTTAAAGTATCTCACATTCATAAAATTAAATTTTGTACAAATTTAGGGTCAAGATGCTTTGTTGTTTGTACACAAGTTTGTGCGTTTACGTACCGAGTCGTCTATAGCGTATGTGTTTATGAAGTGAGCAAGCATGCTGCAGATCCACAGGGAAAGAACATCACCCAGTAGACGAGGAATGAGACCACTGTGGGTTGACAAACACATAAATACTGAAGGTGAAGACACAAAGAGCTGTAAAATGGCCTGACAGCATTCATGAAAATGTTTCATGTCAAGCCAACAATGAATGTTGTGCTATTTTTTTTAACATTTATTTAGCACTTAAAATGACTAGTAGACTTGGTTTGTTGACTGATTTTTACACATGTATTTTTAACATGGTGCCATACACTAAAACAGTACTTTTAAAAATGCATCATGAGGCAACCCATAGATTACCTCATTTGAAAATATGTAATTTTGCACTTACGCAAAAAACCCCAGGATTCCCTCTTCTCTGTAGATGGTAACTATGGAGTCAAAGACACCACTGGAAAGAACAAAATAAATAAATAAATAATAATAATTAAAAGTGTGAGACATAAGAAAACTGTCCTTAAAAAGAAAACAACTGACCTGTATTTGGCTTCTCTACCAATAAACTGGACCATGCATCTGAGAGTGATCACTGGGATGGAGAAAAAAAGACAACAGCTGACATTCACAGACTGAGAGAAAGGCAAGATTCAAATCACTAAACCCGTTATTTATTGTATTAGCTGTATTTACCATGAAAAGGGTGTGTGACAAATGTAGCACATGAGCGCGCAATCATCTCTTTAGTGGTCTGTAGTGGGGGGGGGGGGGGGGGGGGGGGGGGGGGAATCAAAAACACACAAAACTTATCAAATTTCAGAAAATAATAAGCACAACCATGAAAGTCTGTTTGCAAATATTTTCTGCTTGTGTCATGCAGCCACATCAGACTTGTGACTATGTGAATAGGCTTTGGCTGACATACAAGAAGGTATGAAAACTAGTCCTAAATTCTGCTTTAAGTGTCTCACCTCATTTACTACATGTTGCAGAGAACCATCCTCTGCTTTCTGACCGCTTCCCACCATCTGAGAGGGTGAAGAAATGAGATACATGCTATTATATTATCTCACAAACAAATGTGTAACTAACTGCAGCAATGCCACTCAAAGTTTAAAAATAAAAGCAAAAATAAATGGATTTAAGCACTAAAATAATAGTGTGTTCCTACCTCAATTTTTTCCTCCTGGCATTTCTGTGGGTTATAACAAAAGGTTAGAGTATAAATAACCTCTGCTTAACTGTGCCCAGCCAGATAAACACAAAAGTCACATTGCAACAGCCTGAACACTGCAACATACAGCCAACAACACCCTGCACAAATCACAGTTACAGAGGCCTATCTAAAGGCTGGACATTACACGGAAATGTGCACTTTACTGACTTTGCAAATGGTTACAGAGAAAAGCTGGACATTATACATCAAACAACTAATTTAGGATTACACACTACCAGCCTTTCAGAACAAAACAAACTCACTGAGAAACATGCATATTTCTTATCAAAACAAAAAATCTCTGAAGAACCTGGTGTGCATGCTGTACCTGCAAGACTCTACTGTGAACAATGGTGCCAATGGTCCCAGCAAAAAGCCTTGGGGTGAGACCCTTAAACAGGCCGGATTTCCCATCAATCTTGATGATATGTTTGGCTACATGAAACAAATATAAGTCTAAGAAATGCATGCATTTTCCAGAATTCTTAAAATCAAATTTGATATCAAATGAATACTTATATGACTACAGACACACAAAAAGAAGCAATTGGTCGCTTGATGATCTTACCGTATGCAAAAAGTCCTGGAAGCTGGTACACCTGTCGACCAAACATATTTCTGCCTAGAGTAGGAGGAAGAGGTTCATGTCCAACCTATGTTTGCAAAGATACAAATACGTTAGTTCAATAAAAACAGGTGAACGTGACAAATTGATACACAATACATTTTACTGTGCCTCTAAACAACAACAAAAAACATGCAGGCTAGGCACACAGTTCCCTCTTGTATTACTGTTATATTAATACCTGTTATTGTACAATATCTGACTTGGAAGAAAGGCAGCCTTATATATTATTACTATACAGTGAAAACAGTGTGATAATACATCACAACACTGTTAAATCCTGAGTATGAACCTCATTCAGCTTACAAAAGTAAAGCTAGCTTCAGATCACTTCCACTTCTACACAAATCAAATGGGGTGACATCTGTGTTTGCCTACTTCACCATGGACAGTATTTGTTATGAGACTGCAATACAGTTTGGTTATACACTTCACAATAACCTGCAGTAGCCTTTATAAATAGCACGAAAGACAGACGTGCATTACCACAACACTGACACTGGTGTGAAAATGCTGTTCGCATTGTTTTCAGGGGATTTATAATACATTAACATACTACGACTTGTAAGTATATTCACAAAAATGTCTATAAAAATGACCCCTGACAGACTAACAGACTGACCTTTCAGACCATTAACTCACACCAGATAGACAAGACAGCGGTCAACAACCCTGCTAGTACAGCTAACTACCCCCATAATGATGAGCATCGACACCTTTATCCCTGTAAACAAATGTACTCCACACAAAGACGCTCATGTGTCAAAAGGACACACTGCAGTATGTATTAACCCGGTTACTGCTAATAAACGAACTGGCTAATGTTTATCAACATGCTATCGAAAGTACTAGACAGCAGCGTGTGCAGGCGTCAACTTGCTACTGCTCTCATTTTTGCGTGTATTGTGTAAATCCTACCTGAACTAAAACCTTGATGTACATAAGAGGGTGGGAAAGGACTGTTAATCCAGACCCAAGGAGGACTTGGCCACATGTGTCCGCCATTACCAAGACGACGATCAGAGTCTTCCCCCCCTCGACAGAGAAGGTCCGCTGGTAATACGCGCAAAACTGTGTTGCCAGATCTCGCTAAAACACCCTCATAAAATTAGCCTTACAATGCATTAAATAATGGAGGGCGGTTGGCAACAACTGGACTAAATCATGAGATTTCTTAAGAATTGTGGAATAATGAACAGAATATAAGATTTAGGTGAGAAACGGTACATTCTCTTCACACTCCATCACAGTAGGTGGCGGTATGCATCTATGAAGTTGGTTCGCAACCCGCCATTAAAACCAAAAGAAGAAGAACAACTAGACTCTTGCTGCGTCCCAATTCGCCTACTTATACTATGCCCTAAAAGTATGTACTCTTTTTGTGAAGAAAAAGTACATACTTTTGAGTATGTAGCAGAATAGTAGGCAAGCTTTGGGACTTACTACTTCGTCATAGCTGCTTCTTTAACGGACGCTCTGTTGCTTAGTTACGTGCGTCCTGTAACTGTTTAAACTGCCCTGTCAATCAACTTGTCACAGTTAACATCATCCACATTTCGTTTAATTTGATTTCCTACCGTATTGGAGAAAAATAAAGAAGCACATCGCGGGTCTTTCATGTCGAGAACTCTGCTCATGTATTTGCATAATGATGCATTTCAAAGTTTATGACCAAACGTATCATTATAAAAGTTCACAGTGTTGCTGCAGATGAAGTATAACGTGGATAACATTAAATTGATATTTTTTCATCAGGTTAGACTCTGATTATTTATCACTCAAATCTCTTTCTCTAACTGTCCGTTGGTCGCGCATATCCGCCATGTTTGTAGTTTTTTTTAACACTTTTTATGGGTGTTTGTAGTTCTAATCGAATCCTCGTCCACCGCGCAATGTGTTGTGGGCAATATTACCCGTTAGAGTGTTAATCGATCTGCACTTCGAATTCTAACCGGAAGTAGTAGACCATCCGGGAATCTTTGGCATACTTTTTTAAACATACTATGATTTGGGACATACTAATTCTATTTTCGAATACTATTTAGCACGGATAGTATGCGAATTGGGACGCAGCATCTGTGAATGGACGGGAGACGGCAGAAGGAAGTGACGCATTTGATAGAGGGAAATTTGAAGACTGGAATTCGGTAGACATTAAAACTAATCGAAAGCGTAGACGGCATAAACAAAAAATAATCTCAAACAGTGAGGGTACGGACAGTGATCAAGGAATTGGAGAAGCTACAGTGGAAATTGATAAGCAATACGTAGAATTCAAAGTAATAATGAAGCTAGAGCAGGAAGGAAGTGGAACCCAATTCAACTTACAGTATCACTAAATAAACTAAGAGGGCAAATTAAAGGTGCAAGAATTATGCGAAATGGAGCATTGTTGATTGAATGTAAAGACAACACCCAACAAAATAAGGCCGCCAAACTAAATAAAATCGAGGGACAAAGAGTGGTCATTACAAGGGTAGAGAATAAAAAAATAGTCAGAGGAGTTATCTCTGGGGTTCCTACAGCTGTAACAACTGAACACATTAAAAACAATGTAACTGGAGCCAAAGTGGTTGAAGTAAAACGTCTGAAAACAACAAGAAATGGGGAGAAGTGCGATAGCTTAGCATTGATGCTTAAAATAGACAGTGAAAAGTTACCGTCTAGACTCTAGAGCAGTGGTTTTCAATCCTGTTCCTCGGGACCCACTGCTCTGCACATTTTGCATGTCTCCCTTATTTAACACACCTGATTCAGATCATCAGCTCATTAAGCGAGAGATCCATGTACTGCACTGTGTATCAGATAAGAGAGACATACAAAATGTGCAGAGCGGTAGGTCCCCAGGACCAGGATTGAAAATCACTGCTCTAGAGCAGTGGTTTTCAAACCTGTCCTGCAAGCACCCCTGACACACCCAATTCAGGTCTTGCAGTCTCTGCTAACGAGCTGGTGAGTAGAATCAGGTGTGTCTGATTAGGGAGACATACAAAATATGCAGGGCAGGGGTGCTTGCAGGACAGGTTTGAAAACCACTGCTCTAGAGTATATATTGGGTATATGAGCTATGAAGTCAGGACATACGTTCCTCCACCACTAAGATGTTTTAAATGCTAAAAGTACGGACATGTTGCAGCCGTATGTAGAGGCAAGCAAAAATGTGGAAGGTGTGCCGGAGAACATGAATATGGGAAATGTGAAGAAGAAGCTAAGCTGTAATTGCGGAGGTGAACATAGTTCAGCATCAGAGGAGACGAGCAGTGCTGTAAAAGATGTTCTGTTTCTTAAGACTAAAGAAAATTGGACAAGCTAGATATTGTCACGAGCATCTAAATGCTTATGTAGAAAAGAAAAGAAACATTAATGCTGCTGTTGTCTGCTAATGTGTTACCCTACTAGAATGGTTTCCTTATGAGATGTTAAAACACATTCTGATTATCTGATAAATGTAGGCCTTATCTTTATTCTTATTAATATTTACTATAATTACCCAATAATGTTGGAGATCTACAGTTTGTTCCTTACAAATGCATATGATTATACAGTTGTGTCACTGAATCTGACAAGTAAAAATTCATATAGCTATCAAAATGTTACCACTCTTTCATAATAACATTATAAATGTTTAATAAAGTGACTTGTTTAATAAAGTGTGATTTTGAGCTCCTCTTATAAAGCATATTGATCAGCTGACATTTTGATACAGTCTGGTCTGACAGGTCAAAATTATATACCAAAATGTTACCCCTTTTTACTCTATAAGTTTATGTTCTTCAAACTCGTTCAAGTGATGTAGAGATTTCTCCTTTTTCCTATAGGTTCATTGTTGTTGTCTTTTGAGTAACAGTCACTAATTATTAGACGTTACAGAAATCATTACCAGAAAAAAAAAAAAAAAAAAACTCACTAAGCTAATTTCTGTGATGCTTTTTAGGTTATCATTCAGAAGGTTTGTTCCTTATTCCACCTCTGACACTGGTGAAATTTCATAACTGTAAGTACAGTCAACTTAACTGTATAGGTAATTTCAATTTAACTTACATTAAATAGACTTAAAAACATGAGTTGAACCTTGTATAGCCTAACTTATTTGAAAAAGTTAAGAATTGCTTAACTTATTTTGATGAGTAAAAGTAATGTAAAAACATGACCTATAAAACATGACTTTTTCATGACTTACTGATCATACCATTTTTATTTTACATTTATGTTTACATATTACTAAGAATTTGTTACCATTAGAATTATATTTTACAGAGATTTCCTCATGAGTTTTTTTCCTGCCTTTTAGAGTATTCCTAGAAAAATTTTCATTTTAATTTCACAAGTCAAATTAGAGATAAATTATGGTTGGGTTCAAATGTTTTTATATAATCTGAAAAAAGTAGGATAAAAAGTGTATGAATAAATAGCCTAAATAAGGCTTTTATGTAACTGTAAATAACTTGTGTTGTCTGCTCACAGATCAACCTTTTACAAAACAAATACAGAAATACATACTGTATACAGTACTTAATATACTATAGTATATAATTATATACACGATACATGTTCACTGTCCCACATGACTTTTATGGTTTATTAATTAATTTAATTTAATTTTTAAAAAAAAAAATGTTTACAATATTTCACAAACAAATAATAATGTCAGTAAACTACATACAACTTGAAAGGTCTAAGTTTTTCAGCATTACTGCACTTTTTTTAATAAAAAAATTCAGGAATGGAGGGGATGAACGTTAACGAGATAAATGCATTTTGGGCAAAGGAATTCCTTCTCTATCTGCATTTTTCACATTGAATCTGTTCAAGAAAATCAGGGGGAAAACCTGTTAGCTACAAAATAGGCATTTAAATGTTTTAATTTCAATTCTGCTTTTTCTCTTGATGCCACATAATACCTTCACATATTAGCATATTATATTTTTAATGATTTGCAGATTCTGATATGAATAACAAAAAACTCATATAAAAACAAGGTTAATGTGTAGTTCTTATTGATTTTTGTAAATGATTAAGCCAATTAATGGTAGGTACATATCAAACAACTTTTGTTTAAATTAGAAAAATAAGAGGAGCTGACACATGTCACTTTATTAAGCATTAAATAAAGAGGGCTAGCATTTCAGTAGCTTTACATTCAACCTGTCAGAACCTACTGTATCTATAAATATCAATATCCGATCAATATGCTTTATGTAAAATAGAAAGAATATTAATCAGTTATTATGAAATAAAGAGTGGCAACATTTTGATAGCTATATGAATTTTTTTTTGTCCCGTTGTCTTTCTCAGACTTTTGTTCCACACTCCAGTCCAAAAACACTTAAGAAGAAGCATTAAATAAGCGATTTAGCTTTGTGCTGCCGATGTTTGCTAGATTTTGTTGGTCTGATTACATAATTAGAGCATTTTACAAACAAATTAAAATGTTTCGGAAACAGCCTACAACTGGCTTACTAGCTAGCCTACAACCATCTAAATCACACACACCTATAATGGGTAAAGATAAATAGAAACAGAAATCAGCTCGAACCGCAGGTGGGTATAATTGACATGTTATTATTATTTGGCCATGCTTTCTTGTACTACATGGGCCAAGTAAGCCCTAATAAGTGACTTTATTCTAGAAAGAATAATGAAAACAATGGCTAAAAATGACTACCCACGATTGTCTATATTTATAAGCTACTTGATAAAACCAAGAACAATGTTGCTTATAAAAAGCGGATATGGCAACATCGGCGGATCACGTGATGAGGTACCTTGTCTACAAAGGTCACCTGATTGGGAGCGTTTTCTTCAATCTCCGGCAGGTGGCGCACTCTTACATCATATTAACAGCTGTATGCAGGAGTCTGGGGCCCTGCTGTTTTGCTGGATTTTCTACTCGTTGAAGTAAAATGAAAGTATTTTATGAACAAAATAGCCTATTATATGTCCTTAAAAGGCCAGTGGCTTTTGTCATGTAGCCTAAATGAGAGTTAACTGACATTATATTTGTAAGGAGTCTTTACACAGTCCTGCTCAGGGATGTGCAGAGAGTTCCTCGGGGGCAGGGGCTCAAATGTAAAAAAGAGGCGTCTGTATATGGAGTAATTCCAATTCAACAATTACTTATACTTATTACTTACTATTATAGCATAATTATAAAAATAAAGTCCTTCGCATACTCTTAAACTTGAACTGCTTACACTTAATAATAGGCCTGTTGGTGGCACTTGGACTATTTTTAACCAACTAGCCTATAGTTTCATCAAAAGCTTAACGGTATATCAGTATGCAGTACGTAAATAAGAGTAAATTAAACACTACGTATAATTAACTAACAGACAGTGGCTACATAGTTTTCAACCGAATTATGAATGACCATACAGCTCCACTTCACAATGTCCAATGAAATTTGAACACACAACCCAGCAACACAATGGCAACAATGTCTCAGACTGACAGATATAAGTAAACAGGTATTTTCCGAGCTTCCGAGTTGCCTGGTCCAGGTAAGGCTGCCCTGAGGTGGCTCTGTGTCTGTTCCAATGTCTACTTAAAAAGGCAATGCTGCATAAATGTGATGGGCTCTGATTGGTTAGCTGGCCCAGTGTGTTGTGATTGGCTAAACCGCCTCTAGTGCGCATCTGAATGTCCCGCCCCTCAGCTCAGCGGCATGTGCTTTAAATGCAGACCTTGAGCTTTTGGCTCAAGGTCTGCATTTAAAGTCACACCAGAGGTGTTCAGCTTGGATTAGGCCTTGGCTTTCTGCAGACCAGTCAAGTTCTTCCACACTGACTCAATCAATCATTTATTTTTTAACCTTGCCTTATACACAGAGGCATTGTCATGTTAGAATAGAAAAGGGTCCTGTCCAAACTGTTGCTTTAAAATTAGAAGCACACAATTCCCTAGAATATCATTATATGCTTGAACATTAAGATTTGTACTCATAGAAATTACTAAAGTAGTCAAACCTGTTCATTAGAAGGGGGTGACCCAATACATTTGGCAATATAGTGTATATATATGAGAGAGATAATTTTGATGAATTATTTATTTCATTTTATTTTATTTTAGCATTTATTTATTTTCTGGATATATCTTGTTCAAAACATATTGTGCACAGTTAAAAAATTAGAAATTTCCTTAACCACATACATATCTGTGTTCGGTCCAGAACAGAACGGTCCAGCAAGCTCTCATGATGTTCCTGTTGGTGGCGGTCTGTCTTCTGCTGAGCTCTTTTCAAGCTCAGAGTCGCTCTATTGAGGTAAGAGCAGACATGTCAGTAATATGTGAAATGGAAAAAATATCGGTAGCAGCCTCCCACTGTGAAATTTTTCATTTTTATTAAGGGGTTTCTAACCAACATATGTTCAAATGTTATGTGTAAACAGGATATCTTGGAAAAGAGCTATGAGGAGATTGGTAAGAAATTTTCTTCAGTAATATGACTAATGGCCGTGTTCAGTTTTATTAAAATCTTTTACTGTTTTATTAACACTAAAAATAAACTAACACCGGTTCTCAGAAAACAGCGCTGAGCAAGATGAGATAAGTGTCAGCTATAATTAAAAGGGCCAACAAACATGCAGGTAAGACTGTTTGTGGAATATGTTCATGTTAGCAGCTCAATAAAAGAGATAAATGTAAATAACATTAAATAGACTTGATGAAAAATGACTTGATGTAATGTCTTACTTTTTATAGTGGGCAGGCTCTCCTATATGAGCTAATAATGATATTCCTAGAATTGGCATTTTGAGTGAATTACTGTGCTTTATACCATACAGGACAGAGACTGAATGAGCCCTCGATTGTATTTGGAGACATTGCTGTAGCAACAGGCTTTGAAATCACAGATCCATGCACAGTTCATGGGTGCAAATGGCAGAGAAGCAAAAAGTCTTTGTGCCATATGTTATCTCTGAAAAATACTGTGAGTGGCAGTTTGTACCTCAAAACCCTGTACTACATCATACTCTTCAAGCCATTTTTAATATCTGAAATTTCCAACAGCCTCCGAGGAGAAGGATATCATTTTACAAGGCTTGAGGTCTTTTGAGAAATCGACCTGCATTCGCTTCAGGCCTCACACAAAAACAGAGGTACTATATCAACATACAGTCTAATTCAGGGTAAAAATCAGATTTTCATTTTCATTTATAAAACTTGGGTTAGGGTTAGTCTGTTGCTCTATATCTATTCTTATGAATTTGCTACAAATCGGAGCTTTGTTTTAATTATTATTTTTAAAATGATAGCCTCCCTGTTGAAAAACAGCAAGCTGATTAGGTATGTTTTGAAGCATGGCAGCTGGTTTGAGGGTTACCTAAAAATTACAAATTTGTCATCACTTACTCACCCTCAAGTTCTTCCAAACCTGTATGAATTACTTTGCTGCTGGTTGATATGTACAAGGAGGTATCAGCAAGGCACAAAATTACATATTCCTCCAGGAAAACTGAACCTGCAGTACTGAATTCTATATCTTTGAATCATTCTATTATGTGTGATTCATAGGTGCTACTCTTTTGTGGGTCGTCGCATTGGAGGTCAGACTGTGTCTCTGGACCGTGCTGGATGCATCTCACTGAGTATAGTACAGCATGAGCTGCTTCATGCACTGGGCTTTCACCATGAACAGAACCGCAGTGACCGCGACAGTCATGTCTAAATCCTTTTTAAAAACACCATTCCTGGTACATCTGATTAGTACACATTTCTTAAGCAGGTTGTGCTTTACATAGTAGTTGCAAATCTTCTCAGTGAGGGTGGAGAAGCGTTTGCTGTTAAATGCTGCTAAAAGTCACTAAAGTTTTTGCTAGAATGGAGTTTTTAAGCAGAAATAGGAGATTAGAACATTTATGTTTTTTTAATATGATAGAATATTGTTTTATAGATTTTTATTCACTGTAATAGGGCAGGAGCACAACTTTGACAAAATCAAGACTAACAAAGTTTAGGTGTTTTTGATTAGCATCATTTTAGAGTTGGGTCAGTTTTTAATTCTCAAGTGAGGGTTGCAACTTTTCAGGTTGGCATGTAGTTTCAGGTAGTTTGGCATGTAGATGAGTAAAAATTTTCTTACTTTCCTCTGTCTTATGGTTTGTGTGCCAGTGATCACCCGGTTGCTAACCCCTAACAGAGCCATATACAGTAGTTTCTTCTACACTGAAAGGTTGTGCAAGGTCCTCTTCTTTTGAAATGAGGGTCTGTTAAATGGTGAAATTTGATGGAGCAAATGTTACAGAGAAATCTTTAGAAATTCAAGTTTCACACTATAAAAGCTAACGGACAGGTTTTCTAAATGACTACTACTAAATTGACTAAATGTATTAGATTTCCTAAAATTTCTAAGTTCATTTTACTCAAATGCTACTTAAAGTTCATTGTTCTTGTGTGAACTAAATAACTGATTATATTAATCCTTAAATGGATACCTCCGTTTTTTTAGTGACACGGGACGTCATTATCTACCCTTTTCCTTTATTTTTTAAAGTTAGACATCAGCTTTCTTAGTATTCCTCAGTCTATTCATTATAAACAATATAACAAGAAAAAAATATATAAAAGAATGTCTGTTTTCTGATTATTTTTATAGGGTCGCTAGTGGCCCGATGTATGTAATAGTGTAAGTATTTTTCCTGCGCCCAACAATTAAATATCTGATGACTCAATAAGTGTAATTCACCTTTATTCCAATTATTGTATATATGAACAAGCTGCCAGTGATCAAAATACTGATTTTGAAGTAATTGAAAACGATAGTTTTGAGAATATGGTTGTGAATATGAGCCAGATTCTGAATGTGGTTAAGTGCGCTCTGACCGTAAATATCAGGAGAGCTTTATGCTATTGCAGCAGTTAGAGATCCATCTGTGTTGGATATATACAGTCACGTGAAAAAGTTAGAACACCCAATTGAATTCCATGGTTTTCTGTATCTGGACAGTTCTTAAAATTTGAAAAATAAAACCTGATGAACAACAACACATGACACCGTGTCATTATTTATTTAACAAAAATAAAGCCAAAATGGAAAAGCCATGTATGACAAAATTAGGACACCCTTACTGTTAACATAGGAATTAAGAGGGTCAGGCACTGCTATTGAAATACCTTTGATTAACTGATCATCAGCAAGTGTGTCTCTATAAAAGCAGAAGTTTTGGCAGTTTGCTGGTCTGGAGCCTTCAGGTGTGTGTTAACACAATGCCAAGGAGGAAAGACATCAGCAATGATCTTAGAGAAGCGATTGTTGCTGCCATCAATCTGGGAAGAGTAATACAGCCATTTCCAAAACAATGAAGTCCATTCTACAGTGAAGAAGTTTATTCACAAGTGGAAGACATTCAAAACAGACACCAATCCTCCCAAGAGTGGACATCCCAGCAAATTCACCCCAAGATCAGACCGTGCAATGCTCAGAGAAATGGCAGAGAACAGGCCTCAGTTAACGTGTTAAATGATAAAGTTCATGAAAGTACAATTATAAAAATATGGGACAAGTATGGCATGTTTGGAAGGCTTTCCAGAAGAAAGCCTCCTCTGTCTAAAATAAACATGGCAGCATTCTAGAACAATGTCCTTTGAACAGACAAGACCAGTGGAGATGTTTGGTCATAATGCACAGTGCCACTTTTGGTGAAAAATTAAATAGCATATCAGCACAAACACCTCATACCAAAAGTCACACATGCTGGTGGAGGGGTGATGATTTTGGCCTTGTTTTGTAGCCACAGGACCTCCTCTGTATACCAAAGTATTCTAGAGTCAAATGTGAGGCCATCCATCTGACAGCTAAAGCTTGGCTAAGATTGGGTGATGCAAAAGGACAATTATCCCAAGCACACCAGCAAATCTACAACAGAACGGCTGAAAAGAAGAGAATCAAGGTGTTTCGTTACCCCAATCAAAGTCCAGAGCTCATCCTGACTGAAATTCTGTGGTGAGAGCTGTACACAAACAATGACATGGTGTGATATGTCATGCGATGTTGTTCATCAGGTTTTATTTTCCAGATTTTAAGACCTGCCAAGGACCAGATGTTTTTTTTATTATGTCCTGATGCAGAAAACCATGAATTCAATAGGGTGTCCTAACTTTTTCACATGACTGTAGGTCCGGGTCGCTAAAGACCCAAGTAGCTATGTATTAATAATTGGTGAAACATCCATGCATTTAAGGATTAAGCATAACTCAGACTGAATGAGTTGCAACAGATTTCCCAGCAAGTTTTGAACTAAAATGTTGAAATTCAATTTTGTGTGGTTTTGCACAAGATTATTATGGGGGAGATATGTTAGTGTTTAATGTTCTGTTATGTTGGGATTTTAATGGGTTACTGTTTTTGAGGGGTTACCATTGTGGTAAAGAGTATAGCCTGCACGTTATGACGTTGCTTAAAAATAAAAAGCACATTGCGTGGTGGTATTCTCATAACGTTATTTACGACTATGCTTGTGTTATTGCTAGCTACTTAGTAGTTAAATGATACCAAGAGATTTGTGTTAAAATTTCTGATTTTATTTGTTTTATGCAATGTAGTTAAGCTTTAGCTCCATAAAGCATTTGAGTGAATTTACAGTTGAGTAGTAAGAAACGCCCTCTCTTTTTGTGAACTTAAACCAATTAAGTGCAGAAGTGGCAACACACAGAAAGTGATTTAGATCTATTATGTTGCAAATGATTTTTTCAAATTTCAATTTTTAAATAGAGGCAGTTGAAGTTTGTGCTGGTGTGAAGAATATGAGTATAGTAGACATTTAACATTAGTTTACTCATCAGATATCAAATAACTATTCTAAATATACAATTGTTGATCGTTAGTTCACAGTAGTTCAAAATGTGTTAACATACTCTGGTTGAGGGCTTGGCACACATCTAAAAAAAAAAAAAAAAAAACCAAACAAAAAAAAAAAAAACCTGTAAAAGAAACATCTAAAGAAGGTTCATAGTTTGTGCAAGGTGTCTTTCGAAATATTTCAACATCCTCCTAAGGAGTCAAGGTTAATCACATGACTCAACATCTGGTTAACAGTAAACCAGAGACATAAAAGCTTCCTCTTGTAAAGCAGTTTCGTGGTCTGCTGTGAGGAGAAATTGCAGTTTGAAAAATGCTATTGCTGTTGTTTTGGGGGTGTCTAAACTCGGCCCTGGAGGGCCGGTGTCCTGCAGAGTTCATAAAGGCCATCTGAAGTGAATTGATGCATTTGTGTAAGAATAATATCCATATTTAAAACTTTATAAACCGGAATCTCTAGCTCCTGCTTACTGTCATATGCATGTTCACGAGAAAGTGGCGTTCCAGTGGATGATGTTGAACGTAGGCATACCGTAAGCTCTGATGAGAATATGCTAGTCTCGTGAGAACAAATTTTGTTTACAGGAGCAAAGGAAGCAAAGTTTTCTTTGTTCAGCAAATGAAAACCAGTCTCCTCTTGGCTTATATCGAAATTCTCTGACATTTTTCTTTACAAATCCTCGTTTTGTACTTCTAATTCATGACTGGTGTTTCATTTTGCTCTCTCTTCTGCGCTTCCGTGTTCATCACTTCTCACTGGAGCTCAAAAATGAATAATGTCTACCGGGTCCACATGGAATGTAAAATATCATTACAGGGTTAAAAATAAGCATATAAGTTTTAACCAAAAATAAATAAATAATAAACAGCTTCTGTTGGATTATTTTTTATTTATTTACTTTTTCCTCTGCATCCAAATGCACATTCACTCCACCCACCTACATTTCCTGCCAGCACTGGGAATCAAACCCACAACTTTCAGGTTTCAAGTCCAACTCTCTAACCATTAGGCCACAACTGCCCGCTGCCATTTTGTCACTCTGACTGTGCAGAGTGTGGCGTCAAGCTGAGTGCTGATTACCTTGACGCAGCCAGATCAGAACAGCATTATCAGAACAATCTGAAGGTGGTTGAGGCAGACAGGAAGCTGAGGCATAACCTAAGGAAGAAGAATGTTGCAAACTAGTGTAGTGGACAGCACATTCCAGGGCCAAGTTTATGGCGGGGCCCCTCTCTGACCACAATAGTGGACAGAGGTTTACTACATTTTGATTGGATCTTGGTGGACTAACATAAGCAAACTGTCCAGCGCCACCAGATAAAGATGCCAAGACAATGGCCAGACACCTCTGAGAGTGCAAGAAGAAGACCTTTGGAATAAAGCCCGGGAAGGACAGGACTTCTCATTGGTCAAAATGCAGTTTCTGCCCTTCACCCACCAACAGACTGATTCCTAATGTTTTAGGAGTCACAGGTTTTGGCCTGTGACCACCATAAAAATTCCTTAGGACCTCTGGACACAGCAGCAGTGTGTGAAACAAAGAGGGATCACAGAGTTCCATCCAAATCCATTCATAACTATATTCTCAAACCTTAAATTGATGCAAACTACAACACACACATCTTATACTTATTCAGAAAAATAAGTATTCTCAGTGACAGCGACGTGTAGTGCAACATCTTACACAAACTCAGCTGTCAATGGACAAATGAATGCATGCATGACAGTTCAATCTTCTTCCATCATGTTTGGACTTAATGTGTTCGTAACATTCCCAAAGGTATTCTGGTTGTGGTTTGGTAAGTGAATGATGCATTGGTAAAACATTAGTAACACTTTTCTAAATGTGTGTTTGGACTATGCAAATAAGTTCCACAGGAGGAAAGAAGGGTGGGCCACACCATGTCCCCCCCCACTCCGATGGAAATAGCCAATCACAGCCTGGAAATGGAGAAGCACCAGATTGCAATCTCCTCCTCATCGGAAAGGGATAAAGGTACCTTCCCAAAAGACACTACCTGTTCTGAGTCTCCAGCCCGTAAGGGAAGGGACAGTAACATACATCCGTTCTGAGTCTCCGGCCCGTAAGGGAAGGGACAGTAACAGACACATCCGTTCTGAGTCTGAGTAATGCAATGGAAAAGACGTTAACAGATACACCATTCTGAGTCTCTGGCCAGTTACAGGGAAGGTAGCAACAGAAACAACCCATTCTGAGTCTCCCATCCAGAGAGACAGTAGCAGATACACCAGATCTGAGTCTCCGGCCTGCAAGGGTGAGACATTAACAGATACACAGTTCCTGAGTCTCCAGCTTTGAGGCAGCAACAGATACGACCACGTTCTGAGCCTCCAGCCTGCAAGGAAAGAGATAATCTACGTTCAGACTTCATTCAGAGTCTTCGTCCAGTGAGACAACAGATGCAGCACATCCTGAGTCTCCATCCTAGAGAGACAAAGCGGATCGACCAAGTTCTGAGTTTCTAGCCCAGAGAGGCAGAAGACACTCAGACATCTGCAACAAGGTTAAGCTCCGGCGAGCAAACCTTCTCTCCAAGGTACCTTTGCTTGCATGTTCCAGGCTAAGGACCTTCTGCACCTACTTCAGGGTCACAACTTCGCGCACGCCGAAGAGCTGCGGGACCTCGGTCTGCTCCGGAGGCCTACACCATCACCGACCCCCACTACTGCATCTCGCCCGCAGCGGAGGCGCCACAAGCGGCGCGAGAGGAAGCAGAAGAGGGGTAAGCGCGGAGGTATCCGGGCTAGGCTAGCAGCTAACCGACACAAGCCAGCTATCCCCACCATCGTACTGGCCAACATACGCTCTTTGGACAATAAACTGGACCACATCCGACTACTACGCTCATATCAGAGGACTGTAAGAGACTGTTGTGTTTTTGTTTTCACGGAAACATGGCTCAGCAACAGCGTGCCGGACTGCGCCATTCAGCTCGACCAGCTAACATGCTATCGAGCGGACAGAGCTCTCGTCGAGGGAGGTAAGACCCGCGGCGGCGGGCTTTGTGTTTACATTAATGACGCGTGGTGCCGCGACGCTGTTGTGGTCTGCAAACACTGCTCGCCCCTGGTGGAGTTTATGATTATTAAGTGTCGGCCGTTCTATCTACTGAGGGAATACACAGCCATACTACTCGCTGCTGTATACATCCCTCCCAACTCCAACAACAACAGGAGTGAGGCACTTAATGAACTGTACCAGCACATCAGTGAGCAGCAGACAGCCCACCCAGTTGCTTTTCTCATCTTGGCGGGGGATTTTAATCACGCAGACCTAAAGAGTGTGTTCCCTAAAATACACCAACATGTGAACTTTCCAACACGAGGAAACAACACTCTGGACTTTGTTTACACCACCCAGAGAGGAGCTTACAAGGTCCTCCCCCTCCCCCATCTTGGCACCTCAGACCACATCACTGTCATGCTAATGCCTGCATACAGACCGATCGTTAAAGTCACCAAACCAGTTCACAAACAGATACAAGTGTGGCCGGATGGGTCGTCAGAGGCACTTCAAGACTGCTTTAACACCACTGACTGGAATATGTTTAAGCAGGCTGCCACATACAATAACACCACAGACCTCCAAGAGTATTCAGAGACTGTCACTGCCTACATCACCAAGTGCATTGATGATGTAACAGTCACAAAGACCATCACTGTCCGGGCCAACCAGAAGCCGTGGCTGACAGGGGAGGTCCACAGACTCCTGAAGGCTCGGAACGCTGCTTTTAGAGCCGGAGATGAGGTGGGCCTGAGGACAGCTAGGGCCAATCTATCCCGCGGCATCAGAGAGGCCAAGAGACAGTACTCCAGGAGGGTAGCCCATCGCTTCAGCGACAGCAGAGACACTCGGAGCCTGTGGCAGGGGATTCAGACCATTACGGACTACAAGCCCCCACCGCGGACCTGTGACAGCACCATCCCCCTGCTGAACGAGCTGAACGCCTTCTTCGCTCGCTTTGAGGCACAAAACAGCACCACTGCACAGAAGTCCCCACCTCCTCCCGGCGACCAGGTGATGACGCTGTCCCCGGACAGCGTGAGGAGATCCCTCAGCAGGATCAACACACAAAAAGCTCCGGGTCCTGACAACATTCCTGGTCGTGTACTGAGAGACTGTGCAGCGGAACTCACTGATGTCTTCACAGACATTTTCAACATCTCGCTGAGTCAGGCTGTTGTCCCAACATGCTTCAAGGCTACCACCATCATTCCAGTCCCGAAGAAGTCATCTCCATCCTGCTTCAATGACTACCGTCCAGTCGCACTTACTCCTATCCTCATGAAGTGCTTTGAACGACTAGTCATGCACCACATCAAGTCTGCCCTCCCCCCCTCCCTGGACCCCTTCCAGTTTGCATATCGGTCCAACCGCTCGACCGATGATGCCATCGCCACTGCCCTCCACCCAGCCCTCACACATCTGGACAAAAAAGACTCGTATGTCAGAATGCTGTTCATAGACTTCAGTTCAGCATTCAACACAATCATCCCTCAACAGCTCATTCACAGATTGGTCCAGCTAGGGCTCAACACCTCTCTGTGCAACTGGCTGTTGGACTTCCTGACTGGGAGACCTCAGGCAGTACGGGTCGGCAGTAACACATCCAGCACCATCACACTGAACACAGGGGCCCCCCAAAGATGTGTGCTGAGCCCCCTCCTCTTCACTCTGCTGACCCACGACTGCACACCGTCACATAACTCCAACCTTTTCATTAAGTTTGCGGACGACACGACTGTGGTGGGTCTCATTAGCAACAGAGATGAGACAAACTACAGGAGCGAGGTGAGCCGCCTGGCCGGGTGGTGCAGTGACAACAATCTCTCTCTGAATGTGGAGAAGACGAAGGAGATTGTTGTTGACTTCAGGAGAGTGCACACTCAGCATGCTCCTCTGACCATCAATGGTGCGACTGTGGAGAGAGTGAGCAGCACCAAGTTCCTAGGTGTGCACATCACAGAGGACCTTTCCTGGACCAACAACACTGTAGCACTGGCCAAGAAAGCACAACAGCGTCTCTATTTCCTCCGCAAACTGAGAAGAGCCAGAGCCCCGGCCCCCATCATGTACACCTTCTACAGAGGCACCATCGAGAGCATCCTTACTAGCTGCATCACTGTGTGGTATGGCGCTTGCAACGCGTCCTGCCGCAAGTCACTTCAACGCATAGTGAGAGCAGCTGAGAGGATCGTTGGTGTCTCTCTCCCCTCCCTCCAGGACATCTACAACACCCGTCTCACCCGCAAAGCCCTCTGCATTGCAGGTGATCCCACCCACCCGACACACAGCTTCTTCAGTCTGCAGGCCAGGACCAGCAGACTGAAGGACAGCTTCATCCATCAGGCTGTCAGGAAGCTGAACTCCCTCCCGACCTTGCCCCCCCTCCCCTCTTTTGCCCCACGCACCACTGAACTCTGACCCTCCAACCCCCCCTCCCTTTCCCACTTACAAACTGTGACCCGCACTAGTCACTTTGTGCAGCATTGGACTGATCACTACCCCATCCAGCATTGACTGCAAACTACCTCCTATGTCAGTTTAATTAAGACTGTTCTCTGAGCTCTTTAGCTCTTCATCACTTTAACACTGATAAGCTCTTTTTGCACTACACTCATTACATCTGCACAGTTTTTTTTGCACTACACCCATTATATCTGCACAGTTTTGTTTATTTAATGGTTGCACTATCTGCCATGTGCCTTACGCCACTTTACCTATCTCTTTTTTACAATGTCCTTATTGCATATCTGTATAGTTTGTATTTATATATATTTAAACTGTAATTATCTGTATTTTTACATTACTGTTAGTGTTTAGTGTTAACTGTATGCACCAAGGGTCTGAGAGTTACGCAATTTCAATTCTCTGTATGTATGTGCTGTACATGTGGTGGAATTGACAATAAAGCTGACTTTGACTTGACTTTGACACCATCCACCATGCAGCCAAGATAATGGATGTCATACAACACGACCACTCTCATTAATTGGTCTGTATATTAATGCAGTATTTACTTATGATTTAAGTGAGCTTTGCTCCTGCTAATTAGACAATAGAAACAATCTTGTCATATGTGGTACCAAGTGAACCAGTTGAGGATTCTGTAATCAGGCATTGCAAGGAACAATGTAAACATTGCAGTTACACATAGCCTACAGCTTGAAGAGAGCCAAACCAATTTATGTCAATCCAGACATTTAAGAAATTGGTTTCCTGCTAAATCTGCTCAAACATTTTTAATGTTCCCACTTCAGTTCCAGTTTAGACTTTTCAGTCAGTGTTTATAACCTACAAGGTTATGATTTTGCATGCCCATGACAATCCCTTTCGATGTCAGGAAAGAGGTGGGGTCAAGCCCCATATGATACTACCGACCAACTAGTTTGTTTGCCACATGTAAAGTAAAACTTTGCAGATCACAGTTAGGGTTGTTCTAATTTGTTGTTGTCAGTTCTAGCCATCCAATCTCCCTTAAAAGTCATCCTTCCAAAGAAAGGAAGAGTTTGATTGGACCTGTGATGCAGTCCTCTAGAGGCAGCTGCAGACTTTAGACAGAACACTCAAATGTGCAACCTCCACTGCTGGTCAATATACAGTCCCTTGAACTACACCATCCACCATGCAGCCAAGATAATTGATGTCATACAACACGACCACTCTCATTAATTGGTCTGTATATTAATGCAGTATTTACTTATGATTTAAGTGAGCTTTGCTCCTGCTAATTAGACAATAGAAACAATCTTGTCATATGTGGTACCAAGTGAACCAGTTGAGGATTCTGTAATCAGGCATTGCAAGGAACAATGTAAACATTGCAGTTGCACATAGCCTACAGCTTGAAGAGAGCCAAACCAATTTATGTCAATCCAGACATTTAAGAAATTGGTTTCCTGCTAAATCTGCTCAAACATTTTTAATGACAATTTTAATTGTCATTTTTCTAATTGACATTAGATGTTACTGATTGCAGTTGATAACAAATAATCTTTCAGGTATTTATTTGAGGCATAATAAGGTTCTTCACCTTCCTTGTTTCAGAGTAGTTACAGTTTATCTTTCCAGATAACGTAGCTCTGACATAGCAACATCCAACATAATCACTTGCATTTTATGCATCTTATGCACTTTATTCCTTTTTCATTCATGGTATTCATTTAGTAGATGTTGATTACTCTTGTCTATCTTTTGTTAATAAAATTTATTTTATTACACTTGTGTCTTCCTTGTGTTGATAATGCAGTAAGGTTCTACAAGTTAGGTATCCCACCAATCTTTCTTATGTGATGTACTCCTAACTACACCTTAAGTGACACGTGATCCAAAAATCATAACGTCACCTGTGACGTGAATACCCATCACTACACTAGTTCGCCTCCTTAGGTTGGCGAAAGCAAAATTCACTACACTAGAGTGCTTGATACATGTACACTAAGGGACATGACAGTTGTGGCCTAATGGTTAGAGAGTCGGATTTGAAACCCGGAGGTTGTAGGTTTGATTCTTGATACTGGCAAGAAATGTAGGTGGGGGAGTGAATGAACAGTGCTTTCTTCCACAACTCCATACCCTCATTACCCTCTTCCACCCTCAATATAAAAATAAAGTATTCAAAATCGCTCTTTATTTTTCGCCAAAATTGCAAAGTACAAAAAAAAAAAAAAAGACAAAGACAAAGGTGCCAATCATAGACAGTGGTGCCATTGGAGAAATAGGGCAAGTTGGCATTTTACGGGCACTTTTCAAACTACTGGGGTGGAGTCTTTCGCTTATAAAAAGACAGATCTGACTCGGGTGCAAAACCAATCAATACTTCCAGTTCAGATGGGGGGCAGGGCGTTCAGACCACCATTTGCTTTAACAGTCAATTGGTGCTGGCATTTTGAATCAGCATCTTTGACGCTTCAATATTTTAGTGAATGTATGAGCTATGCTCTGATTTTAAATAGTAATTATAAGATCTCCTGAAATGGGTTATACCATTGATATTACCAGAGTGCTCAGCAGTTTAAGTTAATAGAAAACTTGGTTGATAGAAGGACACAATTATTGCATGAACGGAACAAAAACAATGTAAGTGTAGAATGCATGCATACAGTTCAGTTGAATGGTAAAGCTCACCCTCTTTAACAGTGCAGTTAAACATCAGCGCCGATAGTCTTGTGGTCAGTGCACCGACATTCAGTGCTGTTATACTATGGGCGTCCCGAGTTCGAATCCTGCCTCGAGGACCTTTCCTGATCCTTCCCCACTATTTCTCTCCCACTTTGCTTCCTGTCAGCTCTGATCTGTCCTATCAAAATAAAGGCAAAACAAAAAAAGGGCAGTTAAACTAAATGTACAAAGCTGAAATAACCAAACAACAACACTGAAATAAGAGTGCATGGATAAATTGTGATTTGTATGTCAATCAGATGCACGTAAAATAACTTTTTCTGTTCACACACTTTGGATGCCTGTGCAGTACGGAAAACAGCGCTTGAATGATTTAAAGTCATATTAAAATGCGCACAAATGAATCAATAACAGGAAATGAAATTTTAATTTTATAACAAGTATCTGATTCCTGACCTGGAATCGATTTTGATTCCCAAGCCTTATGGGTTAACGTTAAATAAAATGCTCTTTTGTTGTTCTAAAGAAAATGTGCCTGCAGTCCACTGTTGCTATTATAACAAACTACACTTTTAATGTGATTTTAAACTATTCAAGAAGACTTGTATGCTGTTTTCTCTGCTGCACACACATAAGTGTTCTTTAGACTGTTGATTTTACTTCATAGTATTCTGCTACAATGATTTTTTTTGCAAATAGACTTTGAATAAATGTGTAAATTAGTAATTGATAAGAATAGGAATTGATAAGCAGAATCGGAATCAGAATCATTCAAATTCAAACGATGCCCAACCTTACCCATAACCCACATTATTTATTTTTTTTACTGGCACCTGTCTGTTCACACTGTTTTAAGCTCTCATTTCTTTGATCAAACCTCTCAATTACCCTTCTTTGCTTTTGCCCTTCTTAAAAAACATTAAATAATTACACATGCTCTTACATGGACCTTTCAAAATTAGTTATAAAACAATTGCTCCTGTCAACAGGGATAGCTAGTTTGCTTAGCATATCGTCAAACATGAGAAATTAGGAAATTAATATCATGTTTTGCTCCAAAATCACTATATAATATCATGTTGCTTCTTATCACAGAATGAGACAGAATTATTTAGAAAATTATATACTGTGTTACAGGCTATATATGTCAATTAGCGTTCCATTATAAATATACATAATTCTTATGAAAATACCTGATGCATTTCCTGGAACGTCATAAGTGTAATACTTCAATCAGTCTCACTTGTGAAACAGACATTACATGAGAGTGCCCCATAATGCTCACATCACCTCATTTTGGGTAAAAACAGAAAAAATAATACTAAAGTACTTTGTAAAGAAGTAACTTAAGTAGTTTTTCAGCAAACTACTTTTTTTACTCTTAATTGAGTAATATAGTTTTTTTTTAGTACTTTTACTTTTACTCAAGTAAATTATTCCTTAAGTAGCAATACTTTTACTTAAGTACATTTTTTTGTACTCTTTCCACGCCTGAAGAAAAGTACAGAAATTATAAAAAAAAAAAAAAAAAAAAAAAATGAACAAGGCACTGAACCCCAATTGCTCCCAGGCGGCTCAGTAAAAATGGCTGGCCACTGCTCTGGGTGTCTGTGTGCACTTGGATGGGTTAAATGCAGGGCACAGGTTCCGAGTATGGGTTAACACACTTGGCTACACGTCATGTCATTTTCATTTTATAGTATGAAATTACAATGATTTTTGATGTTTTTCTGTCAAAGAATGTAATAATTTATATATACTGTATTCTAACTGTAATATAGGTTTGGTAATGTTGCTAGAGCACAATAATGCCAAGCTCCATAACTGTATATAATTTTCATTTCTCAGGTGTGATTGACCCAGTAAATGTACAATTTAAAATATGAAATTTGGCCACAATGTTTACTACTTGATATGACATGCATTAGATTTTGGAGTCGTATAGAAAAAGGCTCTGCCTCTTGTGAATTACCAGACATCATCCACCTAGTCCCACCCTAAAATAATGATTAACTACATTACAACAGAAATGAAATTCATTCAAAACTGAATCAAAACTACTCTGAATTACTCTGCTTTTATACCATGTGGTAATTTGGCAGTGGATTCATGAAAGCTGGGTTACGGCACAGAAAAAGGAAGTTAAGGAAGAGTACATAACTCCCAACTCTGTTTGATCCAGACCAGACCAGAATTTTAGAAGTCTCTCATCATGTACCTGTTGGTGGTGGTCGTCTCTCTTCTGCTGAGCTCTGTTCCCGCTCAGAGTCGTCCTGTTGAGGTGAGAACAGACAATAAGATCTGAAATAGAAAATTATACAATCATCATCAGCAGCTTCTTATTGGGAGCAGCTTTTAATTTTTATCAAGAGTTTCTGACATACATGTGTTTAAAATCCATAAACAGGATTTAACTGAAAAGATCTCTGGGAAGACTGGTAAGATGCACAAAAGAAAAAGATACTAACTTGTAATTTTGTAGTGTTTTATCATTAATTTTGCGATTCATGTCCCAGGTAACATCACTGAGAAAGATGAGATAATTGAGACCAACAAACATGCAGGTAAGAGTATGAAAGCTATATGATTTGATAATATATATCTTTTGTGTAGCAGTTGATGGCAAATTTCTCAGCTCTCGTCATCCTTTAAAAAATTATATTAGCAGTGTCAGCAGACTGAATGATTTTGTGCATTACACTATACCACACAGGACTGGGAGCAGATGGGCCCTTGATCACGTTTGGAGACATCGCCGTATCAACAGGGCTCCAGAATGCAGATCCATGCACAGCTCGTGGATGCAAATGGGAGAGAAGCAGAAATGGATTAGTCTATGTGCCCTACACGATCTCCAACCAGTACTGTAAGACAACAATCACTACTTTTGATATTATTGCATCGGTGGCACATGATCTGTTTAATAGTTTACTCCTGCCACAGCTCCAAAGGAAATAGAAGTGATTAAACAAGGCTTACGGTCCTTTGCGGATGTTTCCTGCATTCGATTTGTACCACATGAAGGGCAGAGGCACTTTCTCAACATACTGTCTGATTCTGGGTAAATCTCCTGATTTAGGGCTTCTTTCTGTCCCATTTCTGTGTATATAGTAAATGTGCTTTCCCAAATATACAAGCTGATTGCTGATGTGTTATGTGTGATCCACAGTTGCTATTCATATTTGGGGCGCCAAGGTGGAGGACAGGTTGTTTCTCTCCAGCGTCGTGGGTGTGTCTATCACTATATTGTTCAGCACGAGCTCCTTCATGCTCTCGGGTTCCATCATGAACAGAACCGCAGCGACCGTGACAAACACATCAAAATCCTTTATAAGAACATCATACCTGGTATTTTTCTTTAGAAAAAAACAAAGATGATAAAATAGAACAAAGAATAAGAAAACAAAAATGCATAATACATGGCATGATACATTTATTCACAATAATTGCAGTCTTGATTAAATTTCACTGTGTATTTACCTGGTTTACATTTATAGTATTTAATACGTTTCTGTGCTCTGTAACACAGCACAGCAACACAATTTCAAGAGAAGAGAAACCAATAATCTGGCAACCCCCTATGACTACAACTCTGTGATGCACTATTCAAGGTAAGTATTCTTGTAGCACAGTGCAAATTTGATTTTATTTGTATTTATTTCTTTGTATTTTATTTATTTCTTTGTATTTTTTGGGTGGCATGCTAAAAACATAATCATAAGAGCATGCCAAAAAATGTAACCATCTGAGTTTACTGTTGTTTCTTTATGTGTGTGGTTTTAGGTACGCTTTCTCTAGGAACAATGAGCCAACCATGATTCCCATTCCTGATAGAAACGTTGTGATTGGTGAAGCTCGAAGTATGAGTCGCAATGACATCCTGAGGATTAACAGACTCTACTGCCGTACGTTATTGCCACATTTTGAATTCAAACAGCATTTGCGATTCTCTGCTGAAATCACCACCTTAGACCACCATGAATTTACATACAGTTCCAGGGTGTTTTATACAGTTTAGCAGATAGGCCTGCCTGAGCCATGCTGTTCACTAGCAATATTTACCTAGTCTACAAGAATTTTGCATGATCAAGGTAATCTTGTGGGCTAAACTAGTCAAGCGGGCTGATGGTCTTTACAGTGGGATTTACAATTATTGTAACTTTTATCACAACAAAATCTTGTCTTTCTTTCCATGATCAATGCTTTTCTTTTTTTTTTCTCAGGTTGAAGTGCTGCCAGGCTGTATGAAGGACGTGTTTGATGACTTGATCTTTTTTCCCCATCATTCTTTTTTAAGGTTTCTTTTTTTGCACATCACAGTTTCAATTGATTTTATTTATCCTGTCTTTTAAAAATTAGACACCTTTTAAAATCATTTTACAATCAGACACCTCTCAGTATAAACTGTAAAGGTAATACTATGTTCCAGTATCAGAAGTTTGTGACAAATCAACAAAAGGTGCAAATAGTGTGAACTCAAAATGCTGTTTAAAGGGGTACTTGTTTTTTTCCCACTTTTTCAACTTTAATTAGTTTGAGGTTGCTGTTTGAGAATAAAAAAGATGCAAGGTGACTCTTTTGCCATGTTTTCTTTTGAATGTCTTTTTGTCATAATAAAAATAATAATGTCTTTTATCTATGTTAATTCTCATTCCACTTAATGTATTAAATAAACATGCAACATCAATACAAAAACATGTAATACATTTAAAAAAAAATAAATTTTATATCTTTTTAAGAACTAGTTTGTAGGATAAATTATATGTATAATTTGAAAGTGTATTTCGTTATCTTCATTATTGACAAAGTATTTGTTATTATAAGTCCAAATCAGCTTCCAAATAATATTCTCAAAATGGTTATTCCAATGGTATTTATTATGAAATGTTACAGGGAAATGAATCCAACATCTAAAGAATTTATTGTTGCATTTACTGTCTTTAATATCAACACAGTTTAATAAGACCTCTTTTTAAATGTTGATCTTGCACTTGTGTCTTGCAATAGTAGGCAAAAACCTGCTGGTATTGCATCAAATACAATGCTATATTCTTGTGAAGAGACTGGGATACCAAATGTCTCTAAAAATTCTGCATGTAAATTAATAGCCTTCATCATTTATCAATTGTGAAAAAAATACAGAAAATTGATTTATTCTTATTTAACTTTTTTATTATTCCATATTAGCTGTTTGTGGGGGGAATAATTATGTTTGTTTATAAGAAGCCAAAATAAAAGAGCCTGTCTATTAAAATTGGATAAGTTTGTCAACCTCAAAGTCACATTTCAAAAGGAACTCTATGGCACCAACTTTTTCAAAGTAAAGATTTGAAATTATATACCATAGTTTATCTTTATGTTTAGTAAAATGTTTCGGTTTCACTTTATTTTGATGGTCCCTTTAACACATTCTGTTGACTATAAGTAATGTTGCACCTACATATCTACTAAGTCTCATCGGAGTGTTAGTAGAATACTAGTAGACTGGTAGGGTTTGGGTTAGATTAAGTTGACGTACTTGCAAAGTTACTTATAGTCAGTAGAATGTCTGTTGAGACACCATCACAACAAAGAGTTAGCAGATATTAATCAGACAGGCTACTAATACTCTAACGAGAGTTAGCTGACATGTAGGTGCAATGTTACTTATTGTCAACAGAATGTTCAAAAGGGACCATCAAAATAAAGTGTTACCAATATTTCATTCAGTTCAACTTGAAAAATGTATTAGAAGTAACAAAATCAAGTACATTCAAACATTGTTTTACCATATGAAGTTGAATAAAGTTGAATCAATATTTTTAAGAAAAGATTTTGGTACCTATCTAATACTTTTTCATCATCATCAGAGCCTTGGGATATGCTAAATCTTTGAGTAGTTTAACTGAACTATTGCAATCTGTTATGTGTGAGCCAGGACAAGGAGGAGCGAGAATCCAAGTACAAGCACACAAGTTTATTCGACGCTGCATTGCACATCATTTGATACTGAAACATGAAGTGGTCCCAGCAGTAAAAGATCCCGTTCATGATTCGGAACCACAGACAGTAAGTAGAACTGCATCAAATTTCAGTGTTTTAATTGCAATTGGCGCGTAAGTGCTTGTGACTCTTTAGCTGGACCCACAGCATGCCTCCAGGAGCTTGACTGTTTCGGAGAGAATCATAAAACTGTATCTTTCTTTTATAAATATGATAAAACTAAAGACTCTTTGGAGATATGAAGGATGCAATACTACTTTATAGATACTCAAGATTAACATGAGATCGGGCGAAACTGTATGTGTTATGTCCCCTTTAACAAGCTAAATGACACACAGGTGGAAGTGATCACACAACAATGAGTCCAGGCCAGGGGTGGCAGAGATTTTCTTACTATAGGGAGATGAAAGGGTCTGTATTACTTACTACTGGAGAAAGCGTAACGGTCAACTTCGATCACGTGTGCCTTGATAACCAATCACATTACAGCCTTGAGGTCATTGAATATCAGTCAGAGTTATGCGACACTCAGTCGCCGTTTACGGATCCAGTAGGAATGAATGAGAAGTGCCGTTGTTGTGCAGAAAAAGCACCCTTGCCGTGAAAAGCACCCCTGTCGCCGGAACGTGCGTTTGAAGACGATCGCCTTACAACCAGAGATGGGCAGTATTTCAATTAAATATATTTGAAATACGTATTTAATTACTAAATACGTATTTTGTCATTTGTATTTTGCTGGACAAAAAAAAAAAAAAAAAAATCAAAAGTAATGTGTAATTAAATACTCTGAGAGACAGTATTTTGTATTTGAAATACTCAAAATACATAATCAAGTAGGCCTAGTTCTTTTTTTTTTCTCAGATAATACAATATCTTTCTTCAAACACACAAAAAAACACTATTTATACATGCATTTATTTAACACACCAAGCTTCTTATTTACATTTCCTTGCATTTGTACATAACACACCTGTACACACAAATTAATTTTTTCATTCATTTTTATTTCGTGAATTGTTGTCTTTCAAAAAATTATATATTATTATTTCCTATTTACTTATTCTATTTTTATTATCTGTGTCTTGTCTTGCCACTGCAAATCCTTGTATGAGTAAACATACCTGGCAATTAAGCTTTCTTCACCTGTGTTAATAGTACTGCCAACTATACCTATCATAGGTTTTGGCTAGATGCAAGTGAATCATGTCTTCTTGGATCCGGGTAAGTTCACCAAAAAAAAAAAAAAAACCCTGTCGTTAATCTTCACTCTTGTGTCATTTCAATCCTGTAAGTCCTTCGTTTATCTTTGGAACATAAATTAAGATATTTTTGATGAAATCCGAGAGCTTTCTATCCCTCTACAGTCAGTCATGCAACTTACACATTCAAGGTCCAGAACAGTAGGAAAGACGTCATTAAGTAATCCATGTCATTAAGTATATCATTAAGTAATCCATTTTATAAGTACATGAGTGCTTTTTTTTTTTGCACAAAAAACATAATTTACCACTTTATTTCCAAAAATATTATTCAAACACTTGTTATGGTACTCTAGTGAACACTCACTCATGAGAGTTGTGTTGACACGAGTCTTCTATGGCATGAACACAACACAAATGTGTTTTAATGCTTTTGTGAACACAATGCAGATCAATATTTTCATAAATAAAGTTGTAAATTATGTTTTATTGTGCAAACAAAGTACTCAAGTTGCTTAATAAAATGGAGGTTAAACCACTGAAAGTCACATGGAGTACTTTAACGATGTCTTTCCTACCATTCTGGGCTTGAAAGTTGCGTTGGTGCCTATGAAGGGAAAGCTCTCTGATTTCATCAGAAAAATTACAGGTGTGAAATGACATGAGTAATTAATGACAGAATTTCCATTTTTGGGTGAAATAAACCTTTAATTCATCCATATCCCAGATAGCACACGTACGTCTGCAAGATGTCTGTTAAAGATCTCTTGATTTGGAAAGCATCTGCTGTCAACAAACGTCTGACAGACGTCTTTCAGATGTCAGTTTTACACACATTCTAAATCATAAGCATCTTAAAGACATCTAATAGACATCTATTTGACATCTAAAAAGGAAACATCCTATAGACGTATTGCAGATGAGCAAACACTCTAAAAAATACGTCTTGCAGATGCAAATGCAGACGTCAAATAGATGTCAATAGTCTCAGAGAATAGTCTCAGAGATGTACGTGTGCTATCAGGGATGGTTCCAACTGGAATAAAATGAAAGAAGCTGTTTTGGTGCTCAGTACAAACTGGCTAAAAATGTATTAAAACATATACTATCAGATATTGCTAACTGAATTTTATTACAGGACAGAATAAAATGTTGCACTAGAACTTTACTTGCTAGCTTACAAGTGATGTTAGCTTGCTTGGCAAAAGTTAGCTACTTGTTTCTATAGACAAACTGAAATTTTTCAAGTATTAAATTAAAATAAATATTATTGCTAATGTCTGAACAGCATGTAACGAAAATTAAAAAATTAAAGCCTTTACACTAATTATTATGTGAATGACTCAGAGCGGTTTTGCTGGGAAAATCCAAAGGAAACTGTCATTGCAGTGTAATTTTAACGAACCTCATCTGTCAACATGATGTCTGTGAATCTCACTGGCCGTTGCTCACTACCATTACTATGGAGTGTGTGCAAGAGCATGAGCAATGAGTTACTGACCACAGTTCACTTAACGGCCACCACCGGTGTTGCTAATAACAAGGGTTTCTGTGTTCTACATAGAACCCTTTAACAGCTAAATATCAACATTTTCAGGAGTTAATATTTACTGTTGACCGTGAAATAGCTTGAGCCATTCTCATGAGTATGACAATAGTTTCACAGGACTGCTTAATTTTTGACATGCTTATAAAGAAATGATAAAGGAAGGATTAAAGAAACATGAAAAAATAAAGTGGAGAAATGCTTGATGGTATTCAAGTAAACAGAAATGAGAAGAAATATGGATCAATATATTTTAAATATTGTGTAATGTTAGGGTTAAAGAGTATGTTGTTTATAAATATGTTGGTTATAAGTTGTTCAAGGAGGTGTGTATCTAAATGTTATAGATAGCTTGATAGCTTAAAAAAAATTATTGTATTTTTGTATTTTCAAATTACAAATTACTTGTATTTCTCACAACAGTATTTTTGTATTTTAATTAAATATATTTGATGAGCTTGTATTTGTAATTTGTAACTAAATACTTTTTGATGTAATTGTGCCCATCTCTGCTTACAACGAAACCATACGAACAACAGCTGACTCTTATCATTAGCGTTTTCATTTTACATATTTTGTTTTAATTTAAGTCCAGATATAACTGTAAGTGTTTAGGAATACTGATTAGCAGTATCCACTAATCACTAATATTCTTTTTAAATCCACTAGATGTTCTAAGCGTGTTACTATACTGTTATATACTATACTGTTTATCTGGATTACTTCAGCCTACGAAAGAAGCTTGTAAAGTCGCGTAGGCCTGTATGAAGAGTTCATTTGCAAAAACAGATCAATCCGTGTTAACCATTTTCAAAAATCTTTTTCTTTCTTTTTTTTTTTTCATTGTGCATTCCAACTAATCTCAATCAAATTGCAGTTGGGTTATTTTGATTAAGTAAATATATATATATATATATATATATATATATTTTTTTTTTTTTAATACAGCAAACTAACAATAAAACAATAAAAACGCAATAAAAAAACGTGATTTTTGACAATTTTAAAATCACTAAAGTAATCACTTTTTGCAAATAAAATCTTCATATGTTGATATACTGTAACAATGTATCAGCATAATATAACATTTGTATTTTTGTAAGATTTGTGTTGATTATTTTCAAAAATACACTTTTGAATGGACTTCCTCTTAACTCACACACTTAAACACAACAAATGCTCTGACAGGAAGTGCACACCCTTCGTATCTCTCACTAGGAAAGTTTCACATACGTGAAACTCACCCCATGTAACCACATCAGTCCTATAAGTATACTCTCAAAATTACAGCAAGGAACACCATTACTTGCATGCAGGACACAAGTACTCTTCATCGACTGGAAGCCTCATTACACATTCATGGTGGTACCCCAGCAAACAGGCCTGCTGTGGCCCTTTACGGGCCCACTTAGGGCTAGCCTAAGGGCCCCCAGCGGGCTGCCTGCGCAGGGCCTCTGAGATTTTGCTCATTGGCAAAACGTTGGCCCCTTAGTGCTGGAAGCCCTCACTTAGCCCCCAGGAAGCCCTCACTAGGCCCACACAGGGCCCGCACTATTAATCTACAACAGGGGTGCCCAACCCTGGTCCCCTACCTTCATGCAGAGTTCAGGCTGGGCACCCCTAATCTACAACAATACATCTGTTTCTTTATCAATACTTTCCAGCTACTATAACTTCAGTCTTTGGGGAAAACAGCTATTATACATCTGAAATGGATGCAGTCACCACATAACTAATCTCTGTATTGTCAAACATGTACAGTAGTCAAAGGGTTTTCAAATCAATTTATTAAATACAAAATAGAAAATATTCAATTCAGGTTAATACAGCTACATGCAGCCACAAATGTAAATACACAAAAGTACAAAAAAAAAACAACAACAAAAAAAAACAACAACAACAACAACAACAAAAGAAAGCAAACAAAGCAATGTAAAGGCCATACAAACAGGTAACATCTCTGCAAAAAACATCAACTTCTTACTTTAGACTGGGCTTGAAATTACACATTTCCCAACCAGGACACAGCACAATATGCTTAGCAGGTGAGCCATGCTGCCCACATGAAAAATACTATAGTAAATTTACTATATAAAATGTAGTAACATTTCTATAGTAAATACTATAGTGTTTTTGAACCGTACTATTGTAAAGACACTATAGTAAATTGTGGGGGAAAAGTACTATAGAAATTTATAGTAAATTTACTATAGAAAATGTTGTAAAATTTCTCTGGTACATACTACAGTGTTTCTGAACCATACTATAGTAAAGGTACTACAGTAAATTGTACTAACTTATGAATGGTAATTTTCTGTGGTAATCCTACTATAGTAATATTGACAAATTACTTTAGCCATTACTGTAGTAAATTTTCTAACACTCCAGTATAGGATACTACAACATATACTTATACAACGCATACAAATTCCTTAAAATGAACACCACCAAACAACATCTTAAGGAGTCTTTTTTTTTTTTTTTGTTCTTGGCTGCTTTATTTAACTTTTGCCCGACATCGCTGTCAAGCAGAAATGGGAGTCTGGCCTTGGCACCCCCAGAAAAAAAACACACATAAACACACACGTTAATTTATTACTGGTAAATGCACTTTTTTTTGTGTCTTAGTTACAACTGTTAATGACTCTTACTTGATATATCCTAAGTCTTTCTTGGGATGCACGGCTTAACTGGAGTGCCTTTTGATGACTGAACCCACTGAATGTTTTCAGGCCCATGTCTCTATTGTTGCAGACAAGCAACGGGAGTTGACTTGACAGGAGTAGGGCCTAGCACAGGCAGTCCTGATTGCAGAAGACTCTCCAGCCTCTGCACAATGCCTGGCAGCACTATCTGAAAGAAAGGCAAAGATTACTGACAAATACACAAGTCCAGTCTAGTCTGAACTTTGGGTGACTTAACACAGATACAAACAGATGTGGACAAATTCGTTGGTACTCTTACAGTTAATTAAAAAATGCTTAATTCCTCCTAAAGAGTGATGAAATTAAACACAAATGTCTCATGTGTATACCATATGCCTCCAACAGGATAATAACCCAAAATATGCAGCTAAAAGTACACAAGAAACCAAGAAACTTGCAGTCTGGAGAAGTCAACCCTTGTGTGTTGGAGGTTATTTATATATATATATATATATATATCTATATATATTTTAATACAGCAAACTAACAATAAAACAATAAAAACGCAATAAAAAAAACGTGATTTTTGACAATTTTAAAATCACTAATCACTTTTTGCAAATAAAATCTTCATATGTTGATATACTGTAACAATGTATCAGCATAATATAACATTTGTATTTTTGTAAGATTTGTGTTGATTATTTTCAAAAATACACTTTTGAATGGACTTCCTCTTAACTCACACACTTAAACACAACAAATGCTCTGACAGGAAGTGCACACCCTTCGTATCTCTCACTAGGAAAGTTTCACATACGTGAAACTCACCCCATGTAACCACATCAGTCCTATAAGTATACTCTCAAAATTACAGCAAGGAACACCATTACTTGCATGCAGGACACAAGTACTCTTCATCGACTGGAAGCCTCATTACACATTCATGGTGGTACCCCAGCAAACAGGCCTGCTGTGGCCCTTTACGGGCCCACTTAGGGCTAGCCTAAGGGCCCCCAGCGGGCTGCCTGCGCAGGGCCTCTGAGATTTTGCTCATTGGCAAAACGTTGGCCCCTTAGTGCTGGAAGCCCTCACTTAGCCCCCAGGAAGCCCTCACTAGGCCCACACAGGGCCCGCACTATTAATCTACAACAGGGGTGCCCAACCCTGGTCCCCTACCTTCATGCAGAGTTCAGGCTGGGCACCCCTAATCTACAACAATACATCTGTTTCTTTATCAATACTTTCCAGCTACTATAACTTCAGTCTTTGGGGAAAACAGCTATTATACATCTGAAATGGATGCAGTCACCACATAACTAATCTCTGTATTGTCAAACATGTACAGTAGTCAAAGGGTTTTCAAATCAATTTATTAAATACAAAATAGAAAATATTAAATTCAGGTTAATACAGCTACATGCAGCCACAAATGTAAATACACAAAAGTACAAAAAAAAACAACAACAAAAAAACAACAACAACAACAACAACAACAAAAGAAAGCAAACAAAGCAATGTAAAGGCCATACAAACAGGTAACATCTCTGCAAAAAACATCAACTTCTTACTTTAGACTGGGCTTGAAATTACACATTTCCCAACCAGGACACAGCACAATATGCTTAGCAGGTGAGCCATGCTGCCCACATGAAAAATACTATAGTAAATTTACTATATAAAATGTAGTAACATTTCTATAGTAAATACTATAGTGTTTTTGAACCGTACTATTGTAAAGACACTATAGTAAATTGTGGGGGAAAAGTACTATAGAAATTTATAGTAAATTTACCATAGAAAATGTTGTAAAATTTCTCTGGTACATACTACAGTGTTTCTGAACCATACTATAGTAAAGGTACTACAGTAAATTGTACTAACTTATGAATGGTAATTTTCTGTGGTAATCCTACTATAGTAATATTGACAAATTACTTTAGCCATTACTGTAGTAAATTTTCTAACACTCCAGTATAGGATACTACAACATATACTAATACAACGCATACAAATTCCTTAAAATGAACACCACCAAACAACATCTTAAGGAGTCTTTTTTTTTTTTTTTTGTTCTTGGCTGCTTTATTTAACTTTTGCCCGACATCGCTGTCAAGCAGAAATGGGAGTCTGGCCTTGGCACCCCCAGAAAAAAAACACACATAAACACACACGTTAATTTATTACTGGTAAATGCACTTTTTTTTGTGTCTTAGTTACAACTGTTAATGACTCTTACTTGATATATCCTAAGTCTTTCTTGGGATGCACGGCTTAACTGGAGTGCCTTTTGATGACTGAACCCACTGAATGTTTTCAGGCCCATGTCTCTATTGTTGCAGACAAGCAACGGGAGTTGACTTGACAGGAGTAGGGCCTAGCACAGGCAGTCCTGATTGCAGAAGACTCTCCAGCCTCTGCACAATGCCTGGCAGCACTATCTGAAAGAAAGGCAAAGATTACTGACAAATACACAAGTCCAGTCTAGTCTGAACTTTGGGTGACTTAACACAGATACAAACAGATGTGGACAAATTCGTTGGTACTCTTACAGTTAATTAAAAAATGCTTAATTCCTCCTAAAGAGTGATGAAATTAAACACAAATGTCTCATGTGTATACCATATGCCTCCAACAGGATAATAACCCAAAATATGCAGCTAAAAGTACACAAGAAACCAAGAAACTTGCAGTCTGGAGAAGTCAACCCTTGTGTGTTGGAGGTTATTTATATATATATATATATATATATATATATATATATATATATATATATATATATATATATATATATATATATCTATATATATTTTAATACAGCAAACTAACAATAAAACAATAAAAACGCAATAAAAAAACGTGATTTTTGACAATTTTAAAATCACTAATCACTTTTTGCAAATAAAATCTTCATATGTTGATATACTGTAACAATGTATCAGCATAATATAACATTTGTATTTTTGTAAGATTTGTGTTGATTATTTTCAAAAATACACTTTTGAATGGACTTCCTCTTAACTCACACACTTAAACACAACAAATGCTCTGACAGGAAGTGCACACCCTTCGTATCTCTCACTAGGAAAGTTTCACATACGTGAAACTCACCCCATGTAACCACATCAGTCCTATAAGTATACTCTCAAAATTACAGCAAGGAACACCATTACTTGCATGCAGGACACAAGTACTCTTCATCGACTGGAAGCCTCATTACACATTCATGGTGGTACCCCAGCAAACAGGCCTGCTGTGGCCCTTTACGGGCCCACTTAGGGCTAGCCTAAGGGCCCCCAGCGGGCTGCCTGCGCAGGGCCTCTGAGATTTTGCTCATTGGCAAAACGTTGGCCCCTTAGTGCTGGAAGCCCTCACTTAGCCCCCAGGAAGCCCTCACTAGGCCCACACAGGGCCCGCACTATTAATCTACAACAGGGGTGCCCAACCCTGGTCCCCTACCTTCATGCAGAGTTCAGGCTGGGCACCCCTAATCTACAACAATACATCTGTTTCTTTATCAATACTTTCCAGCTACTATAACTTCAGTCTTTGGGGAAAACAGCTATTATACATCTGAAATGGATGCAGTCACCACATAACTAATCTCTGTATTGTCAAACATGTACAGTAGTCAAAGGGTTTTCAAATCAATTTATTAAATACAAAATAGAAAATATTAAATTCAGGTTAATACAGCTACATGCAGCCACAAATGTAAATACACAAAAGTACAAAAAAAAACAACAACAAAAAAAACAACAACAACAACAACAACAACAAAAGAAAGCAAACAAAGCAATGTAAAGGCCATACAAACAGGTAACATCTCTGCAAAAAACATCAACTTCTTACTTTAGACTGGGCTTGAAATTACACATTTCCCAACCAGGACACAGCACAATATGCTTAGCAGGTGAGCCATGCTGCCCACATGAAAAATACTATAGTAAATTTACTATATAAAATGTAGTAACATTTCTATAGTAAATACTATAGTGTTTTTGAACCGTACTATTGTAAAGACACTATAGTAAATTGTGGGGGAAAAGTACTATAGAAATTTATAGTAAATTTACCATAGAAAATGTTGTAAAATTTCTCTGGTACATACTACAGTGTTTCTGAACCATACTATAGTAAAGGTACTACAGTAAATTGTACTAACTTATGAATGGTAATTTTCTGTGGTAATCCTACTATAGTAATATTGACAAATTACTTTAGCCATTACTGTAGTAAATTTTCTAACACTCCAGTATAGGATACTACAACATATACTATTACAACGCATACAAATTCCTTAAAATGAACACCACCAAACAACATCTTAAGGAGTCTTTTTTTTTTTTTTTTGTTCTTGGCTGCTTTATTTAACTTTTGCCCGACATCGCTGTCAAGCAGAAATGGGAGTCTGGCCTTGGCACCCCCAGAAAAAAAACACACATAAACACACACGTTAATTTATTACTGGTAAATGCACTTTTTTTTGTGTCTTAGTTACAACTGTTAATGACTCTTACTTGATATATCCTAAGTCTTTCTTGGGATGCACGGCTTAACTGGAGTGCCTTTTGATGACTGAACCCACTGAATGTTTTCAGGCCCATGTCTCTATTGTTGCAGACAAGCAACGGGAGTTGACTTGACAGGAGTAGGGCCTAGCACAGGCAGTCCTGATTGCAGAAGACTCTCCAGCCTCTGCACAATGCCTGGCAGCACTATCTGAAAGAAAGGCAAAGATTACTGACAAATACACAAGTCCAGTCTAGTCTGAACTTTGGGTGACTTAACACAGATACAAACAGATGTGGACAAATTCGTTGGTACTCTTACAGTTAATTAAAAAATGCTTAATTCCTCCTAAAGAGTGATGAAATTAAACACAAATGTCTCATGTGTATACCATATGCCTCCAACAGGATAATAACCCAAAATATGCAGCTAAAAGTACACAAGAAACCAAGAAACTTGCAGTCTGGAGAAGTCAACCCTTGTGTGTTGGAGGTTATTTATATATATATATATATATATATATATATATATATATATATATATATCTATATATATTTTAATACAGCAAACTAACAATAAAACAATAAAAACGCAATAAAAAAACGTGATTTTTGACAATTTTAAAATCACTAATCACTTTTTGCAAATAAAATCTTCATATGTTGATATACTGTAACAATGTATCAGCATAATATAACATTTGTATTTTTGTAAGATTTGTGTTGATTATTTTCAAAAATACACTTTTGAATGGACTTCCTCTTAACTCACACACTTAAACACAACAAATGCTCTGACAGGAAGTGCACACCCTTCGTATCTCTCACTAGGAAAGTTTCACATACGTGAAACTCACCCCATGTAACCACATCAGTCCTATAAGTATACTCTCAAAATTACAGCAAGGAACACCATTACTTGCATGCAGGACACAAGTACTCTTCATCGACTGGAAGCCTCATTACACATTCATGGTGGTACCCCAGCAAACAGGCCTGCTGTGGCCCTTTACGGGCCCACTTAGGGCTAGCCTAAGGGCCCCCAGCGGGCTGCCTGCGCAGGGCCTCTGAGATTTTGCTCATTGGCAAAACGTTGGCCCCTTAGTGCTGGAAGCCCTCACTTAGCCCCCAGGAAGCCCTCACTAGGCCCACACAGGGCCCGCATTATTAATCTACAACAGGGGTGCCCAACCCTGGTCCCCTACCTTCATGCAGAGTTCAGGCTGGGCACCCCTAATCTACAACAATACATCTGTTTCTTTATCAATACTTTCCAGCTACTATAACTTCAGTCTTTGGGGAAAACAGCTATTATACATCTGAAATGGATGCAGTCACCACATAACTAATCTCTGTATTGTCAAACATGTACAGTAGTCAAAGGGTTTTCAAATCAATTTATTAAATACAAAATAGAAAATATTAAATTCAGGTTAATACAGCTACATGCAGCCACAAATGTAAATACACAAAAGTACAAAAAAAAACAACAACAAAAAAAACAACAACAACAACAACAACAACAAAAGAAAGCAAACAAAGCAATGTAAAGGCCATACAAACAGGTAACATCTCTGCAAAAAACATCAACTTCTTACTTTAGACTGGGCTTGAAATTACACATTTCCCAACCAGGACACAGCACAATATGCTTAGCAGGTGAGCCATGCTGCCCACATGAAAAATACTATAGTAAATTTACTATATAAAATGTAGTAACATTTCTATAGTAAATACTATAGTGTTTTTGAACCGTACTATTGTAAAGACACTATAGTAAATTGTGGGGGAAAAGTACTATAGAAATTTATAGTAAATTTACCATAGAAAATGTTGTAAAATTTCTCTGGTACATACTACAGTGTTTCTGAACCATACTATAGTAAAGGTACTACAGTAAATTGTACTAACTTATGAATGGTAATTTTCTGTGGTAATCCTACTATAGTAATATTGACAAATTACTTTAGCCATTACTGTAGTAAATTTTCTAACACTCCAGTATAGGATACTACAACATATACTAATACAACGCATACAAATTCCTTAAAATGAACACCACCAAACAACATCTTAAGGAGTCTTTTTTTTTTTTTTTTGTTCTTGGCTGCTTTATTTAACTTTTGCCCGACATCGCTGTCAAGCAGAAATGGGAGTCTGGCCTTGGCACCCCCAGAAAAAAAACACACATAAACACACACGTTAATTTATTACTGGTAAATGCACTTTTTTTTGTGTCTTAGTTACAACTGTTAATGACTCTTACTTGATATATCCTAAGTCTTTCTTGGGATGCACGGCTTAACTGGAGTGCCTTTTGATGACTGAACCCACTGAATGTTTTCAGGCCCATGTCTCTATTGTTGCAGACAAGCAACGGGAGTTGACTTGACAGGAGTAGGGCCTAGCACAGGCAGTCCTGATTGCAGAAGACTCTCCAGCCTCTGCACAATGCCTGGCAGCACTATCTGAAAGAAAGGCAAAGATTACTGACAAATACACAAGTCCAGTCTAGTCTGAACTTTGGGTGACTTAACACAGATACAAACAGATGTGGACAAATTCGTTGGTACTCTTACAGTTAATTAAAAAATGCTTAATTCCTCCTAAAGAGTGATGAAATTAAACACAAATGTCTCATGTGTATACCATATGCCTCCAACAGGATAATAACCCAAAATATGCAGCTAAAAGTACACAAGAAACCAAGAAACTTGCAGTCTGGAGAAGTCAACCCTTGTGTGTTGGAGGTTATTTATATATATATATATATATATATATATATATATATATATATATATATATATATTTTAATACAGCAAACTAACAATAAAACAATAAAAACGCAATAAAAAAACGTGATTTTTGACAATTTTAAAATCACTAATCACTTTTTGCAAATAAAATCTTCATATGTTGATATACTGTAACAATGTATCAGCATAATATAACATTTGTATTTTTGTAAGATTTGTGTTGATTATTTTCAAAAATACACTTTTGAATGGACTTCCTCTTAACAAAATGGCGGTGGCAGTTGGTAAGTAAGTAAAGAAAAGTTAAGAAATTAAATAAATAAATAAAAAATGAGCAAGGCACTGAACCCCCAATTGCTCCCAGGCGCTGCAGCAAAAAATGGCTGCCCGCTGCTCTGGGTGTGTGTGTGTTCACTACTCACTGCTTTGTATGTGCACTTGGATAGGTTAAATGTAGTGCACAAATTCCAAGTATGGGTTACCATATTTGGCTACACGTCACATCACTTTCACTGTATAGTATGAAATTACAGAATGAAATTACAATTTTTGATGTTTTACTGTCAAAGAATGTATTAAGTCACATACTTCTATCTGTATTATAGGTTTGGTAATGTTGCTAGAGCACAATAAATTTTTTTTTTTTTTGGTTTTGAAACTCATAAATGTTGAATAAGCATAATTGTATATAATTTTCATTTCTCAGGTGTGGTTGACCCAGAAAAGAAATATGAAAATTTGATATATGAAATTTATGAAATATGAATATGAAATTTGGCCACAATGTTTATTACTTGATATGGCATGCATCCAAAACATATTTTAAAACTTTTCTAAGGTTTTTTTATTTATTTTTTTGATGCACCATATATATATATAAATTTATATAATAAAATATATATAATATTTTATATATAAAATATATATAAAAAAATAATGCATTCAATTGCTCAATTAATTTCTCTGAATTACTCTGCTTTTATACCATGTGGTAATTTGGCAGTGGATTCATGAAAGCTGGGTTACGGCACAGAAAAAGGAAGTTAAGGCTCTCAGAAGAGTATATAACTCCCAGCTCTGACTGATCCAGACCAGTTTCTCAGAAGGCTCTCATCATGTACCTGTTAGTGGTGGTCGTCTCTCTTCTGCTGAGCTCTGTTCCCACTCAGAGTCGTCCTATTGAGGTGAGCACAGACAATAATATCTGAAAATGAAAATTATATCATCAGCAGCTCCCCATCGGGAGCAGCTTTTCGTTTTTTGTTTTTTTTTTAACAAGGATTTCTAATATACATGTGTTTAAAATTCATAAACAGGACTCAATTGAAAAGATGTCTTGGAAGGCTGGTAAGATACACAGAAAAAATAAAAGCTAACTTGTAATTTTGTAATGTTTTATTATTAATTTACTGATTCATGTCTCAGGTAACATCACTGAGAAAGATGATATGCCAGTGTCAACTATAATCGAGACCAACAAACATGCAGGTAAGAGTATGAAAGCTTATATGATTTGATAGTATAGGCCACGGATGGGCAAATTTGATAGTGATGAGGGCCAGCACTTTTTGTCCTTTATACCAAAGGGGCATGATTACTAATCCACATCCATACACCTTTTACATCATCTTACTCAATTTCCTTTTTATTGAAAGAAATCAAAGTATAATTAATGTAATTTGTTTTTAAAGATTTTATTAACTATTAAACTTGTGCAGTTATGCTAATTAAAATTGGAAACTTTGTTGTCAGTTGAGAAAAATATTACCCCAACAAGCCAATGTAAACATTTCAAATATATTGTCTGTAAATTTTCAACAAACAAATGTACAGAGATCCTACTTTTGATTAGTGGCCTATATAACATTCTCAACACAGCCTAAGAGGACTGTTAAAAAGTGCTTATTCAAAAAATAGTTCTTCTAAATGGTACCATATAGGATATCTGCAGGACTTTTAAAATCAAATTTAAGACTTTTAAAGACCTTTTTAAGACCTGCACAAATAAAATTAATACCATATGAGGGAGGTAGGGCATGTCTATGGTAACATTAAACTGTAAAATGACTGTAAAAAGCATGATTTACAGTTCAGATACAGGTTTTCACAAAAGCAAAAAGATTTATAAAATGATAAACTTCACTTTCAGACTTTAAACAATTTTTAAGATAAGGGATGAGTCAATCAGTTATTAAATTATTAATTAAAGAACTTGCAGGCCTAAATATATCTTAGTGTCTTGTTTAGATTTTTATAATACAATAGCTTCTTGTCGATCCACCGGTACACATTTTAGAAATATAGGTCGATTTTCGCATTGGTATAAACAAAAACAGCAGATGGGATTATTGAAAATGCAAATTCATCCTTTACCAGCAGGTGACGCTTTTGGAACGGCATAAATATAGCGGTTTCCCTGATAATTGCATTTTAGATTGGAGGTTGGAGTTAGCATTAACATCATGAATTGAAAGCAAACTTTCCGTGGCTTACTTTTCAAACTTTGTAAAACTGATCATCCGAGTCTAATACAATCCAGCGGGCCGCACTAAAAGATGTTGCGGTGTAAAAATTGACGGCAAATTCCTCGGCTTTCTTCAACTTTATAAAAAAGTTATATTATCAGAATCAACAGACTGAATAATTTTGTGCATTACACTATACCACACAGGACTGGGAGCGGATGGGCCCTTGATCACGTTTGGAGACATCGCCGTATCAACAGGGTTCCAGAATGCAGATCCATGCACAGCTCGTGGATGCAAATGGGAGAGAAGCAGAAATGGATTAGTCTATGTGCCCTACACGATCTCCAACCAGTACTGTAAGACAACAATCACTACTTTTGATATTATTGCATCGGTGGCACATGATCTGTTTAATAGTTTACTCCTGCCACAGCTCCAAAGGAAATAGAAGTGATTAAACAAGGCTTACGGTCCTTTGCGGATGTTTCCTGCATTCGATTTGTACCACATGAAGGGCAGAGGCACTTTCTCAACATACTGTCTGATTCTGGGTAAATCTCCTGATTTAGGGCTTCTTTCTGTCCCATTTCTGTGTATATAGTAAATGTGCTTTCCCAAATATACAAGCTGATTGCTGATGTGTTATGTGTGATCCACAGTTGCTATTCATATTTGGGGCGCCAAGGTGGAGGACAGGTTGTTTCTCTCCAGCGTCGTGGGTGTGTCTATTACTATATTGTTCAGCACGAGCTCCTTCATGCTCTCGGGTTCCATCATGAACAGAACCGCAGCGACCGTGACAAACACATCAAAATCCTTTATAAGAACATCATACCTGGTATTTTTCTTTAGAAAAAAACAAAGATGATAAAATAGAACAAAGAATAAGAAAACAAAAATGCATAATACATGGCATGATACATTTATTCACAATAATTGCAGTCTTGATTAAATTTCACTGTGTATTTACCTGGTTTACATTTATAGTATTTAATACGTTTCTGTGCTCTGTAACACAGCACAGCAACACAATTTTAAGAGAAGAGAAACCAATAATCTGGCAACCCCCTATGACTACAACTCTGTGATGCACTATTCAAGGTAAGTATTCTTGTAGCACAGTGCAAATTTGATTTTATTTGTATTTATTTCTTTGTATTTTATTTATTTCTTTGTATTTTTTGGGTGGCATGCTAAAAACATAATCATAAGAGCATGCCAAAAAATGTAACCATCTGAGTTTACTGTTGTTTCTTTATGTGTGTGGTTTTAGGTACGCTTTCTCTAGGAACAATGAGCCAACCATGATTCCCATTCCTGATGGAAACGTTGTGATTGGTGAAGCTCGAAGTATGAGTCGCAATGACATCCTGAGGATTAACAGACTCTACTGCCGTACGTTATTGCCACATTTTGAATTCAAACAGCATTTGCGATTCTCTGCTGAAATCACCACCTTAGACCACCATGAATTTACATACAGTTCCAGGGTGTTTTATACAGTTTAGCAGATAGGCCGCCATAGCCATGCTGTTCACTAGCAATATTTACCTAGTCTACAAGAATTTTGCATGATCAAGGTAATCTTGCGGGCTAAACTAGTCAAGCGGGCTGATGGTCTTTACAGTGGGATTTACAATTATTGTAACTTTTATCACAACAAAATCTTGTCTTTCTTTCCATGATCAATGCTTTTCTTTTTTTTTTCTCAGGTTGAAGTGCTGCCAGGCTGTATGAAGGACGTGTTTGATGACTTGATCTTTTTTCCCCTATCATTCTTTTTTAAGGTTTCTTTTTTTGCACATCACAGTTTCAATTGATTTTATTTATCCTGTCTTTTAAAAATTAGACACCTTTTAAAATCATTTTACAATCAGACACCTCTCAGTATAAACTGTAAAGGTAATACTATGTTCCAGTATCAGAAGTTTGTGACAAATCAACAAAAGGTGCAAATAGTGTGAACTCAAAATGCTGTTTAAAGGGGTACTTGTTTTTTTCCCACTTTTTCAACTTTAATTAGTTTGAGGTTGCTGTTTGAGAATAAAAAAGATGCAAGGTGACTCTTTTGCCATGTTTTCTTTTGAATGTCTTTTTGTCATAATAAAAATAATAATGTCTTTTATCTATGTTAATTCTCATTCCACTTAATGTATTAAATAAACATGCAACATCAATACAAAAACATGTAATACATTTAAAAAAAAAATTTTTTTATATCTTTTTAAGAACTAGTTTGTAGGATAAATTATATGTATAATTTGAAAGTGTATTTCGTTATCTTCATTATTGACAAAGTATTTGTTATTATAAGTCCAAATCAGCTTCCAAATAATATTCTCAAAATGGTTATTCCAATGGTATTTATTATGAAATGTTACAGGGAAATGAATCCAACATCTAAAGAATTTATTGTTGCATTTACTGTCTTTAATATCAACACAGTTTAATAAGACCTCTTTTTAAATGTTGATCTTGCACTTGTGTCTTGCAATAGTAGGCAAAAACCTGCTGGTATTGCATCAAATACAATGCTATATTCTTGTGAAGAGACTGGGATACCAAATGTCTCTAAAAATTCTGCATGTAAATTAATAGCCTTCATCATTTATCAATTGTGAAAAAAATACAGAAAATTGATTTATTCTTATTTAACTTTTTTATTATTCCATATTAGCTGTTTGTGGGGGGAATAATTATGTTTGTTTATAAGAAGCCAAAATAAAAGAGCCTGTCTATTAAAATTGGATAAGTTTGTCAACCTCAAAGTCACATTTCAAAAGGAACTCTATGGCACCAACTTTTTCAAAGTAAAGATTTGAAATTATATACCATAGTTTATCTTTATGTTTAGTAAAATGTTTCGGTTTCACTTTATTTTGATGGTCCCTTTAACACATTCTGTTGACTATAAGTAACGTTGCACCTACATATCTACTAAGTCTCACCGGAGTGTTAGTAGAATACTAGTAGACTGGTAGGGTTTGGGTTAGATTAAGTTGACATCTACTTGCAAAGTTACTTATAGTCAGTAGAATGTCTGTTGAGACACCATCACAACAAAGAGTTAGCAGATATTAATCAGACAGGCTACTAATACTCTAACGAGAGTTAGCTGACATGTAGGTGCAATGTTACTTATTGTCAACAGAATGTTCAAAAGGGACCATCAAAATAAAGTGTTACCAATATTTCATTCAGTTCAACTTGAAAAATGTATTGGAAGTAACAAAATCAAGTTCATTCAAACATTGTTTTACCATATGAAGTTGAATAAAGTTGAATCAATATTTTTAAGAAAAGATTTTGGTACCTATCTAATACTTTTTCATCATCATCAGAGCCTTGGGATATGCTAAATCTTTGAGTAGTTTAACTGAACTATTGCAATCTGTTATGTGTGAGCCAGGACAAGGAGGAGCGAGAATCCAAGTACAAGCACACAAGTTTATTCGACGCTGCATTGCACATCATTTGATACTGAAACATGAAGTGGTCCCAGCAGTAAAAGATCCCGTTCATGATTCGGAACCACAGACAGTAAGTAGAACTGCATCAAATTTCAGTGTTTTAATTGCAATTGGCGCGTAAGTGCTTGTGACTCTTTAGCTGGACCCACAGCATGCCTCCAGGAGCTTGACTGTTTCGGAGAGAATCATAAAACTGTATCTTTCTTTTATAAATATGATAAAACTAAAGACTCTTTGGAGATATGAAGGATGCAATACTACTTTATAGATACTCAAGATTAACATGAGATTGGGCGAAACTATATGTGTTATGTCCCCTTTAACAAGCTAAATGACACACAGGTGGAAGTGATCACACAACGAGTCCAGGCCAGGGGTGGCAGAGATTTTCTTACTATAGGGAGATGAAAGGGTCTGTATTACTTACTATTGGAGAAAGTGTAACGGTCAACTTGGATCACGTGTGCCTTGATAACCAATCACATTACAGCCTTGAGGTCATTGAATATCAGAGTTATGCGACACTCAGTCGCCGTTTACGGATCCAGTAGGAATGAATGAGAAGTGTCGTTGTTGTGCAGAAAAAAGCACCCTTGCTGTGAAAAGCACCCCTGTCGCGGGAACGTGCATTTGAAGACGATCGCCTTACAACCAGAGATGGGCAGTATTTCAATTAAATGTATTTGAAATACGTATTTAATTACTAAATACGTATTTTGTCATTTGTATTTTGCTGGACAAAAAAAAAAAAAAAAAATAAATAAATCAAAAGAAATGTGTAATTAAATACTCTGAGAGACAGTATTTTGTATTTGAAATACTCAAAATACATAATCAAGTAGGCCTAGTTCTTTTTTTTCTCAGATAATACAATATCTTTCTTCAAACACACAAAAAAACACTATTTATACATGCATTTATTTAACACACCAAGCTTCTTATTTACATTTCCTTGCATTTGTACATAACACACCTGTACACACAAATTAATTTTTTCATTCATTTTTATTTCGTGTATTGTTGTCTTTCAAAAAATTCTATATTATTATTTCCTATTTACTTATTCTATTTTTATTATCTGTGTCTTGTCTTGCCACTGCAAATCCTTGTATGAGTAAACATACCTGGCAATTAAGCTTTCTTCACCTGTGTTAATAGTACTGCCAACTATACCTATCATAGGTTTTGGCTAGATGCAAGTGAATCATGTCTTCTTGGATCCGGGTAAGTTCACCCAAAAAAAAAAAAAAACCCTGTCGTTAATCTTCACTCTTGTGTCATTCCAATCCTGTAAGTCCTTCGTTTATCTTTGGAACATAAATTAAGATATTTTTGATGAAATCCGAGAGCTTTCTATCCCTCTACAGTCAGTCATGCAACTTACACATTCAAGGTCCAGAACAGTAGGAAAGACGTCATTAAGTAATCCATGTCATTAAGTATATCATTAAGTAATCCATTTTATAAGTACATGAGTGCTTTTTTTTGCACAAAAAACATAATTTACCACTTTATTTCCAAAAATATTATTCAAACACTTGTTATGGTACTCTAGTGAACACTCACTCATGAGAGTTGTGTTGACACGAGTCTTCTATGGCATGAACACAACACAAATGTGTTTTAATGCTTTTGTGAACACAATGCAGATCAATATTTTCATAAATTAAGTTGTAAATTATGTTTTATTGTGCAAACAAAGTACTCAAGTTGCTTAATAAATGGAGGTTAAACCACTGAAAGTCACATGGAGTACTTTAACGATGTCTTTCCTACCATTCTGGGCTTGAAAGTTGCGTTGGTGCCTATGAAGGGAAAGCTCTCTGATTTCATCAGAAAAATTACAGGTGTGAAATGACATAAGGGTGAGTAATTAATGACAGAATTTCCATTTTTGGGTGAAATAAACCTTTAATTCATCCATATCCCAGATAGCACACGTACGTCTGCAAGATGTCTGTTAAAGATCTCTTGATCAGGAAAGCATCTGCTGTCAACAAACGTCTGACAGACGTCTTTCAGATGTCAGTTTTACATACATTCTAAATCATAAGCATCTTAAAGACATCTAATAGACATCTATTTGACATCTAAAAAGGAAACATCCTATAGACGTATTGCAGATGAGCAAACACTCTAAAAAATACGTCTTGCAGATGTAAATGCAGACGTCAAATAGATGTCAATAGTCTCAGAGAATAGTCTCAGAGATGTACGTGTGCTATCAGGGATGGTTCCAACTGGAATAAAATGAAAGAAGCTGTTTTGGTGCTCAGTACAAACTGGCTAAAAATGTATTAAAACATATACTATCAGATATTGCTAACTGAATTTTATTACAGGACAGAATAAAATGTTGCACTAGAACTTTACTTGCTAGCTTACAAGTGATGTTAGCTTGCTTGGCAAAAGTTAGCTACTTGTTTCTATAGACAAACTGAAATTTTTCAAGTATTAAATTAAAATAAATATTATTGCTAATGTCTGAACAGCATGTAACGAAAATTAAAAAATTAAAGCCTTTACACTAATTATTATGTGAATGACTCAGAGCGGTTTTGCTGGGAAAATCCAAAGGAAACTGTCATTGCAGTGTAATTTTAACGAACCTCATCTGTCAACATTATGTCTGTGAATCTCACTGGCCGTTGCTCACTGCCATTACTATGGAGTGTGTGCAAGAGCATGAGCAATGAGTTACTGACCACAGTTCACTTAACGGCCACCACCGGTGTTGCTAATAACAAGGGTTTCTGTGTTCTACATAGAACCCTTTAACAGCTAAATATCAACATTTTCAGGAGTTAATATTTACTGTTGACCGTGAAATAGCTTGAGCCATTCTCATGAGTATGACAATAGTTTCACAGGACTGCTTAATTTTTGACATGCTTATAAAGAAATGATAAAGGAAGGATTAAAGAAACATGAAAAAATAAAGTGGAGAAATGCTTGATGGTATTCAAGTAAACAGAAATGAGAAGAAATATGAATCAATATATTTTAAATATTGTGTAATGTTAGGGTTAAAGAGTATGTTGTTTATAAATATGTTGCTTATAAGCTGTTCAAGGAGGTGTGTATCTAAATGTTATGGATAGCTTGATAGCTTAAAAAAATTTATTGTATTTTTGTATTTTCAAATTACAAATTACTTGTATTTCTCACAACAGTATTTTTGTATTTTAATTAAATACATTTGATGAGCTTGTATTTGTAATTTGTAACTAAATACTTTTTGATGTAATTGTGCCCATCTCTGCTTACAACGAAACCATACGAACAACAGCTGACTCTTATCATTAGCGTTTTCATTTTACATATTTTGTTTTCATTTAAGTCCAGATATAACTGTAAGTGTGTAGGAATACTGATTAGCAGTATCCACTAATCACTAATATTCTTTTTAAATCCACTAGATGTTCTAAGCGTGTTACTATACTGTTATATACTATACTGTTTATCTGGATTACTTCAGCCTATGAAAGAAGCTTGTAAAGTCGCGTAGGCCTGTATGAAGAGTTCATTTGCAAAAACAGATCACTCCGTGTTAACCATTTTCAAAAATCTTTTTCTTTCTTTTTTTTTTTTTTCATTGTGCATTCCAACTAATTTCAATCAAATTGCAGTTGGGTTATTTTGATTAAGTAAATATATATATATATATATATATATATATATATATATATATATATATATATATATATATTTTTTTTTTTTTTTAATACAGCAAACTAACAATAAAACAATAAAAACGCAATAAAAAAACGTGATTTTTGACAATTTTAAAATCACTAAAGTAATCACTTTTTGCAAATAAAATTTTCATATGTTGATATACTGTAACAATGTATCAGCATAATATAACATTTGTATTTTTGTAAGATGTCAAATAAAATTTGACTGTGTTGATTATTTTCAAAAATACACTTTTGAATGGACTTCCTCTTAACTCACACACTTAAACACAACAAATGCTCTGACAGGAAGTGCACTCCCTTCGTATCTCTCACTAGGAAAGTTTCACATACGTGAAACTCACCCCATGTAACCACATCAGTCCTATAAGTATACTCTCAAAATTACAGCAAGGAACACCATTACTTGCATGCAGGACACAAGTACTCTTCATCGACTGGAGGCCTCATTACACATTCATGGTGGTACCCCAGCAAACAGGCCTGCTGTGGCCCTTTACGGGCCCACTTAGGGCTAGCCTAAGGGCCCCCAGCGGGCTGCCTGCGCAGGGCCTCTGAGATTTTGCTCATTGGCAAAACGTTGGCCCCTTAGTGCTGGAAGCCCTCACTTAGCCCCCAGGAAGCCCTCACTAGGCCCACACAGGGCCCGCACTATTAATCTACAACAGGGGTGCCCAACCCTGGTCCCCTACCTTCATGCAGAGTTCAGGCTGGGCACCCCTAATCTACAACAATACATCTGTTTCTTTATCAATACTTTCCAGCTACTATAACTTCAGTCTTTGGGGAAAACAGCTATTATACATCTGAAATGGATGCAGTCACCACATAACTAATCTCTGTATTGTCAAACATGTACAGTAGTCAAAGGGTTTTCAAATCAATTTATTAAATACAAAATAGAAAATATTAAATTCAGGTTAATACAGCTACATGCAGACACAAATGTAAATACACAAAAGTACAAAAAAAACAAAAAAACAAAAAAAAAAACAACAACAACAACAACAACAACAAAAGAAAGCAAACAAAGCAATGTAAAGGCCATACAAACAGGTAACATCTCTGCAAAAAACATCAACTTCTTACTTTAGACTGGGCTTGAAATTACACATTTCCCAACCAGGACACAGCACAATATGCTTAGCAGGTGAGCCATGCTGCCCACATGAAAAAATACTATAGTAAATTTACTATATAAAATGTAGTAACATTTCTATAGTAAATACTATAGTGTTTTTGAACCGTACTATTGTAAAGACACTATAGTAAATTGTGGGGGAAAAGTACTATAGAAATTTATAGTAAATTTACCATAGAAAATGTTGTAAAATTTCTCTGGTACATACTACAGTGTTTCTGAACCATACTATAGTAAAGGTACTACAGTAAATTGTACTAACTTATGAATGGTAATTTGCTGTGGTAATCCTACTATAGTAATATTGACAAATTACTTTAGCCATTACTGTAGTAAATTTTCTAACACTCCAGTATAGGATACTACAACATATACTAATACAACGCATACAAATTCCTTAAAATGAACACCACCAAACAACATCTTAAGGAGTCTTTTTTTCTTTTTTTTTGTTCTTGGCTGCTTTATTTAACTTTTGCCCGACATCGCTGTCAAGCAGAAATGGGAGTCTGGCCTTGGCACCCCCAGAAAAAAAACACACATAAACACACACGTTAATTTATTACTGGTAAATGCACTTTTTTTTGTGTCTTAGTTACAACTGTTAATGACTCTTACTTGATATATCCTAAGTCTTTCTTGGGATGCACGGCTTAACTGGAGTGCCTTTTGATGACTGAACCCACTGAATGTTTTCAGGCCCATGTCTCTATAGTTGCAGACAAGCAACGGGAGTTGACTTGACAGGAGTAGGGCCTAGCACAGGCAGTCCTGATTGCAGAAGACTCTCCAGCCTCTGCACAATTCCTGGCAGCACTATCTGAAAGAAAGGCAAAGATTACTGACAAATACACAAGTCCAGTCTAGTCTGAACTTTGGGTGACTTAACACAGATACAAACAGATGTGGACAAATTCGTTGGTACTCTTACAGTTAATTAAAAAATGCTTAATTCCTCCTAAAGAGTGATGAAATTAAACACAAATGTCTCATGTGTATACCATATGCCTCCAACAGGATAATAACCCAAAATATGCAGCTAAAAGTACACAAGAAACCAAGAAACTTGCAGTCTGGAGAAGTCAACCCTTGTGTGTTGGAGGTTGCTATGGGGTGCAAAGATTTTTATATATTTTTTAAAGCATACCTTTAATCTTGAACTATATTCATGCTAGTGAAGTGCTGCTGCTTCTTTTTTCATCATTGGGCTTAAGTGTTGCCTTTAAAAAAAGAATAATAGGATAAAACACGTAAATACTACTGATCTGAGTGATGTAAAAAGAAAAAAAAATGCACCATTCCCATTTAAAAGTTATGCATTTTTTTCTGGCTTCAGTGCAAAAGCTGACAAATACTATTGAACTTTTAATTAAATATCATATTACATCATATAATTAAAGTGAGAAAAAAAAAAAAAAACGAAGCACGCTGTGAAACGTCACATACGTCACGTGCGTCCGTAGCGCAAGACAGCGCGCGCGCTGATAATTGTTGTAGTTAAAATAATTGTTAAAAAGCTAAATAAATAAATAAATAAAAGTTACATTATTGTTTTCCTTACAAAATGTCAGACGACCATACAAATGATATCTATCTGTACCGATTTCGAAAAGTAGAGTGCTAGTGCTATAGAGTGCACCAGCGCTCTTAAGACTTTCTTTCTACTTAGCACCAGAACACAATACCAGAATACACAGTATTTTCATATTATCCTATAGTAACTCATTGATTATTTCTGTAGTTAATACTACATTATGATACAGTATAAATTAATAAAATGTAGAAATACTACAGTATATTTCAGTATTACTACAGTTTACTATATTAAAAATTTAGTTACAGTTACAAACTCTCTATAGTTAATAGTAGAGTATGCTGTAGTATAAATTAACAAACTGTATGTTATAGTATTTTTTGACAAAATACTATAATACACTACAGTGTACTACAATTTACTATAGTTTACTACAGTTTATAAACTTTGTCAATACTACAGTATGCTGTAGTATAAGTTAACAAAGTGTAGTAAATACTATAATATACTACAGTATACTATAATTTAAATTAATTTAGTAATTTATAGTATTTTTTCATGTGGGTGGCTACTGCTGCTTTATACCCTCACCCTGTTGAGATAGTGAATTTGTGGGTTTTTGTTAAATGTGAGCCAAAATCATCACAATTACAAGAACCAAAGACTTAAACTACTTCAGTCTGTGTGCACTGAATTTATTTAATACACGAGTTTCACAATTTGAGTTGAATTACTGAAATAAATGAACTTTTCCACGGCATTCTAATTTATTGAGATGCACCTGTAATTTGAATTGCACTGCACTAATTCGCTAGCTTATAGATGCATTTTTTATTATATAAAATGCACACAATCACAACAAAATGTGATTGACAATTGACAATGTAATAATAATTAGCAAAAAGGAGACAGACCAGATTCTCTGAGGAGGGAAGTGGCTATGTCCAGCCTCAACTTGTCCACTGCCTTCCGTGAAGTGGCAAAATTGATTGCCTTCCCCTGTAAATTTTTCTCTGCAAACTGAAGAAAACTTTGAGTAGCACAATGGCACAAGAAATGTATGGTCTGTTTACAAACAAATCAAACATCCAATTTAAAGTATTACACATAGTGTACATATAGTATTTGCAGATTTAATAAAACCTCCATCAGGATATATAAAATCAAGCCAGGGTCTCTACTGTAATTATTACTGGAAACCGTATTTCACACTCACTTTTAAGGCCAGGACACCACAGGATGTGCCATCTTGCTGACATCTGTGAGGGAGACTGCTGCATGTCCACCTTGAAACATTGCAGCCTTTTTTCCTCATGAATGCTCTAAAGTAAATTGTATGTGTGAAATCTGTTGAACATCACCTTTTAATAACTCCAAAGACACAAGCACAACTACATTTTAAAGTCAATTTTACCTTGTAGACAGGCACTTTTTAACCTTTCCATTTGTTTCCCCTAATGGATCCAAGAAAAGGGTTTTCTTCTGATGTGGGTACATAACCTTTCGTCATTTATACGGAAAGACAAGAAACATTAGGCAGAAACCCATGGAATTAGTGATATTAAATTATGTTTTATTAACAAAGTTTGGAAGTGTAACATTCATGTTCATGTTTTCATGTCTTTTATTTTGATATTTTGCCTTGTTTCATGTTCCTGTCATGTGTTTACCTGTCCTGTCATGTGATCCTGCAAAGTGGTCCTCTTGTGTCATGTTCTAATTGGTTGTCCTAGTCATGTGTCTTTTTTCTCTTTGTTTGATTCTTGTCATGTTACCTTAATGTTTGGTATTTATAGCCCTCATGTAGCCATTGTCTCCTGTCGAGTATTGTCCCTGTATCTCTGTTGGTGAATTCTTGTTTTTATTTATGCCAAATCTGTTAATGCCAAGCCAAGTCAGGTCTTTATTTGTTTGTATTTTGGATTTCACTTTTGTTTAATAAAAGCTGCACTTGGGTTCTCACTCACTCGCCTCCAGTGAACTCATTACAGGAAGGAACATGTTCAGATAATTAGCCTAAATTATACATGAGGAGCGCATTCAGTAATCAACTCAATTAACAAGATAAGCGGTATATACATACAGCGGACTTAACAGTTTTCCAGCATCCCTCCACCACCCCATCTCCTCACTTCTAACTATTACTGAAATAAATGAACTTTTCCACAACATTCTAACAAAGTCCCTTTTAAGGAAAGTCCGTTCACTCGGTCGCCATATTTGCAACGCCTGCGGGCAGCTCAAACAAGACCAAGTCCTATCTAAATGAATGGGGGAATCCTGAAATCTCAAAAACTGCTCGCTGGACTCACGATTAAATTACATATTTCAAATCAGCAAAAAAATCTGAAATGAACTGCCCCATGAATGTTGTTTCTTATGCTCAAATAGCGTTTAAAAAGCTTATTTTTCAGGCTAGACCAGCCAATGCGCATGCGTAGTTCCAATGCGCTTATGACTGCAATGTGCGCATGCGCACCGGCTGCTCCAGCCTCCGGTTTCTATGGGAACCGGAGCTTCTAATGGCCGCTGTAGTGACGCAATGAATTTACCAGTCAGAGATTGGCTCTTTCATTTAGAAGACGGGAATATCTCGCCATATTGCCCGTTGCAGCTTCTCTCATTCACAAGTATAGGAGAGTGAACCGTCTTTGTATTTCTACAGTCTTTGATTCTAATTTATTGAGATGCACCTGTATGTGACACTTTCCTAGTGAGAGATACGAAGGGGATGCACTTCCTGTCAGAGCATTTGTTGTGTTTAAGTGTGTGAGTTAAGAGGAAGTCCATTCAAAAGTGTATTTTTGAGAATAATCAACACAATAGTCAAAACATTTTATTTGACATCTTACAAAAATACAAATGTTATATTATGCTGATACATTGTTACAGTATATCAACATATGAAGATTTTATTTGCAAAAAGTGATTACTCAGTTTTTTAAAATTGTCAAAAAAATCACGTTTTTTATTGTGTTTTTATTGTTTTATTGTTAGTTTGCTGTATTTTTTTTTTTTAAAAAAGTTATTTTTACTTAATCAAAATAACCCAACTGCAATTTGATTGCGATTAGTTGGAATGCACAATGAAAAAAAAAAAAAAGATTTTTGAAAATGGTTAACACGGAGTGATCTGTTTTTGCAAATGAACTCTTCATACAGGCCTACGCGACTTTACAAGCTTCTTTTGTAGGCTGAAGTAATCCAGATAAACAGTATTTAACACTCTTAGAACATCTAGTGGATTTAAAAAGAATTTCAACAACTTGTTCTCTGCTAATCAGTATTCCTACACACTTAGGGGCCATTCACACAGAACACGTTTTTTCATTCCAATGCGCTACTTCTCCATTGTTTTTCTATGTAAACATGCGCTTTACGGACGTGCATGTCCGTTAGGCTCGCGTCTCGCGTCTTTTGCAGCGCCTTGCGCATGAGCGCCGCGTTTTTAAGACGCCGTGTCAAGTTAAAATAATTTCAACTTTTACACGCAGCGCCGTTCATCAATGTCAGTTCCAAAGCAGTGGACCAATCAGAAGAACTCGGAGGCGGGGCAAGCATTGCCAGCTTCTGTTTACAGTAGCAAGTTGGCATGACAACTGCTTTATTTGACTGCAACATGGCGGAGGAGGCGCTCTACGCTGCGCTTTTTTTTAAAACCATTCCTGAGTGCTGTGTCTCGCGTTTTTAGACGCAAAGACGCGTTCTGTGTGAACGGCCCCTTACAGTTATATCTGGACTTAAATGAAAACAAAATGATATGTAAAATGAGAACGCTAATGACAAGAGTCAGCTGTTGTTCGTATGGTTTAGTTGTAAGGCGATTGTCTTCAAATGCGCGTTCCCGCGACAGGGGTGCTTTTCACGGCAAGACAACACCGTAAGCTGAACCGTAAGCCACCTGTCACAAAAAGTCAGTGACTTCTCTTATAAAACGGCATTTTTTGTAGTAAACTCTAAAAATAGTTCATTTCAAAAGTATTGTTTAGTTTAAAACATGTTGGAGATTAGCAGGCTGTGGATTCGTTAAATGATAAGCCTTTCCCTCTAAAAAGCTGTTTATTCAGCGTAGTGGAGCCTCTCCTCCATTGACATCCATTAAAAAAAAAAACGGCCTCTAGTCTCCTTTCCAACGTAACGTTACTGCCAGACCGGAAGCGTTAGCTTTAGCAGTTACGCTTTTTCGGCTAATGGTTGCAGGCTTGCCTTCTAGTGGCTTTGAGGGGCGGTTCTAGGATTTCATCTTTAGGAGGGCTTAGCACTCAGAGAGACAATTAGATACAACTATGCAAATTACCTAAATAAACAATATTATACTGTCCTTATGAAAACTGTGTTACTGTATGAAGTAATTAGACACAATTGCGTATTAAAGTTACAGAAGTTACTTAGTGAGTGATTCTGATGTTTTTCTTTTGTTGTTTGATTAACATTATATAAGTAATGCATGGATTTGTTATACTGACTCACATCCAATATTTTCTTAACTGTTTATGTTTATTTAAGATGTAACCGATGTTTACCATAGATACTCGTCAAGACAGCCATTGTGACATAATATTTTGTGTATTTGCTTATTTGCTCGAGAAAACGCGGAAGTGAATGACCTGATTTCAATAAAGTGTGTTTCAATGGCACGATTTTTCTTTATTTGGTGTGCTATTTATATGCAAAAACTGACTTTGGCCTGCATATAAGAAACAATAGTTAGGTTTAGGGGTGTGGGGAAGGTGCGTATCATAAGCACACCAAAATCGTGCCATTGAAACGCACTTTCATGAGACCAGGCTGGCGTGCTGTCCGTGCAGTGCCTCTCAGTGCGTGCGCGCTTCATTCAAATGTGTGTATGCACAGGATCTATCACAGCGCGCGAGTACCACATTGAGATCGATAAACGAGCGAGAATGATAAACTTTTTTGAGGAAGCTGCACTGGCCTGATCGTTCAGATAGCTGATGATAGTTTTTGGGGTGGCAGAGATGATAAATAGGGGGGCTGAAGCCCACCTAAAAAGGGTCTCGAACCGCCCCTGGTCCAGGCAAAGGTTAATGGGAAATGTAGTTCATGATGGAATGGCAAAGGAGTAGTAAGGAATGCCCTCTGGTGGAGCTCATGGGCACTCCAGCTGGTGTTTGTGACAATCGTTATATAAAGTTTGTATCCCCCCTTTTAAAGTATTGACCAAAACCAAAAAGATCTAATAGCCTAAATCAAACAAAAATTGTTTTACAGTATTGAAGGCTTTGTATAGGCTATATGTATAAATTGAAGGGAACTGTCATCGGCTATGTAATCATAATCAATTAAATCTAAGATTAGTCAAATGTTATTACTAATATATAATTCTTGCATAAAGCCAGAGTATCATCTATAATTGTATCTAAGCACAACTTCTTTGTGCAAAAAATGAGAGCCAACAATTTTGCATTGTTATTAATTAAGCTGTAATGTGGAGGTGTGACAACGGAGTTGGGGATCCACTTGCAGGCTTTATTAAAGAGCGTAGTCAAAACAGGCAAAGTTAAAGTACCAGCAAACGTCAATGGTGGAGGCAAGGCAACAGAGTAATCCAAACAACAGGCAAAGGTCAGGGCAGGCAGCAAACAATCAAAAACCAGATAGATAGTCCAAGTCAAAACACTAAGGCAAGGCAAGGCAAGAAAACATAGGAAAACACGGGAACAAAGGCTGGCTAGGAATGAACATACAAACAATACTTAGCAATGTGTGTGTGTGTGTTTGCAGCCTTTATAGTCCTCCTGACTGGAAACAGGTGGAGTCCAGAATGAGTGGCAAAGGTAAGGGATGGAGTGCCCTCTAGCAGAGTTCATGGGCACTCCAACCGGTCGATCGTAACATAAGGTTATAGGTGAGCAATCCTTACTGAGTTTAGGTAACAACGTAATTAAGCCTTGACACATAGTTGAGGGAAGCCTACATGTTTCTATAGCCCCCTTAAGAACCAATAAATAGAATTCAGAAATGTAATCTTGAAATACCTTATAAAAGGTAATGCCATCATCACCTGGGGATTTATTATCTTTTAACTTAGTAATTTTTTTCTAGGGATATATCTTCATCACAAATGTCTTTGAGTATCATCAATACTTTGTGCCACATTTTTTATCTAAGAGAGGAAATATGAACTCTAACTACTATTATTAAGAAATGTGGTTATGGAGAAAATAGTTCCAGGGAATATACTTTGAATATACTTTTGATGTAACATATGCGTTACATTATAAATAGGTTGTGAACCCTATTTAGTGCTATACCCTAGACTGCTGAATATCAATTTAAAAAAAGTCCAATACAAATGTTATTGTCGCTTATTAATGGCAGCTGTCACAGTTGTTACAAGATCAATCCTTTGTAGGCTAGACCATCCCATTTAACAACGCACGGTCAGGGGTGTCTTTTGAAATATTTCAACATCCTCTTTAGGAAGAAAAAAAGTTAAATCACATGACTCAACATCTGGCTAACAGTAAACCAGAGAAAAAAAGCTTCCTCTTTGTAAACCAGGTTTGTGGTCTGCTGTGGGGAGGAATTGCAGTTTGAAAATACTATTGTTGTTTTCCTACAGCTTACAACATAAAGTTATGAAGAATAATGGTCGACTGTGTTGCAGTCTTAATCTACAGACATACCTACAGAAATAATTAGTGTGTAAATGGAACTGAGATAAAATCAGACTGTTTTTCCATGATGTAACAGACATATACTGGATGGCAATGGTAAGTTTAAACAGTTTATTAAACAGAATGATAATCAGCAGGATATCAAAGTGAAACAAGATAACAATATTACTGTCCTTGCAGGTGAAGATGAGTTCGTAGATGGCAGATGGAATGGAGAGTGCACACCTCATGAGAATTGGTAAGTATCTAGGTAAATTGCAAACATTCAGATTATGAGATCCAGGGAAACAGATGAAGCATACAGGAAACACAGAAAGATCACAGGAGACACCGATGTAGAACTGACTCAGAGCAAGGCCAGTGAGTAACATGGAGTGCAAGTAACAGCCCAAAGTTCATTGTGAGACCAGACGCTGATTGAGTGTGAGGTGTGCGCTTATATGGAGCATGTGATTGCAGATCAGTCCAGATCAGGTGTGGGTGATTAGTACTGTGGTGAGGGTAAACAGAGACTGAGTGGTGAGGGAGCCTGGCACTTCCGTTACACACGAGTGGCTATTTAAAAATATCTAAATCAATAAATATTATTTCACTCTTATTTCATTCTATTACAAACATCACATAAATCTACAAAAGAAGAATGTTGCAAACAAGAGAGCTTGATACATGTACACTAGGGCACATGGCAGTTGTAGCCTAATGGTGAGAGCGTCGGACTTGTAACCCGTAAGTTGTGGCTTTGATTCTCTGTACCGGCGAGAAATGTAGGTGGGGGGAATGAACAGGGCTCTTTCCACCCTCAATACTCACTCTCAGCTTGATGCCACACTCTGCACAGTTATTCACAACAAAATGGCGGTGGCAGTTGGTAAGTAAGTAAAGAAAAGTTAAGAAATTAAATAAATAAATAAACAATGAGCAAGGCACTGAACCCCCAATTGCTCCCAGGCGCTGCAGCAAAAAATGGCTGCCCGCTGCTCTGGGTGTGTGTGTGTTCACTACTCACTGCTTTGTATGTGCACTTGGATAGGTTAAATGTAGTGCACAAATTCCAAGTATGGGTTACCATATTTGGCTACACGTCACATCACTTTCACTGTATAGTATGAAATTACAGAATGAAATTACAATTTTTGATGTTTTACTGTCAAAGAATGTATTAAGTCACATACTTCTATCTGTATTATAGGTTTGGTAATGTTGCTAGAGCACAATAAATTTTTTTTTTTTTGGTTTTGAAACTCATAAATGTTGAATAAGCATAATTGTATATAATTTTCATTTCTCAGGTGTGGTTGACCCAGAAAAGAAATATGAAAATTTGATATATGAAATTTATGAAATATGAATATGAAATTTGGCCACAATGTTTATTACTTGATATGGCATGCATCCAAAACATATTTTAAAACTTTTCTAAGGTTTTTTTTTTTTTTTTTTTTTTGATGCACTCTATATATATAAATTTATATAATAAAATATATATAATATTTTATATATAAAATATATATAAAAAAATAATGCATTCAATTGCTCAATTAATTTCTCTGAATTACTCTGCTTTTATACCATGTGGTAATTTGGCAGTGGATTCATGAAAGCTGGGTTACGGCACAGAAAAAGGAAGTTAAGGCTCTCAGAAGAGTATATAACTCCCAGCTCTGACTGATCCAGACCAGTTTCTCAGAAGGCTCTCATCATGTACCTGTTAGTGGTGGTCGTCTCTCTTCTGCTGAGCTCTGTTCCCACTCAGAGTCGTCCTATTGAGGTGAGCACAGACAATAATATCTGAAAATGAAAATTATATCATCAGCAGCTCCCCATCGGGAGCAGCTTTTCGTTTTTTGTTTTTTTTTAACAAGGATTTCTAATATACATGTGTTTAAAATTCATAAACAGGACTCAATTGAAAAGATGTCTTGGAAGGCTGGTAAGATACACAGAAAAAATAAAAGCTAACTTGTAATTTTGTAATGTTTTATTATTAATTTACTGATTCATGTCTCAGGTAACATCACTGAGAAAGATGATATGCCAGTGTCAACTATAATCGAGACCAACAAACATGCAGGTAAGAGTATGAAAGCTTATATGATTTGATAGTATAGGCCACGGATGGGCAAATTTGATAGTGATGAGGGCCAGCACTTTTTGTCCTTTATACCAAAGGGGCATGATTACTAATCCACATCCATACACCTTTTACATCATCTTATTCAATTTCCTTTTTATTGAAAGAAATCAAAGTATAATTAATGTAATTTGTTTTTAAAGATTTTATTAACTATTAAACTTGTGCAGTTATGCTAATTAAAATTGGAAACTTTGTTGTCAGTTGAGAAAAATATTACCCCAACAAGCCAATGTAAACATTTCAAATATATTGTCTGTAAATTTTCAACAAACAAATGTACAGAGATCCTACTTTTGATTAGTGGCCTATATAACATTCTCAACACAGCCTAAGAGGACTGTTAAAAAGTGCTTATTCAAAAAATAGTTCTTCTAAATGGTACCATATAGGGTATCTGCAGGACTTTTAAAATCAAATTTAAGACTTTTAAAGACCTTTTTAAGACCTGCACAAATAAAATTAATACCATATGAGGGAGGTAGGGCATGTCTATGGTAACATTAAACTGTAAAATGACTGTAAAAAGCATGATTTACAGTTCAGATACAGGTTTTCACAAAAGCAAAAAGATTTATAAAATGATAAACTTCACTTTCAGACTTTAAACAATTTTTAAGATAAGGGATGAGTCAATCAGTTATTAAATTATTAATTAAAGAACTTGCAGGCCTAAATATATCTTAGTGTCTTGTTTAGATTTTTATAATACAATAGCTTCTTGTCGATCCACCGGTACACATTTTAGAAATATAGGTCGATTTTCGCATTGGTATAAACAAAAACAGCAGATGGGATTATTGAAAATGCAAATTCATCCTTTACCAGCAGGTGACGCTTTTGGAACGGCATAAATATAGCGGTTTCCCTGATAATTGCATTTTAGATTGGAGGTTGGAGTTAGCATTAACATCATGAATTGAAAGCAAACTTTCCGTGGCTTACTTTTCAAACTTTGTAAAACTGATCATCCGAGTCTAATACAATCCAGCGGGCCGCACTAAAAGATGTTGCGGTGTAAAAATTGACGGCAAATTCCTCGGCTTTCTTCAACTTTATAAAAAAGTTATATTATCAGAATCAACAGACTGAATAATTTTGTGCATTACACTATACCACACAGGACTGGGAGCGGATGGGCCCTTGATCACGTTTGGAGACATCGCCGTATCAACAGGGTTCCAGAATGCAGATCCATGCACAGCTCGTGGATGCAAATGGGAGAGAAGCAGAAATGGATTAGTCTATGTGCCCTACGTGATCGCCAACCAGTACTGTAAGACAACAATCACTACTTTTTATATTAACGCATCGGTGCCACATGATCTGTTTAATAGTTTACTCCTGCCACAGCTCCAGATGAAATACAAGTGATTAAACAAGGCTTACGGTCCTTTGCGGATATTTCCTGCATACGATTTGTACCACATGCAGGGCAGAGGGACTTTCTCCACATACAGTCTGATTCTGGGTAAATCTCCTGATTTAGGGCTTCTTTCTGTCCCATTTCTGTGTATATAGTAAATGTGCTTTCCCAAATATACAAGCTGATTACTGATGTGTTATGTGTGATCCACAGTTGCTATTCATATTTGGGGCGCCAAGGTGGAGGACAGGTTGTTTCTCTCCAGCGTCGTGGGTGTGTCTATCACTATATTGTTCAGCACGAGCTCCTTCATGCTCTCGGGTTCCATCATGAACAGAACCGCAACGACCGTGACAGCCACATCAAAATCCTTTTTGAGAACGTCATACCTGGTATTTTTCTTTAGAAAAAAACAAAGATGACAAAATAGAACAAAGAATAAGAAAACAAAAATGCATAATACATGGCATGATACATTTAGTCTACATTAAATTTCACTTTTCTGTGCACTGTAACAGAACAGCAGCACAATTTCAAGAGAGCAGAAACCAATAATCTGGCAACCCCCTATGACTACAACTCTGTGATGCACTATTCAAGGTAAGTGTTCTTGTAGTTCAGTGCAAAAAAAAAAGTTTTTTTTTTCATGAGAGTTTACTGTTGTTTCTTTATGTGTGTTATTTTAGGTACGCTTTCTCTAGGAACAATGAGCCAACCATGATTCCCATTCCTGATGCAAATGTTGAAATTGGTGAAGCTCGGAATATGAGCCCCAATGACATCCTGCGGATTAACAGACTCTACTGCGGTACGTTAAATTGAATTAAAACATCATTTGTGATTCTCTGCTGAAATTACCACTTTAGACCACCATGAATTTACATACAGTTCCAGGGTGTTTTATGCAGGTTAGCAGATAGGCCGCCATAGCCATGCTGTTCACTGGCAATACTTACCTAGTCTACCAGAATGTTTTTTTTTTTTTGGTCTTCTTGCATGATCAAGGTAATCTTGCTGGCTAAGCTAGTCAAGCAGGCTGGTGGTCTTTACAGTGAGATTTATAATTATTGTAACTCTTATCACAACAAAATCTTGTCTTGCTTTCCATGATCAATGCTTTTCTTTTCTTTTTTTCTCAGGTTAAAGTGCTGCCCGGCTGTATGAAAGATGTGTTTGATGGCAGTGCTTTTTTTTTTTTCCTAGCATTCTTTTTGAAGGTTTCTTTTTTTATCACAGTTTCGATTGATTTTACTTATTCTATCTTTTAAAAATTAGACACCTTGTAAAATCATCTTACAATCAGGCACCTATCAGTACATAAACTGTAAAGATAATACTATGTTCCAGTGTCAGAAGTTTGTGACAAATTAACAAAAGGTGCAAATAGTGTGAACTCAAAATGCTCTTTAAAGGGGTCCTATTGTCTGATTTTTATTTTATTTTATTTTAAAAAATTTTTTCACTTTTTCAACTTTAGTAAGTGTGTGAGGTTGCTGTTTGTGAATAAAAAAGATGCAAATTAACTCTTATCTGTCTTTTTGTCATAATAAAAATAATAATCTCTTTTATCTATGTTGATTTAATTAATGTATTAAATAAACATTCAACATCAATACAAAAATGTAATACATTCAAAAAAAAAAAAAGATCAGTTTTATATCTTTTTAAGAACTAGTTTGTAGGATAAATTCTATGTATAATTTGAAAGTGTATTTCATTAACTTCATTACTGACACAGTATTTGTGGTTATAAGTCCAAATCAACTTCCAATTAATATTCTTAAAATGGCTATTCCAAAGGTACTTATTACGAAATGTTACAGGGCAATGAATCAAATATCTAAAGAATTTATTGCATTTGCTGTCTTTAATATCAACACCATTTAATAAGACCTCTTTTTTAAATGTTGATTACTTATAGGATTCACGGGTCTCTTGGAAAAGTAGGCAAAAAAAAAACTGCTGGTATTGCATCAAATACAATGCTATATTCTTGTGAAGCTATTGGAAATGTCTCTAAAAAATCAGTATATAAATAAATAGAAACCATTTATTAATTTTGAAAAAAAAAATAGAATATAATTTTAACCCAATTTTCACAGAAAATGTATTTATTCTTATTTAACTTTTTTATTATTCCATATTAGCTGTTTGTGTTTGTTTATAAGAAGCCAACATAAAAGAGCCTGTCTGAAAATTGGATAACTGAATGGCAAGTTTGTTAACCTCAAAATCACATTTCAAAAGGAACTCTATGGCATCAACTCCAAGAGTAAAGATTTGGAATTATATACCATAGCTTACCTTTATGTTTAATAAAATGTTTAATTCAGTGCAACTTGAACAATGTATTAGAAGTAACAAAATCAAGCACATTCAAACTTTCAAGTTTCAAGCTGTTGTAAATTGTACTCTTTCTGACTGTTTTTTTTTTCTTAACCTGTGATATATCTTTCAATAAAATAGCTGTATCATCAGTAAGCTGATGGCATTTAATTTCTCTATACTTAATTTTGTTGTCTAGAAAAGAGTTAAAAAGACATAATTTGCTTGACCAAGAGAAATAGAAAGGGAGCCTCTGGAGATGCTAAGTCTATGAGTAGTTCCCTATGGAAGATTAAGTGAATTATAGCAATCATTATATAAAATTTGTACCCCCTTTTAAAGTATTGACCAAAACCAAAAAGGTCTAATAGCCTAAATCAAACAAAAATTACAATATTGAAGGCTTTGTACGGGCTATAAATATAATGTAACTCTTATCGGTTTTGCAATCATAATCAATTAAATCTAAGTTTAGCCAAATGTTATTACTAATATGTCATTCTTGCATAAAGCCAGTGTACCATCTATAATTGTATCTAAACACAACTTTATTCTTTGTGCAAAAATGTGAGCCAGTAATTTTGCATCATTATTAATTAAGGTTATAGGCTGCCAGTTATGAAGCAAACAATCTTTATTGGGTTTAGGTAACAATGTCCATAAGTTCCTCCAAATAGCTACCAGAGGCCATATCCATTGCATTCATGGCAACGGGGATGTGGGCAGGGCTTCCCTCCAAGCCACCGATTTCCACTAATTCTCCCTCGACAATTCACAATGTTGCCAGCTCGCGCACCTGGTTAGACTCGTTGTGAGGCTCAGGCTCCGAGGTGATGGTCTGCTCAGTCACTTCCTCTTGGGGTGGCTCGTGCATCATGGCAGGCTTGGGCTCAAGCAACATCTCTGTCGCATTGCTTGTGGATGGTGGTAGGCATGGTCTCTGGATTTGGAGTGGGGCTGGTGATGTCCTCCTTCGCAAGGCCGATGGTGAAAGCCAAATTGTTGTTCACCAGCACCCACTCAACAAAAGTGGTGAAATTCTCCCGTGGACCATTCCCTGGGAGGCGTGCCTTGGACCAGATAGTGTCCAAGCCACTAAATATGTAAACCTTATAGGTCCTTTCTTCTGTTAAGGAATGTGGTTATGATTACTTTCTCGACAAGAAATTCCAGGCAGTGGTGTAGTGGTGCCTGAAGAAGTGGGTATACTCTTAATCTATGCCCCCAATTTTTTTAAGCGGCCCAGCAAAGGATGAACGCCCTGTGTTATAAACAGTGACATATAAGACTAATCTTGGATATTTACTGTAGTTCACCCCAAAATGGACCAGTAGTATTTGCACAGTCACTTAACCTCTGCTGCTTGACTTCATTATGAAATTAATATTAGCCACAGAAGAGGTGCAGATTTTGCAATAAATAATTCAAATAATAATAAAAAAATAATAATAAAAATAAAAACAACATTTTGTCAGAACCTCTAGTGAATTACATACTATTTTGTTTAGCTGTCTGTTCAGGATCTTGGGAGAATTGTGATCTCTATTTAAAACAAACAAAATTGTGATTATCAATTCATCCAGAATTGTGCAGCTCTTCTCCTATGTGTGACTGACTGTTTCTCCCATGATATGCAGTGACTGGCAAATGTTAATTTTGAGCCCTGACACAGGGGGTAGCCATCATTTCAGAAGTGAGGGGGACAGAAATGTCAAATATAATAATACCTTTCTTTTTCTGTCTAATTGACAGGTTTTATTATTATTATTATTGTTGTTGTTGTTTTATTATCTCTCACTTTTAATTGGCAATTTTAGTTGAGAAATCAAATACAGTGCTGGGCAGTAACCAATAATTTGTGTTCTATAATACTTTTTTCATATATTTTCCTAATGACAATTTTATGATTTGCTAATAAACTACAAACCTTTTCCATTTTTATCACATAAACAGGCAGAAGATATATTTTATTGTTTCTATAGCCAACTGTAATAAATGCTATGTCAGCTAGCACTCCATTATTCAGATGCTTTTTTATTACCTGGAGATGACTTGAAAAACACACATAAACCATATTTTGTCGCAATCGTGTGTTTATCTTCTTCATGTTTCTTCAGTCAAAATGTTTCTTTTTGTTCTGTTTAGCCTACAGTCACTAGATGCCCTTATCCATATTAGGGATTTCCTTCACGTCTTAAGTTATTACTTCTATGAGGCCTTTTTGTACTTTCTCCACGAGAGCCCTTCGGCTTCAATTATGAATGAAACATACACTACATGAGAGTGTTTGCACCTCGGTCCTGACCGCATCACTGTCTTTACTGAGTGTTTTAAGGGAATATTTGCATTTATTCATACGATTGGATTACTCGTGCTGGACTGTCATGATTTGCATAATGGAGAACACTACTGAAAGATCAGAAGGGAATTAGAACTGGGTATATGCAATGCCGACTGATAAAGAAGTGGGTATACACCATATACCTGTGTATACCCTGCACTGCACCACTGGTTCCAGGGAATATACTTTAATCACAAGTGCTCAGGAAACAGGATAAACACAATAAAAAACCACAGTACTACAAACGGAAACAGACAAAGACAAAGAGAACTGAGGGCTTATAAAACATGAAACATGTTACATTATAAAAAGGTTATGAAACCTATTTAGTGCTATACCCTATAGACTGCTGAATATCACTTTCAAAAAAATCCTGTACAAATGTTACTGTCGCTTATCAACGGCAGCTGTCACAGTTGCTACAAGATCAATCCTTCGTAGGCTAGACCGTCCCATTTAACAACACATGGTCAGAGGTGTCTTTTGAAATATTTCAACATCCTATTTACAAAAAAAAAAAAAAAAAAAAAAACATGACTCAACATCTGGTTAACAGTAAAACCAGTGACATAAAACCTTCCTCTTTGTAAGGATTGTGGTCTGCTGTGAGGAGGAATTGCAGTTTGAAAATGCTAGTGTCGTTGTTTCCCCATGAGCTTACAACATAAAGATATTAAGAATAACAGTTGATTGTGTTACAGTCTTAATAATAATACAGACATAACTATAGAAATATATTGTATGTAAATTGAACTGAAAAGTCAGACTGTTTTTCCAGGAGTGGATCTTTATTTTATATATATATATATATATATATATATATATATATATATATATATACACACACACACACACATATAAATATATATGAATAAATAATTACTACTTCACTCTTATTTCATTTTTTTTTTTTACACCATTTCAAATACCACTGTGTATAATTTCTCACAGGCAAATAATATGCATGTAATGTATGTTTGTTTTGTATGTATTGTATGTTTATACATTTTAAAATAAATTAGGCAAAATTATGTGCATTATATTAATAGTAATATATTTTATTAATTTTGTAATAGGCTATAATATTCTTTAATATATCATAATATAATATCAAGTTTTAAAAAGTATTTGGGCTTCCTAAAGGTATAATAGTAGATTAATTCTATAATTAACTTTAATTGGTTTTTAAATAAATAAATGAATACACACACACACACACACACACACACACACACACACACACACAAAAATAGTCTCATACACTGTCAAGAAGGTGTCCATACACCTAAGGTAGTCCCACTCTAAATAATGATTTGCTTTTAAATCATGTGGTAATTTGGTACTAGATTCATGTGAAGGCTGAGTTACGGCACTGTTAATATCATTTCAAGGCTTCACTCTCTGCTCTTTTATCTCTTAGATAGATGTTGTAAGGTCCACACAACTGGTCCAAGGAAGGTATCCAATGGAAGCTGAAGGTTTCTTGCATGTTCGGTCTTTTCAGTGCACAAAGTTATTTAAATTAATCTCTAATCTGACTCCATTTTATTATGACCTGGAATTTAGGTTAGAATGCCAATTGTTATTGATCATTCATAGGATACTTTATCTAGACATCTGATTATTCTATTTATCTCTTTAATCTTATTGTACTCATTCATTCAGGTTCTCATGTTGCTCAGAGATATCGCTTCGGAAGTTATGGTCAAATACTTGCCAGTCTTGGTTATTAGACAGAGGTAATTGACTAATACTTTAGACAGCTGCTCCTATGCTTGCTCATTCTAAAAGTACTTTTATTTAGTCCCCATAGATCTGTACACACTTGAATAAAGCAACATTATCTCTACTCAGAGGTCATGAACACTACTATAAATATAAGCCGACCAACATTACTTTCTCTGATAGTAGCTTTGATATGGTCATGCCATGGTTTCCCATGTACACTTAGCTAGAGTAATATTACAATAAACAGAGGTTAGGCTCACCCTATTTAAGTTGGTCAAACAACATCCAGTTGACCTAAACGGAAATTCCCTTATAGTCTAAGTACACTTGAACTATTATCAAGTGTTTGCCGGATCTCTAAAAATACAGTTGGCGTGCCCTATGCTCCATCTCAACTGAATTTTAGTCCATTACAAACCTCAGTAAATCAGAGTAAATCAGAATAAAACCAAATGTAACAATTTATTATCAGTCAGGTAAATATGTATTATGCCAATTCTAAGATATCAAATCAAATCAAATCAAATCAATATAAAACATCAAAAAAGATAAATCTAAGAGTAAAAGATGCATACCTGACTTCAGAAAATACATAGTATGGAGTGTATGCACACACTCCACACTACGGGCTCTCTGGCTACAGAATCGCCCTGATCCTCTTGCAACATTTCCTTAACTACTCAGACCAAGACAAACCAATTAAAGTTGATAAAGTAAAGGTAACACCTTTTGGGACAGAGGGTAATTTCCATGAAAGACACTGGGAAATGGCACACCCTCTACAGTGAGCAAAATATCTCTATACTCTTAGGATCTGTATTACATTTTAGTCTACTTTTTGTTAGATTGAGACCATTGTACCAGTCACACAGAGACAATTCAAATGATACCAAACATGACCGTGAATATCACTTGCATTCATGTAGAAAATTATATTTTGTTATTGACTATTCTGAGTGAGCTGAGTGAAGGGAGATGGGTGAGAGGAAGTGGATAGTGAGGATAGGTGAGAAGGAACTTTTCTTGCATCTTCTCATGTTGAAAACAGATGTCTGTATGTTAATACCCTGTTAATATGGTTGCGGAGGACAAACGTGACTGGGACCTCATGATCCCCTACGTCCTTTTTGGGATCCGCGAAGTTCCCCAGGCCTCCACTGGCTTCACCCCCTTCGAGCTCCTCTTTGGCCGGCAACCCCGCGACCTCCTGGATGTGGCGAAGGAGGCCTGGGATCAACAGCCAGCAGCCCATCGCTTGGTGGTCGAGCATGTGAAGCAGATGAGGGAAAGGATCGACCGGGTCATGCCGTTAGTCCGGGAAGACTTGAGCAAAGCACGGCAGGCTCAACAGCGCCACTACAACCGGGCAGCCCAACCACGGGAGTTCCAGGCCGGAGATCGAGTCATGGTCCTAGTCCCCAATGCTGCTTGCAAGTTCTTGGCCACCTGGCAGGGGCCCTACACGGTGCTGGAGAAGATTGGGCCGGTTACTTACCGCGTGCGCCAGCCAGGACGGAGAAGAGCCGAGCAACTCTACCACATCAACCTTCTGAAGAAGTGGGTTGAGACTAGAGACCAGCTCACAGCCTTCGCCACCTCTGATCCCGTGGTTGTTGACGTCAACCCCCATCTCTCAGCTGCCCAGAAGGGGTAGCTGTAGCACCTGATCGGTCAGTTCTCTGATGTGTTCTCGTCTCTCCCCGGGCAGACCAGCGTCCTGCAGCACGACATCCAGAAGCCTCTAGGGGTCGTTGTCAGGCAACGGCCCTACCGCGTCCCTGAGGCTTGTCAGCAAGCTATTGAGGAGGAAGTACAACAAATGCTGAAGTTGGGGTGATAGAACCATCGCGCAGCCCGTGGTCCAGCCCAATCGTGATGGTCCCGAAACCGGACGGCACCCTCCGTTTCTGCAATGACTTCCGTCGCCTCAACGAGGTCTCCGAGTTCGACATTTTGCTTTCGCCAACCTAAGGAGGCAAAATAGTGTAGTGATGTGTACTCACGTCACAGGTGACGTTATGATTTTTGGATCACGTGTCACTTAAGGTGTGGTTAGGAGTACATCATCCAAGAAAGATTGGTGGGATACCTAACTTGTATAACCTTACTGCATTATCAACACAAGGAAGACACAAGTGTAATAAAATAAATTTTATTAACAAAAGATAGACAAGAGTAATCAACAACTACTAAATGAATACCATGAATGAAAAAGGAATAAAGTGCATAAGATGCATAAAATCCAAGTGATTATGTCGGATGTTGCTATGTCAGAGCTATGTTATCTGTAAAGATAATCTGTTGCTACTCTGAAAGAAATAAGGTGAAGAACCTTATTATGCATCAAACAAATACATGAAAGATTTGCTATAAACTGCAATCAGCTATATAACATCTAATGTCAATTAGAAAAATCATATACTGATAATACACAACAATGCCAAGGTCTCTGGAAGAGGTCTGGATAGGTGATAGTTACGTTCTCTGTTTTTGAGTGAGCAGTCCGGTAGCGGTGACTTCATCCACTGGTTTTGCTGGTAACAATGCAGTGGGGAAAGGAGCAGGAATCCGTTTTGACAGCCTTGAACACGAAGCGCTGGAGGATGCTGATCTCCTGGAGCACCAAAGGGTCCTAAAATCTGGAACACGCAGATGTGACCCTGAAGTAGGTGCAGAAGGTCCTTAGCCTGGAACACGCAAGCAAAGGTACCTTGGAGTGAAGGTTTGCTCTCCGGAGCTTAACCTTGTTGCAAATGTCTGTGTCTTCTGCCTCTCTGGGCTAGAGACTCAGAATTTGGTCGATCCGCTTTGTCTCTCTAGGATGAAGACTCAGGACGTGCTGCATCTGCTGTTGTCTCGCTGGACGAAGACTCTGAATGAAGCCTGAACATAGATTATCTCTTTCCTCGGAGGCTGGAGGCCCAGAACGTGGTCGTATCTGTTGCTGCCTCAAAGCTGGAGACTCAGGACTTGGTATCTGTTATTGCCTCCTCCCTCACGGGCTAGAGGTTCAGAAAGTGTTGATCTGTTGGTGTCTCCTGGACGTGCCAGAGACTCAGAACGGAGGTTGATCTGTTGCAGTCTCACCCTCACAGGCTGGAGACTCAGAACTGGTTGATCTGTTAGTGTCTCACCCTTGCAGGCCGGAGACTCAGATCCAGAACAGTGTATCTGTTAACGTCTTTTCCATTGCAGTACTCAGACTCAGAACGAATGTGTCTGTTACTGTCCCTTCCCTTACGGGACTCAGACTCAGAACGGGTTGTTTCTGTTGCTGCCTTCCCAGTAACAGGACTCAGACTCAGAACGGGGGTATCGGATGCTCTGTTACTGTCCCTTTCCTTATGGGCTGGAGACTCAGAACTGGTTTATCTGTTAATGTCTTTCCCTTTCGGGACTCAGACTCAGAACGGAGGTCTGTTACTGTCCCTTCCCTTACGGGCCGGAGACTCAGAACAAGGAGTGTCTTTTGGAAAGGTACCTTTATTTCTTTCTGATGAGAAGGAGATTGCAATCTGGTGCTTCTCCATTTCCAGGCTGTGATTGGCTATTTCCATCAGAGTGGCAGGGGGGGGGACTTTCCTCCTGTGGAACCTTTGGACCTTATTTGCATAGTCCAAACACACATTTAGAAAAGTGTCACTAAAGTTTTACCAATGCATCATTCACTTACCAAACCACAACCAGAATACCTTTGGCACTGTTATGAACACATTAAGTCCAAACATGATGGAAGAAGATTGAACTGTCATGCATGCATTCATTTGTCCATTACCAGCTTTTGTGTTTGTGTAAGAGGTTGCACTACACGTCGCTGTCACTGAGAATACTTATTTCTCTGAATAAGTATAAGATGTGTGTGTTGTAGTTTGCATCAGTTTAAGGTTTGAGAACATAGTTATGAATGGATTTGGATGGAACTCTGTGATCCCTGTTTGTTTCACACACTGCTGCTGTGTCCAGAGGTCCTAAGGAATTTTTATGGCAGTCACAGGCCAAAACCTGAGGAATTAGTCTATTGGTGGGTGAAGGGCAAAAACTGCATTTTGACCAATAGGAAGTCCTGTCCTTCCCGGGCTTTGTACCAAAGGTCTTCTTCTTGCCCTCTAAGAGGTGTCTGGCCGTTGTCCTGGCATCTTTATCTGATGGCGTTGGACAGTTTGCTTATGTTAGTCCACCAAGATCCAATCAAAATGTAGCAAACCTCTGTCCACTATTGTGGTCAGAGAGGGGCCCCGCCATAAACTTGGCCCTGGAATGTGCTGTCCACTACAGGTGGACGAGCTGTTGGACCAGCTGGGAAGGGCCCGGTATATCTCGACATTGGACCTCACCAAAGGCTACTGGCAGGTACCCCTTTCTGAGAAAGCAAAACCCAAGACTGCTTTTTCCACCCCTAGTAGCCACTGGCAGTACCGGACCCTTCCCTTCGGCCTGCACGGGGCACCCACCACGTTCCAGTGGATGATGGACATCCTATTGCGGCCCCATCAGTCCTATGCCACCGCTTATCTGGACGATGTCATAATCCATTCTAAGGCATGGGAAGACCACCTGGACCGGTTACGGAGGGTGCTCTCGGAGCTCCGGAGGGCTGGGCTCACCGCCAACCCTCGCAAATGCCACCTTGCACTCTCCGAGGCAAAGTACTTGGGTTTCCAAGTCGGACGGGGTCTCATTCGGCCACAGGAGAAGAAGGTGGATGGCGGTACGCTCCACCCCGAGACCCGAGACCAAAACCCAGGTACGAGCCTTTTTAGGGTTGGCGGGGGTACTATCGCTGCTTCATCCCTAACTTCTCCTCTTTAGCCGCCTCCCTGACAGACCTGACCAGGAAGGGGCAGCCGGAGAAGATACAGTGGACATCAGCAGCGGAAGAAGCCTTCCAGAGGGTGAAAGGAGCCCTCACCTCGGCGCCAGTCCTCCAAGCCCCAGACTTTAGCTGCCCCTTCCTGCTGCAGACGGATGCCTCCGACACGGGACTGGGAGCCGTCCTGTCACAGATCCAGGAAGGTGAGGAGCATCCTGTCATTTATATTAGCAGGAAGCTGACCCCGGCCGAGAGAAACTACGCCGTGGTAGAAAAGGACGGCCCTGGCCGTCAATGGTCTCTAGTCTGTGACGAGCATCCCGAAGCTTCATCAGCGTCGCCCTGGAAACAAGCGAGGAACAACTGTCCTCATCACAGGCTGATCGGTCACAGCTGCAGCTCATCACGCGGTGGCTACATAAGCCACGCAAGCCCTGCCATAAGTGACACATTTCTCCATGAGACTGAGCATTAACTCGCCCTCTCATTTCTCCCACAGACAGCAGCGTGTGACCGACCAGCCCCCTACAGGAGCACATCACAGACTCACTGCACTGGGAAGAAGGAAGAGAGCACTCACCGCACCGGAGCACCCACGTAGACTTTTCCCTTGTTGCACTACCCTCCTTTATAATAAATCCACCCTCCGGGGCCATTTATTAAGCGATCCTTGTCGTGTGATTCCTCACCCCTTGACAATATATATATATATATATATATATATATATATATATATATATATATATATATATATGTATATGTATATATTTTACATATATTTATATAATAAATATGAAACCATTTTCCTGCAGCATTTTGGAGAAATGTGATGTCATTCCACTATACAAGATCTTATTTCTAACAAGTTGAAAAAGTTAATGGGCAGTTTTTATTGGGGACATCCTATAATACATGCACACCATCATTTGTAATAAGTAGAAAATATGAATAGCCAGAAAAAAATTTAAACGTGACATCTTGTTATATTTTCTCACAATTCTGGGAAACAAAAAAGAGAAGCACTCTAAAATTGTGTTCTGTCTCTGCTATATTTATTTATCAACTATATTTCTTTCTATCCATATCGGGTAATGTGTAACTTCTGAATGCTTTGATTGGATGTCTGAGACATCTGGGCTGATATTATAAATATGAACCATCTTCCTAATAAAGTTGAGAATGCTTTGGTTGTGCACAGACTCTCTGTGTCTGCTCATTTATTCTTCCAGGCCTGCGCTGCAACAGAACACCACTGGGGTTGGTGACAGAATAATAAATAACTGATAATCTTACAGGCACAGAAAAGGAAGTTGAGGCTCTCAGAAGATTGTAACACTCTCAGCTTGTTTCATACAGACCATTTTCTCAGAAGGCTCTCATCATGTACCTGTTGGTGGTGGTCGTCTCTCTTCTGCTGAGTTCTGTTCCCACTCAGAGTCGTCCTGTTGAGGTGAGAACAGACAATAATATCTCAAATGAAAAATTATATAAGCAGCAGCAGCTTCCAATTGGGAGCAGCTTTCCATTTTTTACCAAGAGTTACTAATATCGAGTTTCTCTGATCATGTTTGGAGACATCGCCGTATCAACAGGGTTCAAGAATGCAGATCCATGCACAGCTCGTGGATGCAAATGGGAGAGAAGCAGAAATGGATTAGTCTATGTGCCCTACATGATCTCCAACCAGTACTGTAAGACAACGATCACTACTTTAGATATTATCGCATCGGTGTCACATGATCTGTTTAATAGTTTACTCCTGCCACAGCTCCAGATGAAATACAAGTGATTGAACGAGGCTTACAGTCCTTTGCTGATCTTTCCTGCATACGATTTGTACCACATGAAGGGCAGAGGGACTTTCTCCGCATAAAGTCTGATTCTGGGTAAATCTCCTGATTTATGGCTCCTTTCTGTCCCATTTCTGTGTATATAGTAAATGTGCTTTCCCAAAACATAAATATACAAGCTGATTGCCAGAGGTGGACAGTAACGAAGTACATTTACTTTAGTACTGTACTTAAGTACACTTTTTGAGTATCTGTACTTTACTTGAGTATTATTTTTTCTGGAAACTTGCTACTTCAACTTCACTGCATTTGAAAGACAAATATCGTACTTTTTACTCTGCTACATTTATATCAAGGTCCCCAAGTAGAAAGTCGTTATATGTAGCAGTTTTTCCAGTGTGTGTATTTTCAGATTCACTGAACCCTTTTTTTATGCAAAAATCCAGCCTTCGATCTGCCAGGACCTTCCAATGTTGCCAAGTCTTACAGTATTTCTAAGCCTGCAGTTTTCCGACTAGCTTTGAATGGATATTTGGAAGATTTTTTTACGCAAATCTGGCAACCTCGGGACCTTCCCCGCTAAACTAATGTAAACGTCTGCGCTACTGCACAGCTAAAAGTGCTCTAAAAAGGCAAATAATCTAATAAAAGACGAAAAAGGCACATATTTATAATGTGATGTGATCATCTGTGTGTTCACCACACTGATTTTAAAGAGACAACTGTATGTGATGCCCTACGTAGGTCGAGCGCTACGATCAAAGATCATAGAAGATAAATGATCGGCATACGGTAAATAAAAATGACCTACACCTTGATCTACATGACAAAGAAAATGTATGGTTTTTATTCTGTGTGAACTCGCATGTGTATGTGTTAACTCATTAAAGCTCTTTGGAAAATTAACCAGTTTTTTTTATTAATTTTTTAACCATATTAACTAGTTTAACTATGGTAGCCTATTTGCAGTAAAATCACAGTATCCACAAATTTACAGTTCTCTCATTATAGTAACCATAATTATGCTATTATGTCCTATTATGTCCTGGAAATGTGGTTACTGTAGTAAAACTACAGTAACCACAAATTTAACAGTTTCATTATAGTAACTATAGTTTAACTATGGCAATACAAATGGTAGGCTAATATATCCGTCAAAAATGGCTCCTATTACCATATATAAAAAAACGTTCTACCCAGGCCTACTGGTAAATTGCTGATAAAACTGATCAAGGAAGTATATAAATCTGAACATTATTTTATTGTCAAAACACTGCACATAAATACATATATTTTTTGCAAACAATTGATCAATAAGTAGGTTAAATGATCACACAGGTCAAAATGTTTTACTTCACTTTTTTAAAACTTTTGGAATCTAAACTGAGAGAGTATGTTTCAGCTCTCTGAAAAGACTAAATATTTGTTTTCTTTTCAATGTTTGCCTAAAATGAACCATATCATAGCCTTCAATATCTCTTTGAAAAAGAACTTTGTAACTTATAAACAAGTATTAAAATGAGTTCAATGTAGCTGTAGGAGTGTTAAATAAAAAATAAAGATGATTATCTTCATTCAGTTGTTCCATTTCTATAGGTTTGGTAACATAAAAGCTCTTAATTCCAAAGATAATGCAAGCTAATCAGTGTATTCAGTAGGTTGCATTAGTGGCATACGGTACTGTAATTATACAACAATGTGACAATAAAACAATGCATTTACTTTTTACTTTTGATACTTAAGTACTTTTAAAAGCATGCACTTTCGTACTTTTACTTAAGTAAAAACCTGTCTTTACAACTTTCATTTGTAGTGGAGTAGTAGTATCTGTACTTTCACTCAATGACCTCAAGGTTAGACTATTGTAATGCTTTACTGGGTGGTTGTTCTGCACGCTTGATCAATAAACTACAGTTGGTCCAAAATGCAGCAGCTAGAGTCCTTATTAGAACCAGGAAGTATGACCACATTAGCCCGGTTCTGTCAACACTGCACTGGCTCCCTATCAAACATCGGATAGATTTTAAAATCTTGTTAATTACTTATAAAGCCCTGAATGGCTTAGCTCCTCAGTACTTGAGCGAGCTCTTATCACATTATAGTCCTCCACGTCTGCTGCGTTCTCAAAACTCTGGCCATTTGATAATACCTAGAATATCAAAATCGACTGCGGGCGGCAGATCCTTTTCCTATTTAGCGCCCAAACTCTGGAACAATCTACCTAACACTGTTCGGGAGGCAGACACACTCTGTCAGTTTAAATCTAGATTAAAGACACATTTCTTTAACCTGGCTTACACATAACACACTAATACACTTCTATTATTCAAATCCGTTAAAGGATTGTTAGGCTGCATTAATTAGATCAACCGGAACCGGGAACACTCCTCATAACACACGATGTACTCGTTACATCGTAAGAAGAATGGCATCTACGCTAATATTTGTCTGTTTCTTTATTATTCTGTTTCTCAGTCCGTGTCCGGATGAGATGGTAGATCGGTGCCGGGAGATGATGTCTGTGACCCTGACCGTCGGCGGAGGCCGGACACCTGGATGAGCCCCGGGGACATATCCCCAGTGAAGACCTCGACTTAAATACAATAAAACTTAAAATTAAACAAAATAACTATAATATAATAAAATACCTAACTACATAATACTATTATTGTTAGAAATTGCAACAATATAAAAATAGAAATATAATACATTTATACATTTAAAATTTAATTAAAACAATAAGTAAAAAAATAAATAATAATATCCTGGCCAGAGGAGAACTGGCCCCCCGGCTGAGCCTGGTTTCTCCCAAGGTTTTTTTTCTCCATTCTGTCACAGAGGGAGTTTTGGTTCCTTGCCGCTGTCGCCTCTGGCTTGCTCAGTTGGGGACACTTAATTTCTAACGATTATCGTCAATTTGATTTCATAGATACTATTTAAACTAAACTGAGCTAGACAATGACATCTCTGAATTCAATAATGAAATGCCTTTAACTGAAAATTGAGTGTTTAATCTTATTATTATACATTACTGACACTCTATCCTCCAATCTGATACTGTTAAGTGCTTTGACACAATCTGTATTGTTAAAAGCGCTATATAAATAAAGGTGACTTGACTTGACTTGACTTGACTCAAGTAATGAAGTTGTGTACTTTGTCTGTCTCTGCTGATTACTGATGTGTTATGTGTGATCCACAGTTGCTATTCATATTTGGGGCGCCAAGGTGGAGGACAGGTTGTTTCTCTCCAGCGTCGTGGGTGTGTCTATCACTATATTGTTCAGCACGCACTCCTTCATTCTCTCGGGTTCCATCATGAACAGAACCGCAGCGACCGTGACAGACACATCAAAATCCTTTATAAGAACATCATACCTGGTATTTTTCTTTAGAACTCTTCTGAGAAATTGGAACAACAAAAACAACAACAAAAAAGATTAATTTTATTTTTTAAATAAAAAAATGGATAAAATATGGCATGTTACATTTAATCACATTAATTCCAGTCTAGATTAAATTTCACAGTGTAATTAGCACATTTACATTTATAGTCTTTAATATTCACTGTAACAGAAATGCAGTACAATTTCAAGAGAAGAGAAACCAATAATCTGGCAACCCACTATGACTACAACTCTGTGATGCACTATTCAAGGTAAGTGTTCTTGTAGTTCAGTGCAAAAAGGTTTTTTTTTTTTTTTTTTTCATCAGAGTTTACTGCTGTTTCTTTATGTGTGTTGTTTTAGGCACGCTTTCTCTAGAAACAATGAGCCAACCATGATTCCCATTCCTGATAGAAACGTTGTGATTGGTGAAGCTCGAAGTATGAGTTGCAATGACATCCTGCGGATTAACAGACTCTACTGCCGTACGTTGTCTTTACTGTTATTTGAATTAAAACAGCATTCGTGATTCTCTGCTGAAAACACCAACTTAGACCAGCATGAATTTACATACAGTTCCAGGGTGTTTTATGCAGGTTAGAAGATGGAACGTCATACCCATGCTGTTCACTGGCAATACCTACCTAGTCTACCAAAATGTTTTTTTTTTTTTTTTTGGTTTTCTTGCTTGACCAAGGTAATCTTGCGGGCTAAACTAGTTAAGTGGGCTGGTGGTCTTTACAGTGGGATTCATAATTATTGTAACTCTTATCACAACAAAATCTTGTCTTTCTTTTCATGTCCATTGTTTATTTTTTTTATTTTATTTTTTTTTTTTCTTGGATTGAAGTGCTGCCAGGCTGCATGAAGGACATGTTTGATGATAGTAATCATCTTTTCATCTTAGCATTCATCATTCTCTATCATTCTTTTTAATGTTTCCTTTTTTCACATCAGTTTCAAATGATTTTTCTATTTTTTAAAAATTACACACCTTTCAAAATCATTTTAGAATCAGACACCTCTCAGTACATAAACTGTAAAGATATTACTATGTTTCAGTGTCAGAGGTTTGTGAGAAACCAACAAAAGGTGCATATATTGTACACTCAAAATGCTTTTTAAAGGGGTCCTATTATCTTTTTTCACTTTTTCAACTTTAGTTAGTAAGGTTGTAAGGTTGCTATTTTTGAAAATACAAAATGTTTCATGTATAATATTCTAACAAATTGTGTAATATCATAAAACGTGTAAATTTTTTAACATCAAGTATATGAACATTAAGGATAACATTCATAACAAAGATGAAAAAAGGAAAGGTATACATGTAGAGTCAACATAAAAAGGAGGAATTTAGTTCTCTATTAATGTCCATAGTTCTGATAGCTTAACGGCTTGAAAGTCTTTGTAAGGTTTCAGAATAAATCTTGAAGTCAGCCTTGAAATGGGTGTTATTGGGTATCTTTCAGACCTCTTACATTTGTGTATGTAAAACTTACCAAGTAATAGTACAGTAATATTAAGTTTTTACATAAAAATGTGACTCTTGTCTATCTTTTTCTCATAAAAAATAACATTCAACATCAGTCTAAAAGAATTTCACATTTATACATTCAAAATAAATAAATAAAAGATGTAAAATGTGTTATTATATGAGTCCAAATCAACTTCCAATCAATATTCTCAAAATGGTATTTATTATGAAATGTTACAGGGCAAATCCAACATCCAAGAATTTATTATCGCATTTGCTGTTTGCTTATACAATTCACTGGTGTCTTGCAAAGGTCTCAAAAAACCTGCTGGTACTGCATTGCTAATACAATACTATATATTGCAAATGCAATGCTATATTCTTGTGAATTCAGTGTATGTATATAGATAGACTTCACCATTTATCAATTGTGTCAAAATTAGAATATGACTTTAAACCCAGTTGTCATAGAAAATTTATTTATTCTTGTATTCAACATTTCATATTAGCTGTTTGTGGGGGAATAATTATATAAGAAGACAACATAAAAGAGCCTGTCTATGAAAATTGGATAACTGAATGGGAAGTTTGTTAACCTCAAAGTCACATTCTCTGCCACCATTTATTTCCAAAATCAGATTTGGAATTATATATCAAAGCTTATCTTTATGTTTAATAAAATGTTTAATCCACACTGTAAAATAAAAAATCGTAAAAAAAAAAAAAAAAGAGTCAAATGACTGGCAGCTACGGCTGCCAAACAAAAACCGTAAAATTACAGTAAAATGTCTTTATTGAAATAAAGTCCAAAAATAATAATTTTACAGATATTTTCATTAAAAAAATTACAGAAAAACACTGTCATTTTACAATTTCCCCCTTGTTTTAATTAAGATATTTTACTTTAATTTTATGGTTTTTGTTTGGCAGCCGTAGCTGCCAGTCATTTGACCGTTTTTTTTTTTTATTATTATTTTTTTACAGTTTAAAACTGTTATTTTAAAGATTTTTCCTGGATTATTATGATCAAACACGTTCAATAAAGTAATGCACTAAGAGTTTTACAAAGAAACACTGTTATTTTACAGACTTTTCCTAGATTATTATGATCAAACACATTCGATAAAGTAACGCACTAAGAGTTTTAAAAAGAAACACTGTTATTTTACAGATTTTTCCTAGATTATTATGATAAAATACGTTCAATAAAGTTACACATAGAGTTCTACAAAGTAACACTGTTATTTTACAGATTTTTCCTAGATTATTACAATCCAACACCATCAATAAAGTGACAGCACTAAAAGTTCAACAGAAAACAATGTTATTTAACAGATTTTCCCTAAATTATTACAATCAAACACCTTCAATAAAATTTCAAGACATGCTCAAGGTTGTAATTTAACAGTTTTATTTTGGAAGACAAAAGTCTGAAAAAACAAAAACATACAACTGATTAAAATCATCTCACAGTTTAAATGACAGTCTTTACATTTAATTTAATAGTATTTAAATTATGTAAAACATGTAGAAGTACAAGTTAAATGGAATGATTCAGTTACAAATCTTAAATGAAATAGAACATTTAAACTACTACAGTAACTAACAGCAGAACAGTTTCATGAAATTCTCAGACTTTGGGATTATGGTGAAACATTCCAAACTTAAAGGGATAGTTCACCCAAAAATGAAAATTTGATGTTTATCTGCTTACCCCCAGGGCATCCAAGATGTAGATGACTTTGTTTCTTCAGTAGAACACAAACGAAGATTTTTTAACTCAAACCGTTGCAGTCTTTCAGTCATATAATGGCAGTCAATGGGCATACACAAAACATACACAGACAAAACCAAATTACACCCTGCGGCTCGTGACAATGCATTGAGGACACGAAACGATCGGTCTGTGCAAGAAACTGAACAGTATTTATATAATTTTTTACCTCTGATACACCACAATATACAACTGTCCTGAGCTCATTCACAACATCCGGCGCGTGACGTGTCAACGTGCTCTGGCACATAGATATATATACGTAGATGCCTCATTAGCAACTGTTTCTATGGGCCACTAAGGATCTACGTAAGCATCTAAGTATTGAGATGTAAATTTACATTATCAGCTAATTCTTCTCAAACAGTTCTTCAGAGAACCCAGGAGCAACTGAAAAACTAATAATGGCATTTCTCTGTGTCAGAGTTGTCAGTTAGGGTTACTATCATGATGAGGTCATGATTACATCTTTGGAATGTGTGGCGAAAAAAACTAAAACAAATTGTGCTGTTTGCTGTTTTTAAATTGTATTTTCCAAATACGTTTTATATTGTTTTCCACAATGTTCTCTTGACCCCTGTATAGTTCTGATAATAAACATTACACTGTATTTTAATTCAGAATTCTAAATATACAAGTGAATTAATAAGTAAAATCAAAACATACATCAATAAGTCCATGATTCTGTACCAGAAATGACAGATATACACCACATTAAGATCAATCCTCCAAACTGCCAGTAATCAGCTGCATCTTCGGTGCATTTGGGGGAAAAAAAAAAAAGAACACACTAAGATTCTCTGAAAAGTTTTCAAAAAGGACGAGTTCAATTTCTTAACCTTTCCTTTAAACGCGTTGAATTTTTATTCAAACTGTCTTTTTGTCATCTGTTTTGTTTGGTATCTAAAACCAGTTAATAGAGTTTTGTCTGATGGGAAAATGCAAAAATCACCAAAAGAAAGAACATGTAGATGGACACTCTTTTCCAGAGGTATCACTGCACGGAAAGAAAAAAAAATAAAAAATTGTAAACTAAAATAAAACATAAAATAAATTTTTTTTTTTTTAACTAGAGCTGTTAACACACTGCTGTGACATGTTGGAGTGTCATGAGGGTCTTTCCTTCAATATTATCCAGGGAATTAAATAAAGGATTGATGATGACGACATATTTCTGAAAAAGGTCTATACTAGAGATGGGACATTTGACACTGAGGCTCCGAAGCCTGTTTTACTCTATTGAAGCAGACTGGTTTGAAAGACTGTTCCAGACGGGATATATTGCCCTCCGAAGGGCACTTCGGAGTGAAAACAATCATGGCCGCCATATTGAAGGGTCGTTCCAAACCGAAGTGCTCAAAACTAGCCACTTCAAAGGGTCCTTCGGAATGAAGGATTTCGAAGGGTACAACTGATGGACACTTTGGGCTCCCATGATCCTTTGCACAGATTCTTTGCATGATGACGGCGCTTCCGTATGATGACGCAGAAGGGCACTTCAAGAAACAGTTGTTTGGTCCCCTACACCCTTCAACCTTTCGAAGTTCTCACTCCGGAGGGTAAACCCCTTTGAAAGGATTAGGGCATAGGGATGAGCCCTTCCGAATGGAACGCAGGGTGTGTCGAGGCTTGTATCAAATCTCCGTGATCACATGACCGATGACATTTGAGGCTTCGTACGTCACAATGAAACACCTAAAGCGAGGTGACTGATTCGAATCTTTTGTGCGGCTTCATTCATTATAAGGAGATGCGAAATGCTTGGTGTTCCCTCCCCGCTTCATAGTAACACAGTAACACTTTCATCTGTGGACAATGATTCTCAGAATGAAGACACAGCTGCTATTGCTGAGTATTGCTTTTGTGTTGAAACTGAAATCAACAAGATGTGTGAATCATTTGAAAGTGGCTGCTATAATTGCAGGTGACCACTAGATGTCACTGGCAGGGTCTGTCTTTGAGGCTTTAAAGCTTTGAATCTTTTTTGGTACAATCAGGGAAAAAGCCTCAAAAGCTTCACAAGATTTCCTCTGCCCATCTCTAGTCTATACTCTTTTAGTGTGCCAATTCACTGAGATTATTAAAGTACTCATCACACCTGTCCTCATTTACTCATCCTCATGTCTTTCAAAACCTGTATATATATATATATATATATATATATATATATATATATATATATATATATATATATATATATTCTTCTGTGACACATGAAATAATATATTTTGAAGAATGCTGGCAAAAAAACTGCTTTTGTACACATTGACTTCAATTGTATGGAGAGAAACACACACACACAAACACACACACACACACACACACACACACACACTTCTCAAAATAAAGTCATACAGGTTTGGAACAACATGAGTGTGAGTAAATGATTGATAGGATTTTATGTCATTTTTGTGTGAATTAACTCTTCAGTTCATGTGTCCCAAGCTCCTGAAGGGCCAGTGTACTACAGACTGGAAGTTTCTAGAAATCCTGAAGACCTTGATTAGCTGGTTCAGGTAATTTTAATTAGGGTTGGAGAGAGACATTGGGCAAATTCCTATTAAAAGTGAGCATCCATGTGCCCTGGGCCTAGGGATTCACCTAATGTATCTACTATTAAATACATTTTTTACCTATAGAACTTAATTCAACATTATATGACATGTATCATGAAAATGTGAGTAATAGCAAAATTAAAATTTATATTGAATTATTCTGTTGATATGTTAAATTGAACTATCCCACCTTATCTGGGTTTAAAATGAATCACAAACCCTTGGCATCCTGGGTCACATGACCATAAACAATAAAATTAATTCTGTGAATTTACCATCTCATGTACCCTTTGCTAATGGATTTTTGGAAGGGCCCTTCATGAAGGGATTCAGTTGTTAGCTTTTTGTTGGAACACCCCTTCCCTAAGTGCCTAAATGAAAATTACCCCATGATTTACTCACCCTAAAGCTATCATAGGTGTATATGACTTTCTTATTTTAGAGGAACAAAATCTGAGTTATTTTAAAATTTATCCTGGCTCTTCCAAGCAATGGCAGTGAATGGGAGATGAGATGTTGAAGTGTAAAAAAGTCCATCCATCCATCCATCATAAATCTGCTCCACACAGGCTTGGGGTTACTAAAGGTCTTTTGAAGTGAATCGATTTGTTTTTGTAAGAAAAATATCCATATTTAAAACTTTATAAAGCAAAAAATCCAGCTTCTGGCAGAACGCATTCCGTATTCAACGGAACGATTCTAAGGGCCCACGCACTTTTGGGGCCCCCAGAGATCTGTTTTATTAGTAGTAACAGTAGTAGTAGTAATGCAATAGAAATTATAAATGTGTCTACCAAAGAGTTACAAAGAAAACAAAATTACGGCTTATTTCTGCATTTCCGCCAAAATTATCAAAGATGGATCACTTTTCCAAAATCTTTGTGTTCACCCAAATAAAGTTAGTTGTATACATCTGGGATGGCATGAAGGAGATTTTTTTTTAATTTATTTAATTTATTTTTTTTGGGGGGTGCATTATGCCTGTTAAAAATGACAAAGAACTGGTTTTATATATTGCAGATGATACTTACTAGTGATGGGCTTGTTTCTCTGTTGGTGCCTGCTCTGCCCCCTAAACATTGTTCATGGTTCCAGTGCTTGATTGAGACAAAAAAAAAAAAAAAGAGAGTAAAGCATTTTATCATTAACAGTATTTATCTCTCCAAGACAAGCACAAGCTGTATCATATATTTCTGTGTAGTTAAATGAAAAATTTGTAAAAACAAAAATATTACTATTTTTAATAAGCTGGGTCTAATTCGCATTAATGTTACCCATAGTGTTATCACCTTTTGATAAGTTAACAGTATTTTATGAGGTCCATTTGAATTCATCCATCAAATGTGCTTAAAACAACGGTTACTACACTTTTACTATAATAAAACCATTGTTAATTTAAAATTGGACTCTGGGAACATGTCATTAAAAGCATAGCTCACCCAAAAATGAGAATTCTCTCATTTACCCACCCTAATGTTGTTCCAAACCTGTATGACTTTCTTTCTTTTGTGTAACCTTTAGTGTTTTTTTTTTTTTTTTTTTTTTTTTATTTATTTATTTTTTTGTCCAATGGTGTCCAAAGAAGAAACTAAGTCATACAGGTTTGAAAATACATTCATTTTGAAAAGACAGCATTTATTTTGGGGTGAGCAATGTCTGGAATAAACACAGAGTGGCCGCAATCAGCTTCAGTGGCCGAATCATCTAAGATGGCGCCGCAGATGGCAGCTACTGTGCTTCGCTCTTCAGTGTTTGTACTGTTTTTGTTCGTTTTTCCTGTTTTTTGTTTCTCAAACACCATCAGTTTTACTAGGGATGATCTGCTGAACATTCGGCAGAACACACCACAGAATCTTTTACCGGTTTTTGATTATTCGGACGTTTTGCTGGACATTGTTGTTGGCGGAGCCGTAGCTCTGGTCAAACGCTTCAGGACGCGCAGACGGGGGAAGCGAGCCGGCGCGCTCGTGAAGCTCAGACAGCGTGGATTTAGAACGGCGTTGCCTAGCATCCATCTGGCGAATCTCCGCTCTCTACCCAACAAAACGGACGAACTCCTTCTGCTCTCCCGGACAAACAGGGACTTTTCAAACTCTGCTGCTCTGTGTTTCACGGAAACCTGGCTGAACGACGCCATTCCGGACAGCGCGTTACATCTTCCGAGCTTTCAGCTGTTTAGAGCGGATCGTGAGGCAGAATCAACGGGGAAATCACGCGGCGGCGGGACGTGCTTTTACATCAATGAGAGGTGGTGTACAGATGTAACTGTGTTAAAGAAGATGTGCTGTTCAGATCTAGAAACGCTCTTCATTAACTGTAAGCCTTTCTACTCGCCGCGGGAGATTCACTCGTTCATTCTGGTGAGTGTTTACATTCCTCCGCAAGCGCACGTGAGCTCCGCTTTACAGGAACTAGCTGATCTGATCACAGAGACAGAACAACAACACCCGGACTCTGTTTTAATCATTCTCGGGGACTTTAATAAAGCAAATCTCTCCCGTGAACTGCCAAAATACAGACAGCATGTTACATGTCCCACCAGAGACAGTAATATATTGGATCACTGCTACACAGCGATAAAGGATGCATATCACTCTGTCCCACGGGCAGCTCTAGGACTCTCTGATCACTGTTTGGTTCATCTTATACCGACCTACAGGCAGAAACTCAAATCTGGAAAACCTGTATTAAGAACTGTTAAAAGATGGACTAATGAAACAGAGTGGGATTTACAAGCCTGTTTCGACCTTACTGATTGGACTGTTTTTGAAGCTGCCGCAAATGATCTGGATGAGCTCACAGAGACTGTAACATCTTACATCAGTTTCTGTGAGGATATGTGCATTCCTACCAAGACTCATCTAACTTACAACAACGACAAACCATGGTTCACTGCAAAACTCAGACAGCTCCGTCAGGCCAAAGAAGATGCTTACAGAAAGGGGGATAAAGTCTTGTATAAACAGGCCAAATACACACTGGAAAAGGAGATCAGAGTGGCAAAGAGGAATTATTCCGGCAAGCTAAGGAAAAAATTCTCTTCCAGTGATTCTGCTTCAGTGTGGAAAGGTATGAAAGAAATCACCAATTACAAGTCACCATCCCCCAGCACTCTGGAGAATCAACACCTGGCAGACGGTCTGAACGAGTTCTATTGTAGGTTTGAAAAAACACCCCACACCCGCCCTGAACACCTCTCCACACAACCATTCACACAACCATTCACACCTCCAGCAACCCCCGTCTCCCCCACACCTGCAATTCAGATCAGCGAAGATGAGGTGCGCCAGGTCTTCAGGAAGAACAAAAGAAGGAAAGCACCAGGCCCAGACGGTGTGTCACCAGCCTGCCTAAAAATCTGTGCTGACCAGCTGGCCCCCATCTTCACACAGATCTTCAACAGATCTCTGGAGCTGTGCGAAGTCCCCTCATGCTTCAAACGCTCCACCATCATCCCCGTCCCAAAGAAACCCAAAATTACTGGACTTAATGACTACAGACCTGTGGCTCTAACATCTGTGGTCATGAAGTCATTTGAAAGACTGGTTTTGGCTTATCTGAAGTCCTCCACTGGACCCTTACTGGACCCCCTGCAGTTTGCCTACAGAGCAAACAGGTCTGTGGATGATGCAGTCAACATGGGACTGCACTTCATCCTGCAGCATCTGGACAGACCAGGGACTTATGTGAGGATCCTGTTCGTAGACTTCAGCTCCGCTTTTAACACCATCATCCCGGACACCCTTCAGAACAAACTAACTCAACTCTCCGTCCCCACCTCCGTCTGTCAGTGGATCACCAGCTTCCTGACAGACAGGCAGCAGCTAGTGAGGCTGGGAAAATACACATCCAGCACTCGTACGATCAGCACTGGAGCTCCTCAGGGCTGTGTTCTCTCCCCACTGCTCTTCTCCCTGTACACTAACGACTGCACATCTAAAGACCCCTCTGTCAAGCTCCTGAAGTTTGCAGACGACACCACACTGATCGGCCTCATCCAGGACGGTGACGAGTCTGCCTACAGACAGGAGGTTAAGGAGCTGGCTGTCTGGTGCAGTCTTAACAACCTGGAGCTCAACACGCTCAAAACTGTGGAGATGATCGTGGACTTCAGGAGGAACCCCTCTGCACTCCCCCCACTCACCATCATGAACAGCACTGTGACTGCAGTGGAGTCATTCAGATTCCTGGGCACCACCATCTCCCAGGACCTGAAGTGGGACAATCACATAGACTCCATTGTGAAAAAGGCCCAGCAGAGGTTGTACTTCCTTCGCCAGCTGAGGAAGTTCAACCTGCCACAGGACTTGCTGAATCAGTTCTACTCCGCCATCATTGAATCCGTCCTCTGCACTTCAATAACTGTCTGGTTCAGCTCAGCCACCAAATCTGACCTCAGAAGACTACAGAGGGTAGTCCGGACTGCTGAGCGAATCATTGGTACAACCCTCCCCACTCTCCAAGAACTGTACTCATCCAGAGTGAGCAAAAGGGCTGGCAAAATCACTCTGGACCCCTCACATCCAGCACACTCCCTCTTTGAACTGTTACCGTCTGGTCGACGCTACAGAGCTCTGAGCACCAGAACGACCAGACACAGGAACAGTTTCTTCCCTCAGGCAATCCATCTCATGAACACTTGACATTAAAAGTGGAACATACAACACTATTATAAATTATTTATTCAACACACATACTTATTTTTTTCATTTCAGATCTGCACATATTAGACCTGTACACCATAATTGTCTATATATTGTGTTTTTGCTATTTGTACATTGCCTATTTGTAAATTATTCTTTTATTATCTGTGCCCTGTCCTGTTGCTGTCTTTCTGTTGCACTGTAGAGCTTCTGTCACAAAAACAAATTCCTCGTATGTGTAAGCATACCTGGCCAATAAAGCTCATTCTGATTCTGATTCTGATTCTGATCAGAGCCACACTGCACCGCAGACGTGTGCAGTGTAAATTGTCTAAGCATTAATGGCAGGGAAAGCCCCTTATATTCGAGAGCGACCACGTATGAGGTGTTTCTTGGAGGTTATAGTACACTGAAGAATGATTATATGCAGTGCTTGAAGTGGGCCGGTACGCACCGGTACGCAGTACCGGAACACCGGCACTTCTGACATGTTGCCGGTACTCAGAGTAAAATCGTCAGGGTCTGGGTGATTATATGATCCTATACATGATTAGAAAGGACACTATATAAATCACACTACCCAGGTGGGATCACCTCTCATCTCGACTAATCACGTGAATGAACGCAAGCGGAGTCGGTCTCCCTCATTTTGTGGTGCGCGACAGCATGTCAGGGGAGGCGCGCGGAGTAGTAGAATAATAATTAATTATTGATTACTAATTTGAATCAACTTTATAACTAAAATAATATCTTAATAATATCTTAAAATGAAAAGAAGCAGGCTTTTGCAATCACATCATTGTAAACCGGTAAACTCCTGGAAAGTCCAAGGATCCAGTGAACGAATTCAAACAGTAAGTTCAAAACAGCGCTAATGCAGAGAAAACACGGCCGATTTCATCAGCGATTGCGGAGAGAATAGTGAAAGAGTAATAAAATTATTCTTTTTAGCGTGTATTTGGCTTAAAAGCAAGAATGTTTTATAATGAACGCTGGTTATGCGGTGGTCAGAGATTTAGCGATTCTGAATGGATCCGTATATTAATGGCAGGCGGTTTAGTGGTCTTTGGTGTCTTCTTGTGGTCCTGTTTGGTATCGCAGCTTGACTTGTCCTAATTTGTATTGAAAAGTTTTATTTGATTATTGATTGATTGATTGATTGATTGATTGGGGCACTATACACTGTGAATTATTAAAAAGTACTTATTTATTTAATATAAATAAATAAATAAATAAATGGGGGGGGGGGGGGGGGGTGCACTTCTTTTTTTCCTTTTTTTCCACTTCAAGCACTGATTATATGACTTACATACGCCATGTGACCTGTAAATGCGAAAAAAAAAAACGTTTCCATTGCAGTTTTGCGAAATATTCCTTTTTCGAACTGCCTGAAAAACCACCTCATGCGAACTTTTTTGCGATATATGGGAGTTTTTGCAAAATTGACGTGTTTCCATTAGGCGCTTTTTCAATTCGCAATTTTAATTTGCGCAATTTGAAGGGTATGGAAATGCGTGTTCTCAGTTTAATTATTCCAAAGCTCCAGTTATTTTGATCTTAGCTGACACATGCTAGCAACACTTCGTAACATTAGCTGGCAATAAATTGAAATATACTAATATCGCTATTGTGCTAATCGCGATAAGTTTCTCACTTTACACACTAAAGTTATATATTGATGTAGCCGAAAAAAGTTAAAAGTTCTTCTTACCTTCTGCAGTTCGCAATATATCCGTTAAACGTTGGTCAGATTCGTTGTCCATATTACGTTTTTATTTATTTATTTATTTATTTATTTGTTCTCATTTCACATCCCACATCTCAAATTCGTTACAAATAAAGATTTAGTAGTCTGATGTAAAGCAATCCATGTAAAAACCACCGAACAGAACCGAAGTAGTAGTGCAGTCTGCAGATGCCAAGGAGGCAGTAGCATTAGGGGTGGGCGGATCGATCCTAATATCGATAGTATCGATACCAACGTTGGTTGATTAGATCGATACTTTAGGTTAATTTTCTCTCCTCTACACTTAATATATTGCTTAATACATTCATCAAAGAATAGACATGTCTGTATGTTTATATACTTTTCGCATCTCGTATACAAACATTACTGCTCCTCCTGCTGCTTTAGTGTTGTTTGTTGTTATGCCATTAGGTGACTCAGCGGCTCCAAGCGCAAGCGGATATTATTGGCTACAGCGAGAGATGGAACAGTAGAAATTCGCTACTGTGGCAACAGCATCAAACTTATTCACCTTCTTCAATGTGGAAGTAAGCTCTTTTCATAGACTGAATATCCGAGACTTCCACTTCATTGGGCACGGTAGGGAAATCATGAGGAAAAATAACTGCAATAAACGGTAAAATTGTTTGTGCTATACACCGTGTGTGTTTATAATTAAGACAATACATTAAAATAATATGGTAAGAAACACCGGTTTGCAATACCAAGCAAGCAGCAAAACGAGCTGTTTTGTACAGTTAAAAACTGCTGGAAGTGTACTGGAAGCCAGACCCATTAAATTTACTGAATTTGGCCTTTTTATACAGTATTACTGTCTTTAATCATTAAGCCACGTTGTTTTTGTTTTTGTTTTGTTTTTTTATAAAGGTTTTCTATCAGAGGAACACTTAACATGCATGCACTTTGCGTTCATATCCTGGGCTGCTTGCCTGCATAGTTTGCATCATCAGAATACTGAGTTGGCCTTTCAATATTACTTTCTTAATGCATTAGGCCACGTTAAGTTTTTTTTTTTTTTTCTTTATAACTCTTTTCTAGGCTATGGGGGGAGAATACTTAACACGAAATTTTACGCATTGCTTTCATATTCTGGGCTCCTCTGATTGCAAACTCCTTTCAGAAAGGCAAATAATATCCACATAGCTTTAAGGTGAATGTGATATTTTAGTCATATCAACATAAGTTATTGTTCATTTTCAAAGTGTAATTGGTCATTTAAATGTATGTTATTAAAAAGGAAAACTTATCGGTATCGGTATCAGTATCAGCGATACTGGCCCTGTATTTACTTGGTATCGAATCGATACCAAAATTTGCAGTATCGCACACCCCTAAGTAGCTTACTCCAACGGTCGTACACTCTTAGAAAAAAAGGTTCTTTGGGGTTCTATATAGAACCCTAGGGTTCTTTACTCAACTCCAAAGAAACCTTTATGCCAAAAAGGTACTATATAAGGAGAAAGAACCCTTTTTAAGTCTTTATTTATTTATTTATTATTTGTAAGTCGCTTTGGATAAAAGCGTCTGCTAAATGACTAAATGTAAATGTAAATGTATAGCAATCTGGACAGTTTAAGGTACACGCTAGTCTTCTATTTAATCAGCACACTAATATGATTGCAAGTTCTTTACTTATCATGTCATGTAAGATGCCGTGCAGCTCTTTTATTGATGAGCAACATGCTCATATCGAGTTTGTGTTTCATTTAAAAGGCTATTCTTGTAACTCATCCCTCCAAACAGATGCATAAAATGATCTTTGACATAAACGGCAAACAACTTGAACGTGTAGGCCTATCTATGCGCTGATCAGTTTTGTCCCGTCCGCACAGCGCCGCATTTCAGTCGCGCGCCTCTCGCTAGGGTCATCACATAAAAGCGCGCGAGCGCCGCTGTTTAAACTTCAACGGTCACGGTGCGCTGCCTGCTGCGCTCAGCGCTCGGGAGAACGACGATTACATTGGTAAGTGAGAAAATTAATTAATTTTAGCGTATTTTAATTACTTTTACATAAACCCTTGTCATTTTTTTAGTTAGCCTAACGTTTTATTTCAAGAAGCTAAAACTTTATCGCGTTATCGCGTTGATAAAACTGTTGTGAATTGATCAATAATGCTGGCGAGAGTTCATGTTATAGCCTAACGTAATATATATATTTTTTTGTCCTGTAGATTGTATTGGACCTATACGTATAGGAAACGATTAAACAAAGCTTTGGTCGAATCACCGTCAGACCGCCGTTATAAACATGAATTCAAACCAAGAAGAACAAAGAGAGAAGCTGATGGAGATGTTTTCATTTTTTTTCAGTGGATAATTGTGAGTAGTTGGTTTTTGCAGTGAAATATAGTGAATTATAAATATTTGTTTTGCTGAAGTAATTGTATATTATTCAAAACACGCTGTATTTGGTTGTTGTAGACGTTCATCTATCTCAGAGAGCACTGTTAAAGTTATCAGAGTGCTGAAAAGTGGAAGTCAGAGGAAACATGACCAACCTGCTGCAAATAATAACACAAAAGGTACATTATTTCTTTTTCCTCACAGTACCAACTGAAACTCATCAATCAGCTAATCTGAAGTTACTGATATCTTTTCTTTTCTATTTTCCACCTTTTATCATGCAAGTTCTTATGATTGATTGATAAATAAATATTTTGCACTGTCACTGCAGGTCTGGACTGGAGTGCAGCATTACTTGTTTGGTCATCTTCATTCAGATGAAAACACCACACTTCTCTCTAATTCAAGAAAGTTTTAAGATTTGATTTAATTGCGAGAGATTCCTTTCTTTTTCCTGTTGTACTGTACTCTCCATAAGTCTAATAAATGTTTCTCTGACTTGTATCCCCATCTTAGGATGTCAAGCCTACTCATCACAAGGAGAGTTAACATCAAAATGGATGTGTCACTGACCAATAACACAGAGATGCCAGAAGTATCTGTTTGTTGTCTACTTTTTGTTCAGTATGGAGCATCCAAAAGCCATCACTCAGTTAATTTCAGTCAGCACTATTTAGCCCTTCCCACACTCTTAGAAGAAACGGTTCTATATAGAACCTAAAAAGGTTCTATCAGGCGCTTCATATATGGAACCCCTTTTTAAGGGTTCAATCAGAAGAACCCTTTAGGGTTCTTTGTAGCCAGGAAAAAAGGTTCTATATAGAACCCTTAGGGGTTCCCATCATGGGATATTTTTTTGGATTTAATTTCTGTTTTATTTTAATTACATTTTAAGACTTAAACAGCTCATATAGCTACTTTATCACCAGAAAAACTGAAATAACCATAACACATCAAGGAGTTGTGTGATCATTTAAGACACTTTTATTAGCATGTACAATGTCAAGCGATATATAACACAGCAATTCATAGTGCAACAGTTACAGGGATTAACATAAATCCATGTTTCTTTATTTATTTATACTTTTTTCAAAAAAATATTTTTACCTGTCAACCTGAAATAGCACTCTCCATTTTAGAAATATTGTTTTTTCAACCCCCTCCACCTTACTCACCCATCCAACATGTCAGTCACAAATATATGTTGATTGCTAGAAACCACAAAAAAAAAAAAAAAATTGAATGTTAACTTGCACAAATAAATAAAGTTAACTTGCAAAAATAATTTTAAAAAATTAAATACATGAGTAAAATTACCACCACCAGGTCATTACCCTATACCTTAATTAAATATCAAGTATTTACTCCACTTTCTCCTATAAACCTATAAACCAAGTAGTCGGACTTTTTTTTGTATGCTGCAAATTTCCCCAGTTCTGTAACCCATGAAAGATGGTGAACCACATGTTTCTGAAAAGGGAGCTAAAAGACTAAACATAGTATTGTTTTTTTATTTATTTATAAGCATTAAATATTAATTTTACATTCATATAAGCATTTAAACAATAAAAACAAAGGACCCATGACAATTTCAGCATTGGGAAGGGCTAAATAGTAATGATTGAAATTAACTGAGTGATGGATTTTGGATGCTCCATACTGAACAAAAAGTAGATTACAAACAGATATTTCTGGCATCTCTGTGTTATTGGTCAGTGACACATCCATTTTCATGCTAACTCTCTTTGCGATGAGTAGGCTTGACATCCTAAGATGGGGATACAATCAGATAAACATTTATTAGACCTATGGAGAGTACAGTACAACAGGAAAAAGAAAATAATCTCTCATAATTACATTAAAACTTACTTGAATTAGAGAGAAGTGTGGTGTTTTCATCTGAATGTAGATGACTAAACAAGTAATGCTGCACTCCAGAGTCCAGACCTGCAGTGACAGTGCAAAATATTTATTTATTTATCAATCAATCATAAGAACTTGCATGAACTTGCATGACGTGCTGAAATCGCGTTTGGTCTCGTACATACCTTGTTAGTGTCTGCGCTTGCGTGGCCATTTATTGTGATTAACAGGAAAGTGTGTTCAAGCGCCAGCAGAAGACGGTGTAAGAAATAGTCTTTGAGAGAAGCAGTCCATCAGCGGAAGTTAAAAGTAGCTCGTAAATGTATTTACTTGTCTCATTGGTGTTTAGCGTAGTTGCCGTTGCTAGGAAACGCTTGTTTTGTTTTCTGAGTGGAGATGTGCTGAAATCGCGTTTGGTCTCGTAGGTACCTTGTTAGTGTCTGCGCTTGCGTGGCCATTTATTGTGATTAACAGGAAAGTGTGTCCAGCTGAATTCAATTAGTGATTTGTTAGAAGGGTATAAAAAAGGTTATTATATTATAGTCGCGGCAGCCCTCGTCGTGTGAAGCCCGAAGTTTGTAAAGACCATCGACTCTACTGAGTGACTCCACCGGACAGGGACACCGGCAAGGGATAAGTATCGCTTTTCATTTATTCTCTTTCCTATTACTTGTTTCACTTCTCTTTCAGTTTTTAATAACCATTTCTTACTTGTATGTTTGGCACAGTTATTTTTTTTAGGATTACTGTTAAACTAATGTAGCTTGATTTGTAAATGTTATCTATTTTAATTTTAGTTACAGTTGTTGTAATGTTTGTCATTTTATTAGTTTTTTTCTATTATGTCTGTATAAGTTATTTATTAAGTTTTAGTTTTATTTAATTTGAGTTATTTTAGTACTTCAACAAACTACATGGAAATGAAATAATATTGAATTTATGGATATGCGTGTCACGAACGCTGGAGCCAGGAACGAGGAGACACGGCAAATACACAAACTGAGAGTCTTTAATAATCCATCTAGGGAACATAGAACACAAGAAGACATTCAAAGACCGACAAACACTAACTGAAAGGACTGGGGCTTTTAAAGACAGGACAATCAAAGAACTAAGGAGACACACCTGGAGCAAATAAACACAATCAGACTGGGGAGAAACTGGGTCACAGGGAACACATGGGGAGCAAAAACCACAACAAAACAGTCCAGGGGCGTGACATTACTCCCCCCTCCCGGAAGGTGCGTCCTCGCACCGTGGAACAATGGCGGTGGCTCAGGAGGACGACGGACAACCGGGAGGGGGCCGGCAGACAGAGACCAGGGAGGCGACGAAGGAGGGAGGAGCCAGGGAGGAGACAGGAGGGACTCGGAGCAGGAGGAGCCTGGCAGGACCCAGTCCACAGCCATGATGATGGCCCACGGTGGAGCCGACGGAGGGAGGAGCCATGGAGGAGGAATGGGCGCCGACTCCAGGGGGCCGACCAACGGAGGCGGAGCAGGTGGAGGAGGAGCCCGAGGTGGAGACGGAGAGCCGACGAGCCAGGGTGACGCCGAGGATCCGGGGGGCCAGGGTGGAGCCGAGAGCTCTGGCGACCGAGGCAGAGGCGGAGCTCCGGAGATCTGCGGCGGAGCCAGAGCGACTGAGGACCAAGGTGGAGCTGGAGGGAGGAAGGAGCCCAACGGAGCCGGTGGGACGGAGTGACGAGGCGCAGCCAGAGGAGAGGAGTCCCGAGGCGATGGCGGGTCGACGCCCGACCAAGGCGGAGCCGGAGGGACGAGGGAGCCTGGTGGAGCTGGTGGATCGATGGATGACGGTGGAGGCGAGGGAGCTAGGAGCTGAGGTGGAGCCGCTGGGTCTACGGGCCGAGGTGGAGTCTGGGCCTCGGAGGCTGGAGGTGGAGGTGAGGGATTCTCCAGCCACGGCGATGGAGGATGGCAGACCCGCGGAGCTCGCACCGCATTGATGGAGGGCTGAGGGCGAGCAGAGGGGCTGCCAGACGACAGCGGTGGAGGAGGCAGGAGTGGGTGGGAGGGCGGGCAATTGAGAGCCTCCGGGCTTCCACGGGTTAACTCAGGAATGGGAGCCGACACTGTGGTGCGCTCTGGAGGCGCGGGTTCTGGAGAACGCTTTCGGGAAGCGGGCACAGGGGGGCGCTCGGGAGGAGCGGAGCTGGCTGGAACCAGCGGAGACGGAGAAAGGATAGGGGAAGCGTCGACCTCCAGATCATGTTCCCAGTCCAACAGATCCCCTTCAAAGTCTAGCAGCCCCAGATGTATCATCAGCTCACCCTCAGCCGCGGTGGAGGGGGCGGAGCTCCACTCCGCGCTCACACCGTCTACAGCTGGCTCCCACGTGATCAGCTCTCGCACCTGATCTGACGTGTTGGGCTCAACTTCCAGTACGATCTTCCGCTCAGTCGCTCGGCTTGGCGCTGGCTCGTGGATCGTAGCGGGAAATGGCTCTCCGTCATCGGTGGGCTCGTGCTGGTGCTCTGCACTGCGGGGAGTTGGTGGGCTGGGCTCTGGGTCAGGAGTGGCACTGGCGAGATCCCCCTCGGCACAGACGGTGAACGGGGATCCGTGCCTCGCCAGTGTCCACTCCACGAAGGCGGCGAAATCCTCTCGAGGACCATCCTCGGACGACAGTGCTCTGCACGCGGTGTTCAAGCTTGCATTATAGAATGTGCAGAGCGCGCCGTCCGGGTAGCTGGTGGCGTTAGCTAACATCAGGAAAAGTCGTGTATGGTCCTCGAGAGATCGGTCCTCTTGCTTCAGCAGGAGGAGGAGGAATTCGGGCCAGACGTAGGGATCCATGGGGCAACACAACGGAAACAAAAACACTGATAGAAAACGGAAAACAAAACGGAGGGTGGACACGGAGGTAACTGTTTCGGTCGGTCTTTCTGTCACGAACGCTGGAGCCAGGAACGAGGAGACACGGCAAATACACAAACTGAGAGTCTTTAATAATCCATCTAGGGAACATAGAACACAAGAAGACATTCAAAGACCAACAAACACTAACTGAAAGGACTGGGGCTTTTAAAGACAGGACAATCAAAGAACTAAGGAGACACACCTGGAGCAAATAAACACAATCAGACTGGGGAGAAACTGGGTCACAGGGAACACATGGGGAGCAAAAACCACAACAAAACAGTCCAGGGGCGTGACAATGCGTGTGTGTGTGCATACACGTAGTTGTTTTTGGTGTTTGGCTTAGTTTTATGTTAGAATCATTATTTCACTCTTATACCTTTTGTTCTCTTAATATTTTGAATTGTTTGTAGTTTTATTTTGTTTTCATTTAAATGTTAAGTTTAGAAATTTTGTCATATGCATTTCTCATTTTTATTTAATTAATTTTTTTTAATGTGTGTGTATATATACTATTTATAAAGTTTTAGCTTTTAGTTTTGGATCAGTTTTAGTTGTTTTAATACTACAATTCATTGTTTCTGTTGTCCTCATTTGTAAGTCGCTTTGGATAAAAGCATCTGCTAAATGACTAAAAGTAAAAGTAAAGTAAAAGTAAGCATGATAAAAGGTGGAAAATAGAAAAAAAGAAGATATCAGTAACTTAACATTAGCTGATTGATGAGTTTCAGTTGGTACTGTTAGGAAAAATAAATAATATACCTTTTGTGTTATTATTTGCAGCAGGTTGGTCATGTTTCCTCTGACTTCCACTTTTCAGCACTCTGATAACTTTAACAGTGCTCTCTGAGATAGATGAACATCTACAACAACCAAACACAGCGTGTTTTGAATAATATACAATTACTTCAGCAAAACAAATAATTATATTTTACTATGAAAAAAATGAAAACATCTCCATCAGCTTCTCTCTTTGTTCTTCTTGGTTTGAATTCATGTTTATAACGGCGGTCTGACGGTGATTTGACCAAAGCTTTGTTTAATCGTTTCCTATACGCATAGGTCCAATACAATCTACAGGGCAAAAAAATATTACGTTAGGCTATAACATGAACTCTCGCCAGCATTATTGATCAATTCACAACAGTTTTATCAAGATACTTTAGGGATTCATGTTAAAAATGGCAAACCTCCCGGTGGAGAATTGCGCAGGCCTGGATAACGCGATAAACCACCTTTCTTCTTTTAGCTTCTTGAAAGAAACGTGTAACGTTATGCTAACTAAAAATGACAAGGGTTTATGTAAAAGTAATTGAAATAAGCTAAAATTAATTAATTTTCTCACTTACCAATGTAATCGTCGTTCTCCCGAGAGCTGAGCGCAGCAGGCAGCGCACCGTGACCGTTGAAGTTTAAACAGCGGTTTGGATGGATGAGTTTCAAGAGTAGCCTTTTCAAATGAAACACTGAAACTCCATATGAGCATGTTGCTCATCAATAAAAGAGCTGCACGGCATCTTACATGACATGATAACTAAAGAACATGTAATCATGTTAGTGTGCTGATTAAATAGAAGACTAGCATGTACCTTTTAAAAAATAGATAAAACTGTCCAGATTGCTATACACTGCTAGTACACATGTATTTATACCTGATCAGTTTGTTGGTATAAATTAATAGGTTGATTCAGTGCAGATGCAAATTTTAAGTTTATTTTATTCAGAATAAAGGTGTGTCAAAGTAAAATTGAAATAAAAACACAAATATAATTTAATATAATCATTTTAAATAGCCTAATGTGTAAACATACATAAAGCATGGTTCAGCCCAAAGAACCCTTTTGTGCCAAAAAGGGTTCTTTCTCCTTATATAGAACCTTTTTGGCATAAAGGGTACTTTGGAGTTGAGCAAAGAACCCTAGGGTTCTATATAGAACCACAAAGAACCTTTTTTTTCTAAGAGTGTAGGTCAGGGGCTGGGGCTTGCACTGGGCTCTGGTCAGGGGCTGGGGCTTGCACTGGACTCTAGGTCAGGGGCTGGAGCCTGCACTGGACTCTAGGTCAGGGGCTGGAGCCTGCACTGGACTCTAGGTCAGGGGCTGGAGCCTGCACTGGACTCTAGGTCAGGGGCTGGGGCTTGCACTGGACTTTAGGTCAGGGGCTAGGGCTTGCACTGGACTCTGGTCAGGGGCTGAAGCCTGCACTGGACTCTAGGTCAGGGGCTGGGGCCTGCACTGGACTCTAGTCAGGGGCTGGAGCCTGCACTGGACTCTAGGTCAGGGGCTGGGGCTTGCACTGGACTCTGGTCAGGGGCTGGAGCCTGCACTGGACTCTAGGTCAGGGGCTGGGGCCTGAACTGGACTCTGATCAGAACTCAGGAGCAAGCATTTGTGCTCAAGTGAGCCACAGCTGGTGGGCTTGACTTCGGGACGGCCGGTGGGCTTGAGGGAGCCGCAGCCGGCAGCTTGAGCGAGCGGTGGCCCGCGAACTTGACTTTGGATCGGCCGGCGAACTTGACCGATGAACGGCCGCCAGGCTTGGGTTAGCCGCAGCCAGCAGGCTGGACAGATGAACTGCCGGCAGACTTGACTCATGAGAGGCCGGCAGACCCGCGGCGCTCGCGGTGATCCCGCCGAACTCCCACGCATCCGACGAGCGGTGACTTCCATGCCGCGGAAAAAAAAAACAGGAACAAACAAAAAACTTTCAAAAAACGGAAAACAAAACAGTGAAAAGGAGGCACCGCTTACTTTCGGTTTTGGTCTGGTCTTCTGTCACGGTGCATGCACACGAATGAATTCATAAACAATCAAACTTGACGAGGACAGGAACAGAAGGACCAAATAAGAGCATAGAGAGGGAAACACACAAGACAAGACAGACAAGACTGTGACAATCACACAGTGCACAAAATAAATGTCACAAACAGTAAAAGAATTCATCAGATGACTCTTCCTCTTGATATTGCATACATTTGATGGGGTGGAAGCATTAGCACATGCATATGAAAGAAACATGATTTTGTGGAAGACAGTAGGTATATAGGAAATGACAAAATTTTGAGAATTGAATGTTTAAATGATTCTCTCAAACATATGTACCCCTTTGAACCCCTTTGAACAGGTGCAAATGGGGAGAAGGCACAGAAATCAGTTGACTGTAATAAAGGCTATCAGCATCAGCATAAAAGGCAAGACCATCCAGATATATGATTGAGACCTACAGTATTTATACATTATCATGTTTTTCAGACATGCTCTTACTCACAAACGCAATTACCATTCAAGACTCTCTAATATCTGTGCAGAAACTATTTTTCCAAAGTAACTTACAAAACATACATTGTATCAGTTAATACATTCCTCGGGAATCTATTGTTTACTGTTTTAGGAAAGCTATGAAAAATAAAAGTAAATGAATGTTAAATTGATTTTCTTCTGACAAATGCATTATTTGATTTTTTGGCATTGGAGTATTGTTGTAATGATTATTACTGTCACTCTGAGAACCCTCAACACAGCAACAGCACTGTTTTAATTTCCAAATCTGACCAAAAAAAATGAATAAATGTCAATGTATTCCCTAGTGAAAAATAAATATACTTAAATGTATTTGAAATACATTTATTTCATGCCAAGTATACTACAAATATATTTATGTGCTTAATAAAAATACCCTGCAATTGTACTTTTAGTATACCAAACTGGTATACTTAAAGTCTACTAAATTGGAACAACTAATTTTGTACTTAATGCACTTTAACTGTGTGGAAATAGTGCTGAAGTCCAACTAATACTGAAGGATATTTGATTGTGCTAAAGTGGAACTATTACAAGTATACTTTTGGTACATTTTAAATAGCTTGCATTTAAAGACCGATATTATTCAAAGATCATACAGTCATCATCAATAGTGATATTAAAATACATTTTAGGCTTAATATTAGGACAATTTGCATTGTACACAAGTAGCACTCCAAAAACGTTGAATTATAATTTTTATATCAGTAAGTCTCAAGCGATATGTCAGTAAATATGTTAATAGATTTGAACTATACTTAGTATGAAACAAATGTATTTTAAATATGTTACTTTTTTACTATGGTTATGAACAAACAACTAAAATAATTTGAAATTAATTCATAAATAATTACAGAACACAGCAGAAAGCATATACACATTTTATTAGAACACAACATTATACTGAATTATCCTGTACGTTAAAAAAAAAAAGACATTTTAAAAAGTAGTGATAAAATATTGGGCTGATTATGCTTGGGCACATTGAAGTTATTGTATGATAGAACTTATTCCTAATGACTTTCAGACATAACAGTTGAACAGTACAGTAAAATCAATGAATGTCATTAAATTAATATGAAAACAACATTAATTTGGTTCTGTCTTTCTAACACATCTCCAGATATGCAGGGGTATGTAGCAAGGTACACAATATCTAGATATTTGAGCTGCAACATCTAGACTAATGGATGATTAAATTCAAGAAAAAAAAAATTAGCAGGAGATTCAACACAAGTAAGGATGACAGGATACTTAATAAAGTAAAAACTTACTGTTTCTGATTCATCTGCATGTGAAGGCACCATACTGTGACAGGGAAATTCACACCTGTTCTTGATTGAAGATTGAAGGTTACACAAGACTGAACTCACTGACTAAAGAAGGAAAAAAAAAACACTTGCATGTTTATCATGTTTTTCTCAAATGTTTCAGAGATAATGTTTCTATTCATACAAGCATACTGTTCTGAGCATTCCCCACCTCTGAACATGTGGTCACAATTTTGAGAAAACGTTGAGTACTTTTATATTATTGTACTTGCATGACTCAGATTTGAGCTGATAACTACAGATTAAAGTTTAAGTACAGATTTAAAAAAATAAATAAATAAAAAATTGATTGCAACAGCCAAAATCTAGAAAAAGCAATGGTTAACTGCTGTTGGCAGTTTTGTTTGCAGCTCTGATTTTTGTGGCATCTTAGAACCAGTGCAGAGTCAAGTGAGTGTAAACTGGTCAGCTTATCCTTTGCCCTCTCAGACTCCCATGATCTGGATTCTTCTAAATCCAACTTCTGTATCCATTTAAAGAGCTGTGTCATTAAAAGAGACTACATCGGCATTCAGTCCTACAGTAGGTACACAAAAGAACCATACACAAAACCAGTTGCTACAGTGCATCACTCTCTACATAAAAGTAAAACAAATTAATTATAAATAATAATAATAATAATATAGATATCTAAATCTAATGGCAAACACTTTTCTACATGGTGGACAGAATATAAAATTATAACATATCTTTATTGTAATTGTTACTGGTTTATATTTAATGGTTGATCATCTTTTAAAATAAAACATACAATATAAACTACATATGAAAAAGTAATATATTGTTTTAAGAAGGGACCAAATAAAAATAACCAATTTCTTCAGATGCTTTCATCAGAGTTGTTTAGGACACATGTTCCAATGAAGGGAATTTAACACCTGTTCTTTTTCAAACAAGGTTAAACAATCGTAACTCTTTGGCCCATATTTGTAAAGAACATTGTGATATAAAGTCACACCAGGGTATAAAACGTGTTGCTCTATGAATCTTGTGGGACTGAGGTGAGAAATGATTGAGTTGTCTATTTAAACTGATTGCCATTCATGTGGTTGCTAGATTGTTTGAGCTGAGTAGGTAATGAGGAAAGGGACATAAATTGAATGAAAACTTAAATACGTTGTGTACCATTTGATCAGTTTATGGCTACGTTTTCAATTTCAGACCTTGGTTTCACATGACAATAATGTACTTACAGTATCTGTAAATTCTGTCTCACAAAGTTGTTGTTTATTTCTGCAGGTCTGTAAATTCTGTCTCACAAAGTTGTTGTTTATTTCTGCAGGTCTTTTTTTTCTCCCTCGCTATAGGTCTTTGCTTGCCATGATTGTGACAAAGGTTACTTTTGGCCTGTTGGCCTTACTGCTGGTTTTCTCAGCTGAGAGGAAGGTAAATCACATTTTCATATACGCACATACAAATATATAACTAGTTTGCATCTGATGTACTCATGTGATATTGAAGAATGTAATATGCTTTGATGTCATTTAATGTTTCAGCGTTTCTTTTCCATGTCCATTCTGTGTGTGGTGTTGTGACGTAACTCACATGCAGCCTGGTAAGTCAAATACTCCAGCAGGCTGACAGTTTCTACTTGATGAACTGACTGAAGTAATGGTTCATTAGTGAACGTGTTGATGTGTTTTATAATAGTTGTTAATGACAAGTCTGCTCAGCTGTCTGTGTCTGAGCTGCTGCACAGAGGCATCAGTACGTACTCACCACATACTCACCAATACTCATCATTATTCTGCAACTGTTCTTTACTAAACAGTCCCAAATGAACTGTTTATGTGTTAGTTCCTAAATCTGATGAGCCCAAGCTAATGGATGACATTGCTGTGAATGAGAGAAATGTTGATCCCTGCACCTCCTACGGCTGCCACTGGCCCAAATACAGCGACGGCAACATTTATATACCTTACGTCATCGCCAACCACTAATGTAAGTCAATAGTATTATGATTTATGCTTTTACTTCTTACATAAAAAGGCAGAAAGTAGGTCAAATTCTGTATCCTTGCTGAAGTAAGTACCTTGTGCATCCTGTTGAGACGTTAATGAAAAGATTATCCTTTCCATAGCAAGCTCTGACCTTTGCCCTTTCAGCCTTCCGTCAGAATGAAAACTACATTCCAAACGTAACTTGTGATGAAAAGTGCATCATGATGAAGAGATAAATATAATATTCAGAAATGGGTCAAAAATGTATATTTTAGGGATGTCTGTCTTACAGATGCTACTCATACGTTAGACGTCAGGGTTATGGCCAGACTGTGTCTCTGGACTGTAATGGCTGCGTTTACCACAGCACTGTGCACTTCTCCCTGCTCTTGGCTTCAACCATGAACAAACCCGTAGTGACCGTGACAATCACATCCAAGTCATCTGGGAAAACATCATTGATGGTACAGTACATGTAAAAAGAAGCATACATGTGTATAGTTAGGTTAGCTGATTTAGTTCAGTTTGTTAGTGCAAAAACAGATCTCTGCAATCGCCAGTAAATGCTTTATTTGCTCATCAGACATGAAGTACAACTTCAACAAAATCAACACCCTAAACCAGGGAACTCCCTATGACTACAGCTCTGTGATGCAGTATGAGAGGTGAGTGAGCTTCCAGTATGAGGGGATGCAGTTTCTCTGTGTGAAAAATTGGCATCTAACTGCATCTGTTCCTTGTTTTGTCAGATATGCTTTCTCCAAGAATGGCTGACCATAATGCTGCGCTGGGCACATCTACTGAGATGAGTCAGAATGACATCATCAGAATCAACAGGCTCTACCAGTGCTGTGAGTGTAACAACACACACATTCATTCCTCTCCTCCTCATTTCAGAACTCATACTATACTTACAAAAGAACTAAAAATTTTAGGGCTGTCAATCGATTAAAATATTTAATCGTGATTAATCGCATGACTGCCATGAGTTAACTAGCGATTAATCACAATTTAATCGCACATTTTTATCTGTTCTAAATTTACTTTAAATTAATACTTTTCAAGTTTTTAATACTCTGATTGACATGGTCTTGGACAAATATGGATGCTTTATGCAATATATGTTTATTATTAGTGAAACCATAGTTAATCTAGAGCATGAAGACTGGACATGTTTCAAAAGTCATAGATGTTTTTCAAAGAACTTCCCAGTCAACACGTGAGATCATGCGATGATCACAGTGACATCACACGATCCTCATACTGTGATCCTCACCTTGTGAGTAGTATGTGAGCTCATTGTGAGTTCAAATGATCCTCATACTGTGATCCTCACCTTGTGAGTAGTATGTGAGCTCATTGTGAGTTCAAATGATCCTCATACTGTGATCCTCACCTTGTGAGTAGTATGTGAGCTCATTGTGAGTTCAAATGATCCTCATACTGTGATCCTCACCTTGTGAGTAGTATGTGAGCTCATTGTGAGTTCAAATGATCCTCATACTGTAATCCTCACTGTGTGAGTAATGCGTGAGCTCATTGTGAGATCAAATTGTTGACTGGGTTGTTCATGTCTATTACAAACATGAAAAAAGAACATAGAAATGGTTCCCATTACTTCTCTTTCTTTGCACTGAGCAATTGACAAGCCTGTTTACATTTTCACAATACAGGGCAGCTCACTTCTTCTGAACATGCAAAATGTACATTTATTATTGATTATTACATTTGTTTGCCTCTCTGTGCCCACATACTGTATTTTGATGCAGCTAAATTCTCAACAAAACTGTTTTCATTGATATATATTTTTTTCATTGATTTATTTTTTATTATTTTTTTGTCAGACAAAGGAGTGAATATGAAATAGTAACTGAAACGCGACCCATTAAGACTACATAACCAGCTCTACCTTCCAAGATGTTAATCTGCACAAAAATCCTGATTTATAATCGAGCCGTCGTCTGATAAAATCAAATAGGCTACACATAAGATAAAGACAATAGCTGTGCTGTGATTTTGGCTGTACTTGCATGTAAAATAAGAGAAGCAACATAATAGCCTATCGGATTTAAAGCAGCACTATGTAACTTTTGGCGCTCTAGCGGTTAATAAACAGAACTGCACGCATCCCGCGGAAGAACATTCTAACCGGAGCTACTTCTCTAAGTTTATGTCTATGGTGGTTCACGCAGGTATGTGTTACTCCGCAGCGGTAACGACCCGACCAGGCTACAATAGTAGGGGTGTAACGATTCACTCGTTTTCTCGATGCATCGATTACAAACCCTGACGATGCATATGCATCGATCTTGAAACATGGATTTTTGAATCGTGAATCGTCGATTTCGGACAAGAATCGATTTAAAACGCTAAGAATCGAGTGAATCGCGATTTCTATAGCGATTCAATGCTTTCAAAATATATACACATAAAATTACTACAAGCACGAATTAATGGAGACCTTGAACAGCGTTCGTGCCTCACATCTCTCCTTCACGTGCTCCACTTATATTGCCTGTCACAGGATTGTGCTCGCGCCCCGTTCATCTCAGGGACACATTTTTTGAGCAGCTGATGTGTGATCTCTCCTTAGTACTCGTGGCCAGTACTGCTAAAGTGAAGTAGTTTAGTTTTCTGTAGTTTTTCAATGGCTCTCGGTCATAACGTCGACATTACCTGAGCAGTCGAAGGCTGCGCATTTATTGCATGGACTTAACAGGTTTATCTGTTAATCAGATGCACAAGTAGCATTCGTTGCTATAGGAAACAGACATCAGGCACTTTTTCTTTCAGAATCATCATTCACCGATGGAGAGAAAAAGTTAAATACCATAGCATTTTATTTTATGAAAATGAGATAAAGAAGTTTTTGCACTGAAATATAAGTGATCTTGGCTTGTAGAACTTAAGACGTGCCAGGAAATGCCTAATATGGACAAAGGCAGCTGCAGCTAAGCTGAATAAAATAAACTGGTGAAACATTAAGACAATAAACACAATAAATAAATAAAATTCATGAATGATGCAGTGCTAATTGACATATCATTTATTACAGTACAGAAACGATAAAGTTTTCTACCTTATTCTGTGCAGGAAATTGAAATAATTGTTTGTAGTATATAAAACAATCATGAAATTGCCATTAGGAAAATTTATTATTGTCCAGCAGTGTATTTGATTTATTTATAGCAAATTCAAAGTAAGAGATAAGAAAATAATTTCTTGTAAAAAAATAAAAATAAATAAAAAAAATAATATACATAAAATTATTGTATTTGACATTTCTGTCACTTCTGAAATGATGGCTACACACCTGGTGTGACAAAATGTTAGCCTATACGTAATACTTTTAAAGCTCTTTTTTTAAAATCTTGGTGTACATAAATTTCTACATATGCCATGTCACACCACAGCATCATTAAACAAGCATCTAACAATGGACAAATGTGTTTTTTTTCTCTAACCTACGGTTCTCTAACCATAAAGGCTGTTGTGTAATTTGCCCTCTGACTAAGCATTTTAAGAATTTAGGGGAAGCATTTACATAATCCTGTGAATGCACTGAAAGAATGCAGAGTCGAATCGTTAATCGAATCGAATTTAATTGTGAATTGAATCGAATTGAATCGTTTTGAATTTGCAAAAATCGTTCTTGAATCGGATCGAAAACCTATGAAGCGTGAATCGAATCGATTCGCTGTCTACCCAAAGATTCACAGCCCTATACAATAGTCCAAAAATAAGCACTTATTATAATTGTACCGTAGTGATTCGGGATAAGAGAAAAACGCGAGTTGGAAGATGAATTCAAAAAGTCGCTAAGTTGGCAACACTGTCAGCATCTCCATCCATTTCTCCAACCATGGGCTTGGCCACGGGTCAAATAGAAAATGCGAGCTGCGTTAATCGCGCATTAATAAAATTAGCGTTGTAAAATGAATTTGCGTTAACGCGTTATTAACGCGTTAATTTTGACAGCTCTAAAAATTTTACACATTACATTTGGTGGAAGGTTGTTGAACATATAGCACATTAAAATGTTATATATGGTTTTCTCATTCATAGGAACAACAGAACGTGCCATCAGCACCCAGACATGCAGCCTAAACTACAGCAAACGTTGACTTGAGTATCATGGATGGTGCTGACTTCTGTGCTTACTTGAATCACCAATACATTTTTAATCAAAGAGATCATCAAACCTTTTGTCAGTTGATTTTTCAAGACTCTGGCCTGACTGACTGTGTGACTTTTTTTCAGAGAAAATGAATTATTCACACTGATTTATTTAATTAATTAATTTTATCGTATCTAATGCAGTTTTAATATTCATTAACCTGGAGACCTGGCGATGTTGTTGATCACAACAAACCCTGTTAATGTCAGACATGGCTCGAGACTTAATCTTATCACTTGAGATCTGACTCTTTTTTTAAAGAATACAGACACATTGCAGTATGTCACTGATGTATGTTCTCATTCAGTACTCACACCAAAGAGTAGGCCAGACTCTACCCTGTAGCTTGAGAGAGGGCAGAACCTTTTGTTTTCTGCTAAGATTTTTGTTGCATTTTATAGCCAGTGAATAAACCAATCATTATATCCACAGCAACATCTGCCCTTTGCCCTTCCAGACTCCAATGAGCTGGAGATTCTGGTGTTTAGGTTCTTTAAAATACAGCTCCTGTATCCATTTGGTGAGATGATTACAATGCATTCAGTCCTGCGAACTGCCACAGAACCTGCATACAACAGCACAAGAAGACCAGAAAGAATCACAACATAAATATTTGTTGAAATACAGGCAGATTTGATTTATGAAGAAAAAAGAAAAGAAAACTTTCATAACAAATAATGAAGATATCAAACCAAAGACAAAACGATAACTGGAATTAATTTCCAATATTTATATTAAGTTACAAAATAATTTGCATAGCAAATGAAATTGAATGAATACCAACTTAATATTATATAATTATGTCCCAAGTGTTTACATGTTTATGCAAATAACATTGATATGTTGTAGAGATAATTCATATCATGAAAGTACCTTATACATGTTGTTGAATGGCACATGAGAATACTCTCACTGATAGTTTGTCAGGTTTTTGTGTGACGTGTTCCTATATGAAGCAACAAATGAGGGAATTTCACACCTGTTCTCTTTCAAACAACATGTCAGCATGTCCACTGCACTTCTGGCCATATCTGTAAAGATTGTATAGATACAGTCTAGGTATAAAACCCTCTTGTGGCTGTAGTGTTGCACTGGTTTTGGCCATCTACGGTAAGAGAACTGGTATGCTTCCTTCTCTCTGTTCAAAGAAATGTATATTTTACCAAACTGAAACATTGTTTGAGCATTAGATGAAGAAAGGCGCATGTTTATAATAATTTTACAGTCTGTGATTATAATGTAGAACAAAAATGTATTGTATCCCATTTTATTAGATTTTCACATTGTGTCCTCCTTATGGATCTGTAATATTACAGTAACACACAGAATTCATCAAAGTTATGTTGAATATCATTGTTTTGGTGAGATATTACAATATGAGCCCTGTGATGGACTGGCCACGTCTCCAGGGTGTTTTTCCTGCCTTTGCCCAGTGACCATATATAGAATAAGGGGGTAGAAAATGGATGGATATTATGATATGCTGATGATAAATATTAGTAAAAGAGCTGAAGTTGACCTTCATTTAAGGCATTCTGCCTAAACAGCTGTGCCCTGGTTCTTTCTGCAGGTCTTTGGACACCATGTTTGTGACCAAGGTGACTTTTGGCCTGTTGGCCCTGCTCCTCGTCTTCTCTGTTAGAGCTGAGGAGATGGTAAGACACACACACACACACACACACACACAGTCTGGCATATGTGGTTTACGGGGACTCTCCATAGGGCGTAATGGTTTTTATACTGTACAAACTGTATGTGCTATTGCCCTACACCAACCCTACACCTAACCCTAGGAAACTTTGTGCATTTTTAGATTAAAAAAAAACACCATTTAGTATGTTTTTTTAAGCCTTTTGGTTTACGGGGACATAGGCAGTGTCCTCATAAACCACCTTCATGTTGTAGTACCCATGTAATTATACACATATGTGTCCTCATAAACCATATATACCAGTTCTCACACACACACACACACACACACACACACACACACACACACACACACACAGACACACACACACACACAGACTGCCCTACACCAACCCTACACCTAAACTTAGCCCTCACAGGAGACTTTTTGCAGTTTTAGATTTTCAAAAAACTTCATTCTGTGTGATTTATAAGCTTGTTTACCCGTGGGGACCTCAATTTAGGTCTCCACCATTACATGAGTCCCCATGAGTCTGTGTGTATTCAGGTTTAAGTCCCCGCCTGAATAGAAAAACAGGTACACACACACACACACACACACACACTTATATCAGTAGGTTGTAAATGATGCATGCATGCAAAAACATTGCATTATGCATGCACCTCTCAGATACTAATAATTGTTATAATTAAGAATGTAAAATTATGAGTTTGACTTGAGGTAATGTTTCTCTTCCATGTCCATTTTGTGTGTGGTGTTCTGGCATAACTCACATGCAGCCTGGTAAGTCAAATACTCCAGCAGCTCTGACTGTACATACTGTATGAGATTGTAAAGGGCTGAAATTAAACATTTAGCAAAGGCTGACAGTTTCTACATGATGAACTGATTGAAGTAATGGTTTATTAGTGAACTTGTTGATGTGTTTTTATAATAGTTGTTGAGGACAAGTCTGCTCAGCTGTCTGTGTCTGAGCTGCTGCACAGAGCCAACAGAGGCATCAGTATGTACTCACCACATACTCACTATACACATCAATACGTTGCAACTGTTCTTTACTAAACGGTCCCAAATGAACTGTTTATGTGTTAGTTCCTGAAGCTGATGAGCCCAAGCTAATGGATGACATTGCTGTGAATGAGAGAAATGCTGATCCCTGCACCTCCTACGGCTGCCTCTGGCCCAAATACAGCGACGGCAACATTTATGTGCCTTACGTCATCGCCAACCACTATTGTAAGTCAATAGTATTATGATTTATGTTTTCATTCAGAGCCCAAACAGAAAAAAGAATAGGACAGACTCTCTACTGCTCCTGATTTTAGGGAAGGGCCTAATGCTGAAGTCTTATAATCAGTGCAAATTTGAATGTGAAACAAAGTAATTATTTCCATAGCAAACTCCGACCTTTGCCCTTTCAGCCTCCCGTGAGCTGGAGATCATCAAGCGTGGTCTGGACTCTTTCTCCTACAGCACCTGCATCCGCTTCTTCCCCCGCAGCAATGAGAGAGACTATATCAGCATTGAATCTCGCAGTGGGTATGTTACAGGACATTCTAGAGAATATAGTGGAAGTCAGAATTAACCTTTCACATTATAGTCAAGATAAGAATGACAGGTAGAATCCTCAGAATGAGATTTACACTTAAATTTTAGAATGATGACAATGGAAAGGATATGTATCTGTGATCAAGAGATGTATTTTATTGTCTTACAGATGCTACTCATACGTTGGTCGTCAGGGTTATGCCCAGACTGTGTCTCTGGCCCGTAATGGCTGCCTTTACCACAGCACTGTGCATCATGGCTTCAACTATGAACAAACCCGTAGTGACCGTGACAATCACATCCAAGTCATCTGGGAAAACATGATGGTACATTGTTAATAACAAACCCATTTTTGAAGAATACATATAGTGATTAGTTCAGTACTGTAGTGCACATCTACTAGACTAAATGTTTTGTTTGCTCATCAGACATGAAGTACAACTTCAACAAAATCAACACCCTAAACCAGGGAACTCCCTATGACTACAGCTCTGTGATGCAGTATGAGAGGTGAGTGAGCTTCCAGTAATAGGAGATGCAGTTTCTCTGGTGTAACATTGTCATCTAACTGCATCTGTCATTTGCTCTGTCAGATACGCTTTCTCCAAGAATGGCCTCCCCACTATGGTTCCCATTCCTAACAATAATGCTGCACTGGGCACATCTACTGAGATGAGCCAGAATGACATCATCAGAATCAACAGGCTCTACCAGTGCTGTGAGTGACACATTACTGTCTAGAAACTAAACCACCACTATTTAGCACTGGATGTATAAATGAGTGATGGCCAAGTGATTAAATACATTATCATTGCATTGTCTAGCAAATCTGTGATGATATAATTACACAATTTTTTTTTTTTTTTTACTAATGTACACAATACCTTCATTAGTATTTATGAATACTTTTTTACTTTTAGCACAAAAATAAGTAAGCGGAACTTTAAATTGACCTTTGGTGATTTCCCTATCCTTTAGGAGCACTGAAAATGCATTTTAGCACCTAGACATGCATCACAGAGAAAACAATTCACTGAAGATCCTGAAATCTCATGGATGTTGTTGACTACTGTGCTGAACCAGCGTCATTCTATCAGATGTATTAAGCAAAATAATACACCAATACATTTTCAAATAAAAAAAAATTGAGTGAGTTTCTGTGAAGAAATGCATCATTCACACTGTTTTTTAAATAGTAAAGTATATCTAATAATAAATGTATTAATTTAAATTTAATATAAATTTAACACACACACACACACACACACACACACACACTTAGAAAACTCACAATTCTTCCATATCATTCTTAAAGAGGCTAATTGACCCTGACTCAAGATCAGTGATTATGATCATTAATGATTGATTTGATGTGGGATGTTTGCTTACCAAATGCATGATTTTACAGCAGAGACAGTTTCTTTAAATAATCAAAAAAGTTCTTTCTTCCTTTATTTTTTTTTATTTTATTTTTTGGTATTCTTTGGATTTGTCATACTGAACTTTGACATCCTAGACATGAAATAATAAAACTACATAAAATTGAATAAATAAATAAATAAATAAATAAATAAATAACATTTATTTATTTAAATATATTTCACTTACAAATCATCACAGTAAAACTTAGTCAAGTTAATAGCATTTTAGTCTAGTTAACAGAATTTTAAAGTACTTTTAACACCTTCACCCATAATTCCTTAATTCCTGTTCGATGCCCCTCCCCCATTTTTCAATATTTACTGGTTGATGTTTTTCGATATTTAAATGAGCAGCCAGAGACAAAGAAAAGTAAGATTTCTCACAGTGCCATTTGATATTTGATTTTAACAGCGGTTACATCTGCTATTCAATCACTTTTAGTATTCAATCTCTGAACTCTTACAACATGTGGTGAAAGCTTTTCTATACATCCACAGTGGTTGACGTTAATCGGCATCCGTGTCATTCACTTCTGCAGAGGTTTCGGGGGTCACTCAGCTTCAGCTGCACATTTTCCGTTTCTCGTTCAGGGCAAATTTTTTGTAAGTGTACATTTTTGTAAACATTGTAGATGAATGAGCAATGTTCAACCTTTTAGTTATAACTTATATATTGGCATAAAGGTGCTGCAGCATATACCATCTCTGTGTTAGTAGTTTCCATAAATGAGATTCTACTCTCTGCATTAACTTATAAAAGTAAAGTGAAATTAAAATACATGTGACATTATGGAATTGAAAAGAATACTGTATTGCTATATGGAAACAGAAACTACAGTGAAATCATTGATAAGACAAGCCACATTGATTTTCATACCTGTGAGATTTTGACATGCATATTTTAATGTAAATTCTACTAACTAAAATGTCTTGTACTGAATAACTACAGATGTAAGTCATGTCTTTGTTGTTAATTAAATATTAAATGCCTGTATGGTACAAATATTAATAGCATGCATTTTGATCTTAAATGGCTAAGAGTGGAAGATAGGATGATTGCTGCAATACTGTTATCAACATGGAAGGTTTTACATTTTAAAACTCCATTAGATCAGTATAATCAATTACAATCTAATGTTCAGTCACATGCTACTAGACGAGCAACAGAGGGTAGATGTCTACTCCCTAATGCTAAAACTAATTTTCTTAAACGTACAGTAACATTTAGGGCAATGAAATCATGTAATCTTTTACCATTGTCATTAATTAGGATAACATGAAAAATTGATTTTAAAAGGCAGGTAAAGGCACACCTTGGAATTATGTACTTATAGGAGGTTGAGGTATAGGAATTAATTGAATGAGCAATACATTTTTTATATAGTAGGTGTTTTAGATATTAGAAAGGTGGAAGAAATGTTTATAGAGATGTTTTGGAATGTAGAGAATGTATTTAACTTTTTATTTTTTTCTTTCTTTCTTTCTTTATTTTTTAATGTATGTAATAATGTATGAATGTTAAGTGTTTTGTGGACCCCAGGAAGACTAGCAATGCTTTAGGGCATAGCTAATAAGCATTCAAATAAATAAACAAACAAACAAATTTGATAGAATCAATATTTGCACAATTCAACAACAGCTGTTATGTTGCCAGACCCATATAGAAACCACATTTTCTGCACTGATTTTGTCGAAAAATCTGTCGAATTCTACAGAATTTATTTAAACATGGTAAAATATGTTATGTGGAGAGTACTGCACTCTTAGTGATAGCTAAAAGTATAATAATTTAATCAAACTTGGCTGTCTATACAGTAGATAAGCAAACCTTTTTTTGCTACATGACGAAAAACAGCAAAAAGAATTAAAATGTTGCATTCCTGTCAAGTAAACAGATCTGGGTGCAGATAACATGGAGTAAGAGTGCACAGTGTTTATTTACATATACCGACATTATAACTATTTTAGGATCAGAATGAGTCAGATAAATTTAAGATTCGATCACAGGGCTCGACATTAACGCTTGTCCGCTTGTCCGGGACAAGTGAGTGTTTTTGGACGGGCAAGTGAAAGAGAAATTTACTTGCCCAATCGGACAAGTAAATTGAAAAAGTCAACACCAAAAACATTAATGACTGCCGTTATTTATGAAATAGCCTTTGTTATAGGGGAGTAATATATATCGTTTGCGATAATTTCGTAATTGTTGATTTAAAGAGTGTATTGCAAGAATCAAACAAAACACCTACAGAGTGCACGCATACATTCTGTAAAGTCGTCTAGGTTAGACTAGCGCACCTGCGAGTGCGTGCTTTCGCTGCATGATTCAGTACTACAATGCATGAAGAATGATCAGAAAATTCCAGATATGGGAGCAGAAAATGTATATATTTATATAATTTCATATAGTTTCACACGAAGTTCGAGCGCCGTGTTTTTTTGTTTTTTTTTTTTGCTCCAAAAACCATCATGATTACAAATGTGATTTTATGCAACAGTTCAATAAACAAGTTAACATTAAGAGACTTACGTTTTAGACACCATATTGCCTGTTTCTGCTCTGTTTCACCAACAAAAATCATTCCAAACACAGCCACAGCACTGTTTTGCGTCTCTGAGCAACATGACGGCGTTTCGTGCCTGAATGAATCAACCGTTTAAATGATTCCGTTCAGTCGCAATGACTCACTTATAAACAGTGACTTGATGCTACCTACTGGTGGTTTTAATTTCACATTTACAGTATCTTTTCATTTTTTAAATAATTTCAAATATCAGTATTCAACGTTTTATGAATCAAAACTTTATTTATTCATTTGTAACTACAGTTTAAAGCATTCCATGTCCCTCAGAGCTGCATTAAACAGTGGGTAAATATATCTATTCCACTTCAGATGCAGCTTCTGTGTTTCCTCTGCATTGCAAAGATGAATTTTGTTGATACTGATTTCATTTGTTTGGTAACAGCCTAAATGTCTTATTATACTAATTGTCTGATTAAATTGAACTAATTTAAAAAATAAAAATTTAAGTTTGAAAATTCATATGTAAAAAAGAAGTAAATATTAGCATTTTATTTTTAAGTTTAATGTAAAATAATTATATTTGTAATTAAGACTCCCTTTTTATTTTAAAATATAACAGCGTTATCACACTTTATTTAAAAAGAAAAATCTAACTAAATAAACTAAATGTGTTTTGTATAGCTACACTAAAAAAAATTATATTTATAACTTAATTTAAAAAAATAAATAAATAAAAAAATCTCTAATGACAAATTTACTTGTCTGAAGGACAACCACATGAGAATGCTTAATGTCAAGCCAGAACATCGAAACTGTTACGGGAAGCAGACTCACACAAGGGATTAATATAATCACAGAAGTGTTTATTGAACAGCAGAGTAAGGGATGACTAATGGGGGTGGGAATAAAGTTCAATAGACTGATAATAGTGGAGATGAGAAAGTGAGAGAAAGTCTTTGCCTTGCCAGGAACTCGTGGAAGCAGGGAGAAACACACACCTCACTGGACGACTTGGGATCCAGGCTGGAGATCGCTGTAGGAGACTGACACAGAAGATAGGAGGACAAGACGCTGGAGAGGACACAGGAGGTAGGTAAACAAACAGGTAAATAATAGGTAAGTCGTTGGGATAGTTTTAAGGAGTCCACTTCGTAGAAATGAAACGCAAACTAAACGAGATCGGACCCCGAAGTGCTGTGAGGTGCGTGACTTTATAGTGGATGGTGATGAGGATCCAATGACTGCAGGAGTGCTCAATCAAGGCTCAGGTGAAACCAGGTGAGGGAGTACATTGTAATTGGAGAGGGAGAAGGACAGAGCGATCCGTGACATTACCTCCCCCTCCCGGAAGGCACGTCCCGCGCCGTAATAGTAACACCGGGGAGGGGGGGTGGGCACCCTGGAGACTGCTGCAGGGCAGGGACACTGAGGAAGCCTCCAGGGCGGGTCTGGGGACTCTGGCGGCCATGGCGGGACTGGTGACTCGGGGAGCCATGGCGGGACAGATGACTCGGGGAGCCCAGGCGGTATCGTTTTTTCAGGAGGCCTAGACCGATGAACCAAGGCCCCTAGTATGGCCACTATAGCTATCCAGACTCGGGGTAGGTAGCGGCCCCCCCCCTGACGTTCTGATGGGCATTCTGGAAGCGCGGACACTTGGGGGCGCTCTGGAAGTGCAGACACTTGGGGAACTGGCCCTGGAGGAGCGGGCACTGGAGGAGCCTCTCCTGGGCTCGACTCGGGAACTGGAGCCTCTCCTGGGCTCGACTCGGTAACTGGAGCTTCTCCTGGGCTCTCCTTGGCTCGACTCGGGAACTGGAGCCTCTTCTGGGCTCGACTCGGGAACTGGAGCCTCTCCTGGGCTCAACTCGGGAACTGGAGTCCAGGACATGCCCTCATACTCCACTAACAGTCCTAAAGGCACGTGAGCTTCCGTCAGTGGGCTTGCCATACTCTCTGGTGGCGGGCTTGCGTGGGCCATGAACGGCGGCGGGTGAGGGAGAGCCGCGGATGGCGGCGTGCTTGCTTGGGCCGTGCACAGCTGCAGGTGAGGGAGAGCCGCTGACGGCGGCGTGCTTGCTTGGGCCATGCACAGCGGCGAGTGAGGGAGAGCCGCGGACGGCGGCGTGCTTGCTTGGGCCGCGAACGGCGGCGGGCGAGGGAGAGCCGCGGATGGTGGTGGGCTTGCTGTGACCGCGAGCGGCGGCGGGCATGAGGGAGCCGCGGACGGCGGCGTGCTTGCGGTGGCCATGAGCGGTGGCGAGCATGAGGGAGCTGCGGATGGCGGTGACGATCTCCCGCGAACGGCGGGCCTGGGTAATGGTGGGCTTGGGAGACCCACGGACGGTGGCAATGATCTCCCGCGAACAGCGGGTGTAGCTTCCCCATGGACAGCTGGGGCATTGACTTCGCTGCGGGCGGCTGCCGGTTGACAAGGACATCCGCAGGGCTGTCGTTAACTTCGTCCACTGTGAAGGGTGAACCACTGAGCCAGAGTGCATACTCCATATAGCGCCCTAGAGAACAGCTGGAATCTGACGCCAGCATCAGCTGGTACAGGTGGTTATCTAAGCCACCCCAGAAGATGGTCTTCAGGGTTCCTTCCCTCCATGCAACTCCTTCGCCCAGAACTATAAATTCCACCACGTAGTCCAATTGATCTGCCATCCTGAATAATCGTGAGGAGTGCATTCTCTGGATGAATGGCTAAGATGTCCATGCTCTGTGTGTTCGGTTCGGTCCGAACTTCTGTTACGGGAAGCAGACTCACACAAGGGATTAATATAATCACAGAAGCATTTATTGAACAGCAGAGTAAGATGAGTGATGGGGTGAGAATAAAGTTCAATAGACTGATAACAGTGGAGATGAGAACGTGAGAGAAAGTCTTTGCCTTGCCAGGAACTCGTGGAAGCAGGAAGAAGCACACACCTCACTGGACGACTTGGGATCCAGGCTGGAGATCTCTGGAGGAGACTGACGCAGAAGATAGGAGGACAAGACGCTGGAGAGGATACAGGAGGTAGGTAAACAAACAGGTAGGTAATAGGTAAGTCGTTGGGATAGTTTTAAGGAGTTCACTTCGTAGAAACGAAACGCAAACTAAACGAGATCGGACCCCGAAGTGCTGTGAGGTGTGTGACTTTGTAGCGGATGGTGCTGAGGATCCAATGACGTGCAGGAGTGTTCAATCAAGGCTCAGGTGAAACCAGGTGAGAGCGTGCATTGTGATTGGAGAGGGAGAAGGACAGAGCGATCCGTGACAGAAACATGAGGAGCCGAAATTCCAGAGGGGCCCCAAGGCTGCAACAAGACATCATAAATCAGATTCCTAGCTCCAGCCCTCTGAAGAAAGCCTTACCAACAAGCCTCTTTCACAGAACAGCTTGCAACATTTAAACAAAAGAACACTTATTGACAATTCCAATGCAGGAAGGAGATTGTCAAATTTGGGGCAAGTAATCAAGACTAATGGTCAAAGAGATGGCCATCACATGGGTTCCACGCTGGAAATCACGAGCTTCCTTAGACTGTCTTTTCCCCCACATAAAAGACAAAGAACCACACTGAAATTCCGTCCAAACCCCTTTTGACCTTTTTGTTCTACGCAGAACTACACACAGAGACTTTCTTTTCATATGCACCAAAAATCATCTTAAAAGGACTTATGAATCATTTCTATGCAGAACCCCATATTATGTATGTAACCCACACATTAGACTATCATGTTTTAATCACATATTATGTATGTCTTTTTAATCATTATTGAATAGCTGAAGGATTCATATACGTTTGGTATGTATGAGTTTGAAAAAATCATGTTTTAAATGTTTCTTCCAATCAATTCTTTGTCAAATGTATCATAGTCTTGTTATAGAAATCATGTTCAAAAGTATACTTTGCAAGAGCCTGTAAAGTTCAGACGTGACTGGCCAGATAACATGTTGATTTATTGACTGGTGGAGGAACAGAGCAACACCCCTAGCTAAGATCATTTCTAACTGGTCAAGACCAGCATTAGGAGGTATCTGAAAGCCGAGTTTAAAAACTAAGGACACCATCAAACTCTCTCTTAGTCGCCTCTTCTTTTCTGAACTTCTAGCCATGCATTTTGTCATCACTTTCTGTGCTCTTTGAGCGCCATGTGCTCTGGCCTACAGGCCCGCTACTTAACACCGCGATGAGAAGAAACCCCACCTAGTCTCATTACATCCTTTCTTTCTTTTATTTTAGTTTCTTTTCTTTTCCGTTGTTAGTTTTGTGTTCTCAGTTTAAGCTTTGCCGCCACGCCTTGTCTCCGAGTTCAACTTGAGCCTGTGACCGCCTCAAAACTTCTACCAGCCACAACTCCGCATCTTCAGCCAACCCCAACCACTGGCTTCCCAAGATATCTCTTCAACGACTACTGAACCTCCAACCAATCAGCAACTTGGGAAACCCCCTTTCTGCAAAGAGGACAACAAAAGGGAATCCCTTAACACAAAGGTAACAAGCAAGTAACCTCCAGATTCTAGCTGAGCTGGTGTATTTAATATAAATTTTAGCCTCATTGAGAAACTCAATGCGAGGGTTAAATAAGTGATTGATGGTTCAGGTCTATGCAATTGCACATATTGCTGTAAGCTTGGGATTTCACATTTTCATTCTTTAAACTCATCCTTTCCTCACTTTCTCTCTTCCTGCAACGTGTATGAACCTTCCTGCAGTGTGTGTTCATGTGTTAGATTAGTTTACATGTCTTAGGTTTATATAAATAAAGCCTTATTTATATTGAAAAGAGAAGTATCTTGTGTTTTGTGCTTACAAGTTAATGTCTTAAACTGCCGATCTTGCTACTGTGCTTATTAATAGTGTTTTCACTATATTTTGGATTTTAATATCCAGTGCAGAGTTGGTTATACGGCTTGTTCAATGAATCGCAGGTTGATTCAGCGATCAGCTGTAAAACAGTGATTCTGTTCAAATTCCCGATAAAATCATAAATGATTCCCTTTGAGCTAAATTGACATTGTTTACATTTTACATATTACCCTTACACTATACAAAACTGGTTGAAAATTGATGGCCCTATCCTTTAAGTGGTGAGGCATCTTTCGAGCTTTTGCATTCTACAGAAATTTGTGGGCACGGATTCCATGATTCAAACCAGCATAGGTGCTGGTTTGAGCTGGTTTGATCTGGTTTAAACTGGTCCTTAGCTGGTCTTCAGCCATGCTTCAAAACATACCTAACCAGCATATGCTGGTTTTTTTCAACAGGGTTGTATTCTAGTGGTGATTATATCCTTTAGTCATCACTTTAATATGGCTTCAATATAACTTATCTATGCTGACCTTTGCCTTCACAACCTCCTCTAAACTAGAGATCATCCGGGATCTGGACTATTTTGCTTCCATGTTCCATATCCATATCTTCAAGCCCTGCACCACTAAAAGAGAAGACTTTGAGCTTTGAGTCCCACAGTTCTATACAGCATGATCCGCTTTTTTTTTTTTCTATCATGAGCTAACCAACAGACAGCTGTATCTATGTCACCTGGAAGAGCATCATAGAAGGTACATGTTCACGCCACAAACTACTCAACCTATTGTTTCTTTTAATATATATGGGGGTTTTGTATAATAGTAATAGATTTCACTAGGCAGGCATTTCTAAAGCATTATTTTATTCTATAAATCACCAACTTAAATTATTTCTATATATTCAGACAAGACAGTAAATTGAACTGTGGTGAATTGTGGTGTGATGTGAAATTTTAAAGTGGGTGAGCTATCTGGATTTGCTCTTTCCATCAGAGAGCATTGACATTTATTCACCATTATTACATCCATTTTCTTGTGTTTATAAAAAAAAAAAAAAAAAACCTTACTGACACTGATGCCTGTCCTTTTGATGACAGCCTGTGGATTGGTTTGCCATTTTCCCAGTGAGATCATCTTAGTTTGATCTGACAGCATTTTCATGTAGTTGTAAGGGGTAATAGGTAAATAAGGGAAGCAAGTCAATTTAGTTCAAAGGGAATCATTTATGATTTTATAGGGAATTTGAACAGAATCACTGTTTCACGGCGGATCACTGAGTCAGCAGCGATTCAGTGAACGAGCCATATAACATTAACTCTGCACTGGATATTAAAATCCAAAATATAGTGAAAACACTATTAAATAGCACAGTAACAAGATCGGCAGATTAAGACATTAACTTGTGAGCACAAAACACAAGATACTTCTCTTTTCAATATAAATAAGACTTTATTTATATAAATCTAAGACATGTAAACTAATCTAACACATGAACACACGCATTCACACATTCATACAAGTTGCAGAAAGAGAGAAAGTAAGGAAAGGATGAATTAAGAGAATGAAAATGTGATATCCCAAGTTTACAGCAATATGTGCAATTGCATAGACCTGAACAACCATCAATCACTTATTTAACCCTTGCATTGAGTTTCTCAGTGAGGCTAAAATTTATATTAAATGTACCAGCTCAGCAAAAATCTGGAGTTGTATTACTTGCATTGCCTTTGTGTTAAGGGATTCCCTTTTGTTGTCGTCTTGCAGAAAGGGGTTTTCTCGAGGTTGCGGATTGGCTGAGTTCAGTGGTCTTTTGTAGTAAAGTCTTGGGCGTTGGCACTTGATGCAGAGTTGGTTTGGTTGAAGTTTGGGGCGGGTGCAGTCGGAGCTGGACTTTGCGGCAAACTTAACGAAACTCTCACGGAAAGACAAGAAATTAAAGTAAAAGAATAAAAGAATGTAACGAGACTAGGTGGGTTTTCTTCTCATTGTGGTAGCAGCTGGCATGTAGGCCTGAGCACGCTCAAAGAGCACTAAAAAGCATGGCTAAATGTACAAAGCAAGAGCAATGACGAAAAAGCATGGCTAAAAGTTAGAAGAGCAGAGATTTGAAGAAGAGCGTTTGATGGTGTCCTGAGTTTTTAAGCTCGGCTTTCAGACCGTCCTATCTGGACGTCTTGACCAATTAGAAACGATCTTAGCCTAAGGGTGTTGCTCTGTTTCTTCCCCATCATAAATCCTGTATCAGTCACATGGTCCTAATTTTCCCGCTCTTGTAAAGTATAATTTTGGACATGATTTCTCTAACAAGACTATGATACATTTGACAAAGAATTGATTGGAAGAAACATTTAAAGCATGATTTTTCAAACTCATACATACCAAACATGAATATTAACTCTTAAGCTATTCCCTAGTTATTAAAAAGACATACATAATATGTGATTAAAACATGATAGTTAATTGTGTGGGTTACATACATAATATGGAGTTCATTAGTTGCTCATAAGTCCTTTTAAGATGATTTTGGTGCATATGAAAAAGAAAGTCTCTGGGTGTAGTTCTGCGTAGAACAAAAAGGTCAAAAGGGGTTTGGAAGGAATTTCAGTCTGGTTCTTTGTCTTTTATGTGGATGAAAAGTCAGTCTCAGGAAGCTCATGATTTCCATCGTGGAACACATGTGATGGTCACGCGGTGCATCTTTTTCACCATTAATCTTGATTACTTGCCCCAAATTTGACAATTTCCTTCCTGTGTTGGACTTATCAATAAGTATTCTTTTGTCTTAATGTTGCAAGCTGTTCTGTGAAAGAGGCTTGTGGGTTAGGCTTGCTCCAGACTCATGGCGCCAGGGTACCATGGACAGATTTATGACGTTGTCTTGTTATCTGGGGCCTCTCTGTGGAATTTGGCTCTTTGGGTTGTTCAACCCAATCCAATCAAATCTTAATTTGTATGATTCGCTCTGATATCCTACATAGTCAAAAAAATATACTCCAATACACAGTTCTCTTATTCAAAATAATGAGTGATCTTGTCACTACTTATACAGCTTCTGAAAAATGATTTTTTGAAAAAACTACACTTAAATCCACCATAGTATTTTGAGACATGTTTCGTTAAAATTCACACACCATCTGACATATGGTTCTGTGTTTAGGTTGTGTTTAGATGGTGTTTCATCAAAAGAACACAAAACAAAGGAGACCTGTGTTTTACTCTGTGTGTAAATTGGCTTAGTTATGAGGAAATGGATGAAAATTACATTTTTAAATTACATCGAGGTCACTTAAGGGTCACTGTGGACTGCTGAATAAAGTACCTGCATCACAGTGTCTAGAGCAGAACCATTTTATGAGTAAACATGGAAAGAGGATAACAATTATATATAATATAATTTATATATTATATTATAAACATATATATATATTTTCATTTTGCTTTGAAAATTCAGTTTTTTTCCTTATTGTATGAGCGCAGTGATGCGTTTCATTGTTTTGAATTTCCAAAAATGGCATCACCTTTAAGAATGCATGCATGTAAGAGAATGTTTATATGTGAGAAATGAGCGGCATGATTTGACTGTAAGATGAGATTCCGTGTGTGGTGTGAAAGGAAGGTACAGTTCCCTCTCTCCTGGCAGAGGGTGTGAAACAAACGCATGCGGGGGATGCATGAGGTGGTATGTGGCAGACTGCTGGTCTCTTAGCAACAGCACACGTACAGGAGAGATGAGAGATGAATTCTCTCTTCAAAGTGATATATCTTACATATACCGATGTGATGATATCATCTTTAAAAAGAGATATGATTCTGATAGTAAAGAAGGATTTCCTTGTCTAAACTCAGATCACTCACAGGTGCTAAACAGCTGACCTAACCTAACCCCAATATTATGAACAGCAACTGTGAAATTTTAATCAAAGATAAAAGATACTCCACGTTTGAGTGATATTGTGACACTGAATGTTCTTGATCCCTGAATAATGATGTTGTAAAAAGGATAGATCACACACAAAATGAAAATCCTGTCATAATTTACTGACCTTCATGCCTGTCAGACTTGTTTCCCTGTGTCCTGTGTTTTTCCTCCCTCTTGTTTCCTTATGCCCATATTTGTTTTTTCCTGTTACCTGTCCTCGTTTAGTTTGATTATCTGTTCATTAGTTTCCAGGTGGGTCTTGTCTTCCACTGATTTAGTTCAGTATTTATAGTGTGTTCTGGCCCATGTTTCCTGTCCGGTATTGAATGTCATCTCCCTGCTCTATGTGTGTGTTCCTGCCTGATGTGTGAAATAAAGTCCGTTTAATTTGATCTTCTGCGTCTCCCACGCTCCTTCGTCTCCTCGTTCCCTTCACCGTAGGCAACACCCTGACAGAATACCGGACCTGAAACTAAAAGTAAGCGGCGCCCCTTTCCCCTGTGTTTTGTTTCGTTTTTGAAAAGTTTTTAGTTTTCCTGGTTTTCCCCCTCCGCGGCATGGAAGCGGCTGCTCGCTTCCTTGCACTAGCCCTGAAGGATCTCCCCTTTTACGAGTATGCCGGGGAATTCTGCGGGCTCGTCGCAGCGATGGAGCTGGATGACACTGCCATCAACCATCTGTTCTGGCTCAGGGCCAATTATCATCGCCCCGTGGACCTCCCCGACACAACGGGACTTGGTTGGAGGGCAGGAGTTTTCCGATGTCCGGGCCTGAACCAGAACCAGTTCGCCGTCCAGTCCATCCGTCGTTCCCCATTCAAGTCCGCCGTCCGCGGGGAAAACTACACTGCCGTCCGCAGGGAAAACTATGCCGCTGTCCGTGGCTCCCTCAAGCCCGCCACCGTCCAAAGCTCACCCAAGCCCGCAGTCCGCGGTGAAGTCAAGGCCGCCGTCCGCGGCTCCCTCAAGCCCGCCGCTGTCCACGGCTCTCTCAAGCCCACCACCCGTGGGGAAAACTACGCTGCCGTCTGCAGCTCCCTCAAGCCCGCCGTCCGTGGGGAAATCAATGCCGCCGTCTGGGGGGAAAACGACGCCGCCATCCACGGCTCTCCCAAGCCCGCAGTCCGCGGCAAAGTCAAATACCCCAGTGCCGGCTCTACGAAAGCGCTCTGCTGTGCCTGCTCCTCCAGAGCACCCTCCAGTGCCAACTCCACGCAAGCGCTTTGCAGTGCCCGCTACTCCAGAGCGCCCCCCAGTGCCGGCTCTACGAAAACGTCTCTAAACTCCCCTAAGTATTTTTTTTGGGGGTTGGGGGGTTGGGGGGTAGTATGGCTTCAGCCGTAGAGGCAGGGGCGGGGGCTGGGGCCGCGGCCTCGGAGGCTAATCCGCCATGGCCGCCTGAGTTCCCTGCTTTGCCATGACCGCCTGAGTTCCCTGCTCTGCCATGGGCGCCTGAGTTCCCTGCTCCGCCATGACCTCCCGAGTCCCCTGATCCGCCATGGCCTCCCGAGTCCCCTGATCCGCCATGGCCTCCCGAGTCCCCTGCTCCGCCATGGCCTCCCGAGTCCCCTGATCCGCCATGGCCTCCCGAGTCCCCTTACCCGCCATGGCCTCCCGAGTCCCCTTACCCGCCATGGCCTCCCGAGTCCCCTTACCCGCCATGGCCTCCCGAGTCCCCTGACCCGCCATGGCGCCGCCCTGGAGTTCGTCTGTCCTGTCTCCGTGTCCCTGTTCCTGGAGGCCTCCAGAGCACCCACCCCCTCCCCATTGGATGGTATATGGCACGAGGACACGCCTTCCGGAGGGGGGGCGTGATGTCAGACTTGTGTCCCTGTGTCCTATGTTTTTCCTCCCTCTTGTTTCCTCATGCCCATATTTGGTTTTTCCTGTTTCCTGTCCCCGTTTAGTTTGATTATCTGTTCATTAGTTTCCAGGTGTGTCTTGTCTTCCCCTGATTTAGTTCAGTATTTATAGTGTGTTCTGCCCCATGTTTCCTGTCCGGTATTGAATGTCATCTCCCTGTTCTACGTGTGTGTTCCTGCCTGATGTGTGAAATAAAGTCAGTTTAATTTGATCTCCTATGTCTCCCGCGCTCCTTTGTCTCCTCGTTCCCTTCACCGTAGGTGACACCCTGACAATGCCATTGCAAACCTGTATTAGAAAAGAAAGAAAGTATTTAATCTGTGGAACACAAAAGAAGATATTTTGAAGAAAAGCTGTTTTGGTTACCATTTACTTTCACTGTATGAACATTTTGAGACATTTCTCAAAATATCATCAATTATGTTCCACAGAAGAAAAAAAAGCCATACAGGTTTAGAATGACATGATGGTGAGTAAACGATGACAAGATTTTTATTTTTGGGTCAACTAAAGAGTGTGCCAGTGAAAGGAACTCTTTGCTATGGAATCATCCATTAGGCTGAATTGTTATTGTACACATTTCATTTTATAATGATGGAATAATTATTCTTCCTATTAATCAGTGTGGAAAGAAATTCAGAAGCAGGATAATGTAGTTTTGATTTAATGCTTTGATTTGCAAATGAGTAATGAACAAATTACCCACAAAAATAGGTCAGACGATGAAATGTGCGCACACAAAATTTCATGACCTATTTACTCTCACCTACCAGACAATTAAAGAACACTCACACACACACGCACCACATTTTTACATAAAGAGAGCGCATTCTCTCTGTTTCATTAGCTTCTCTTTAAATAGAGCAAAGATCACAATGTCATTCGTGGTTCTCAATTATCCTCTGCAGTGTCTCCTCCTAGACATCAGTGTGTTCCAGTTCATCCAATACTGTCCCTCTTCCTCCCCCATCTGCTCCTCAGGAGGTGAGAATGGGTTTGAGAAGTCCCCCTGGGGACTGGATAAGCTACCTCCCTCTCTCTCTGATCTTTTGCGCTCGCTTGCTCTCCCTCTGTCTCTCACTTTGTGGCAGATGGTGGTTTATCAGTCAGAGCACCGGATCAAGACTCAAACAAATGCTCATAACAATCGCGAGTCCCCTAAGTCTTCTTCTCTATTCATTTCCATTTGGCTAGGAAGCTGTTGATTCGAATTTTTTTGTAGGGCACTTTTTTTTTTAGTACTCCTTATGAACACGTCAATGAGATTTCCTGGCTTAGTGGGAGGCGTGTCTTTGCTCTGATCTATAACATCAGTACTCTGATTGTGAGATGTGAAGATACGCATTTATATGAACAATTCAAATCACATTAAACACAATGCTAACCATGTAATTTCGGAAATATAAACAGTACTATAGTATGCAAACTAAGAGAAATCAAGGTCTTTTCTTGACTTGTTTAGTTGTGTAACTCAAGTGTGATACAGGGGCCACAGGGGTGCTGCTTGCATGTCTGTGGAAAATTTGAGGGAATTTTTTTTTTTTTTTAACAAAGTTAGCTTCTGAACCTAAGATATGAGTATGTTTAACAGTAATTAAAGGGATAGTTCACCCAAAAATGAAAATTCTGTCATCATTTACTCACTGTCAAGTTGTTTCAGACCTGTATGAGTTTCTTTCTACCTTGTTTACTGAAATTTATGATGTTGCTGTTTTATTCCACTTTCTAATCATAAAGCATGGGATTCACTCTATTGACTACTCTAGTTTCTAACAATAGTTAGTATACAATATAATATATATGAAGAGTTTATTTTTTATTCTGCATTCCAATTAATATCAATAAAACTGCAGGTGGGTTGTTTTGATTAAATAATAATAACCTAAAAAATTCAGCTAACTAACACAATAAAAACATGATAACTGTCACGTTTCGCTGCCGGAAGGAACGAAGGAGCCGTGGATAAACAAAACAGTCTTTAATTCAATCCAACACACAGGGTAAATCCACACTAGGAACGAGGAATGACACACGAACATCACTGGTAGACCCAACAAACACTAACTGAACGGACTGGGCTTATAAACACAGGATAGCGAGGGACAGACAGGTGCGGGGAATCAACTAATAATCAGACTAAAGGAGGACAGGAACACGACCAAACAAGGGAACACAGAACAGAAACAGGGGCAAAACAGGTCCAAAAGCCTGACATATCGCCCCCCTCCTGGAAGGCGCATCCTCGCGCCGTAGAACAACAGAGGGGGGGAACGGGTGGGAACTTAGGAGGAGGCTTGTTAGGAGGACGGGCATCCGGGAGGATGACAATGAACAGAGTCCTGGGTGGAGACAACAAAGGGATGAGCCAAGGAGGACACAGGAGGAGCCAGGGCGAACCAGATGGAGGGAGGAGCCAGGGAGGAAACAGGAGGGATTTGGAGCATGCAGCACCAGGTGGGACCCAGGCCACAGCCATAATGTCGACCCAAGGTGGAGCCAACGGAGGGAGGAGCCATGGTGGAGGAAGAGCTGACGACTCCAGGGTGCCGACCAACGCCGGCGGAGCAGGTGGTGGAGGAGCCCAAGGCAAAGACGGAGAACCGATGAGCCAGGGTGACGGGGAGGATCCGGAGGATAAAGGCGGAGCAGATGGCGCTGGCGACTGAGGCAGAGGCGGGGCTCCAGAAGGTCGCGGTGGAGCCGGAGCGACAGAGGACTGAGGAGGAACCGAGGGGATGAAGGAGCCTGACAGAGCCGGGGGGACGAAGGCACAGGATGGTCGACGTCAGACCAAGGTGTAGCCGGAGGAACGAGGGAGCCCGGCGGAGCCAGTGGACAGATGGACCATGGTGGAGCGGAGGGAGCTAGGAGCCATGGTGGAGCTGACGGGCCAACGGGCCGAGGCGGAGTCCGGAGCTTAGAGGCTGGAGGTGGAGTCAAGGGATACTCTGGCCACGGCCACGCTGGAGGATGGCAGTCCCGCGGAGCTCGCAACATATAGATGGTGGGCTGAGGGCGAGCAGATGGGCTGCCAGACGACAGCGGAGGAGGAGTTTGTGGGCCTCCAGGCTTTCAGGGATGCAAACAGGAGCCCTCTCTGGGCTGAACTCAGGAACAGGAGCCCTCTCTCCTTCCTTGATGTGGTACAGTCCACGCTCCATAATCAGCTCACCCTCAGCCGCTGTATAGGGGGCGGAGCTCCTCTCTGCGCTCACACCGTCCGCAGCCTTCTCCCTCGTGACGGGCTCTGTTGCCGGCTCTCACACCTGGTCTGACGTTCCATGAGGCTCTGGCTTTGTGGTGATCCTCAGCTCTCGCACTCCTGGGTGATGGCTCGTCGGTCGCGATGTGCTCTGGCTCTCCGTCAGCGGTGGGCTCGGGCTCACGCTCTGCGCAGCGGGGAGATGGTGGGCTGGGCACTGGGTCTGGCCATGTTCCGGATCGGGGATAAACGCTCTCCAGACACCGGGTAATAGCTTCCCTCCAACATAGTCCGGTGGTGTCTAGGAGGTCGATGGGGCGGTAGTAGTTTGCGAGGGAATCCATGGGGACATGGGAACACAACAGGGGGAAAAAAAAACACTGAATGAAAACGGAAACAAAAGCGAAGGGCACACACGGAGGTAACTGTGTTGGTCGAGTCTTCTGTCACGTTTCGCTGCCGGAAGGAATGAAGGAGCCGTGGAAAAACGAAACTTTAATTCAGTCTTTAAGTCTTTAATTCAACCTAACACACAGGGTAAATCCACACTAGGAATGCAGAATGACACACGAACATCACTGGTAGACCCGACAAACACTAACTGAACGGACTGGGCTTATAAACACAGGATAACGAGGGACAGACAGGTGCGAGGAATCAACTAATAATCAGACTAATCGAGGACAGGAACATGACCAAATAAGGGAACACAGAACAGAAACAGGGGCAAAACAGGTCCAAAAGTCTGACAATAATACAATAAAAAAACATGATTTTTGAAATTTATAGAAAGAGTTATCTGTTTTTCTGTTTTTGCAAATAAACTCTTCATATATATATATATATATATATATATATATATATATATATAGTTTCATTTTGTTTTAAAGGTGTATAAATAATGTGTAAATATGAATGTGTAATATACTAACATTTGCTTTATTTTGCTTTATTAAATTGTGTATCATTGATATATTCTCTGTATTAAAAGTAACATTTGTATTTTTTATTTTATTTTGCAGCCTGCAACATACATAGTTTGTTTGCAGTTCCCTTAGTTAAAGATGCATAAATAGCCATAAATGATATATCAATAGCCATAAATCAATCACAAAAAGAACATTCCTCCTGACAGACCAGGGAAATTTCACAGAAACCATCCGACGAGGTACAAACACTCAATAAGACACACAGTCACACTGGTTGAAGTGACAAACTGAAAAGGTGAGAAAGAAAGAGGGAATGGAGAGATGGAGATTGCGTGAGGTGAGAGATTTGGTAGTCTGTAGATTAAGCCTAAAAACAAACATCCATTTATTCTATCGCTTTATTGCTCGCTATCTCTGTCGGTCCCTCTCTCTTTGAAGGAGTTATTTTGAGGAGATGGAGAGAAAATGAGCAGTGTCAGAGAGAGGATGGTGGGAAACTGGAGCTCAGGAAATTTGTTCCATCTAATCCCCGTAACTTGAGAGATCTGTCAAGGAAAATTCCCTCTCTGTCACTCACTCCCTTCTTGATACACACACAAACGCATAGACACATTTCTTGTCACGGATTGCTGCCATGAGGCATGAGGCTTGGCACCTCTCGTTCCAGAGCAGCTTGTCATGGTCTGAGCGTGAAATTGAAGGGATGTATTACTGATTTGATGTTGCTCAGTTAACTTCCCCTGGCTGCCATGCTCATGTAGTGCTGCTAGCAATGCTAATAAACTAAACAACAGTTTGTGTTTGCCTTCTGACTAAACAGATTACAACTTGCTCTACTAGTCACCTCATGAACCAAAAGGTGTTTCATAGCTCCTCGTGAATTTTTTTGTTTGGCAAAGTATTTTTCCAGTGAGAAGTAGGAAGTCATGCTACTGATTTTTGTTACAAGTACTTTATCAGCTTTAGCACCATTATATGGATATCAGAATTTAACTTACAATGTACTATTAAAAAATAGGTTTATGCAGTATGCATTATTCTTGTAAGCAGTGTGGTAGAAAGATATTATTTTGTTATATTGTAATTTTTTTCTTAAAATGATTCTCCACCCAAAAATGAAATTACTCTGTGCCAGATGTATATGACTTTCTCACAAATAAAGATTTTTAGAAAAATAATCTCTGTGAGTCCAAAATAATTAAAGTGGATAGTAACCCAAAAGCTGATGCTTCATAAACCATGGTGGTAATCCATACAACCTCAGTGAATGAGTGTCTTCTGAAGTGAAACAATGGGTGTGTGAGAAAAATACTAATATTATCAACTTTTTCAACTATAAACCATCACAAAAAGTCTCTTAAAGAGGACTGTCACTTCTTGCACAAGCTTTACAACGTGCTGATATTTACATCAAGTGTGAACTCATGAAAGCGTGTATGACAGTTGGCCAGAAGCAATGGTTAAAAGTCTTAAGAAAACATTGTTTACCATCGTAATTGCTTTGTGTGTTTTTTGAAGCGTCAACTGTTTGGTTACTATCGACTTGCATTATATGGACTCAAAGAGAGGTTAAAATTATTTCTTTGTTTTCATCTGAAGAAAGAAAGTCATACATATCTGGGATGGCATAAAAGTAAAAGAAAAATTATGAACCTGTTAGATCCCTTAAATGTAATGTTGCAAAAGACAACTCGTGCACTGTGATGAACAAAATAACTTTTAAGTTCTTAAAGGGTTAGTTCACCCAAAAATGAAAATTCTGTCAGTAATTACTCACCCTCATGTCGTTCCAAACCCGTAAGATGTTTGTTCATCTTCGGAACACAAATTAAGATATTTTTGATGAAATCTGAAAGCTCTGCGACCCTCCATAGACAGCAATGGTACTACCACGGTCAAGGCTCAGAAACGTAGCAAGGACATCGTTAAAATGGTCCATGTGGCATCAGTGGTTCAACTCTAATTTTATTTTTGTCAGTTCTTCTCCTCAGAGTTACAGTTTTCTGCCATTATGGAGAGTATCATGATGTATGCATGTGCTTTCCTCTGCACGTAACCAAGGCGCAGCACATGCGTGTTCTACGTCAGCAGCACCATGCGCATACGTCATGATACTCTCCATAATGGCGGAAGACGGTAACTCGTGGGAGAAGAATTGTTGAATAAAGTCGTTATTTTTTATTTCTTTGCACACAAAAAGTATTCTCGTAGCTTCATCAATTTATGGTTGAACCACTGATCTCACATGGACTATTTTATCAATGTCCTTACTACCTTTATGTGCCTTGACTGTGGTAGTACCCTTGCTGTCTATGCAGGGTCAGAAAGCTCTCGGATTTCATCAAAAATATCTTAATTTGTGTTCCGAGGGTCTTATGGGTTTAGAATGAGATGAGGGTGAGTAATTAATGACAGAATTTTCATTTTTGGGTGAACTATCCTTTTAAATGTAGTTGTAAATGGTAGCTCAGGAGGAGCAAAATCCACCTTAATTTTTAACTTGAAGTAGTCCAGGGGGAACTTAGAGTTTGACTATTGCTTTTGCTTGAGTCCCTACTTTGTAGACTGCAAGCTAAATGTTTACCCTTCCAATCTTAAGGCCTATATTCCAAAATGTGGGCATGAGAGTTTGTGTCCAATCTTAAAATGACCACTATTCTGCTTTTTCACACCCTCAAAGCAGGGAATCAAAGACATCAGTCTCTTAAAAAGCTTATTAAAAAGTTTCAAAGAGGCATTGTTTTTTCTGTTTGGATTACTGATATAATATGATAATATGAATCATAATGACAATCATGATATTAGCACAGCTCACAGATCAGATTGGATCAGGGTGAATAAACTCTTGAGTTTAACAGCAAGAATGATATCGCTGCATAAACACCTGCTCCAGTGGAATGGCTCAATTAAGAGCTCAGACCGGGCAGCCTCGATGTCTGAAGAGCTTTAAAGTGGCTGCGACTGAAGTTTAGAAAGGAGTCTTTCATCATAATAGCATTTCAGTCACCATGAGTTTAGTCTTCACGGCTGAGTCCGCTTGAGGAGGGGTTTGAGCAACCTGTTTTCTTCAGATGCTCATTTCAAGCAGCACTGAGTCACAGGAGGAGAGAGAAAAAGAGAGAGAAAGCTCATCTCTCCACATGACCCGTGTGAAAGTCATAGTGCAGCCTTTTGCACTTTAAAAGGGCCGATTCAATTTCACATCAGAATGAACACCTTCAAATCAATTACGCAAGAAGACCCAACTGTATAATAACTAAATATAGCTATTATTGTCCCAAATGCTCATCTTCCAGAGACTAGATACGAGCATTCATCATGGCAAACAATGAGAGAGGGCCAGAATGAATGTTATGGAAACAGATTAATTCACTCAGTGCCAGAATGATCAGGATGGGGTGGGGTGGGGGGGGGGGACTGCTGGGAACAGGAAGATAGACCCAGTCCATATGGTGCCTGCAGAGAGAGAGAGCAAGATAGAAAGAGAACAGACACAGAGCAAAACAGAATGGTCATTTGTCTTTAAAAACAAATATTTATACTGCAAACAATGTAAAGTGGAATAGCTAACAAAATCAGTCTCTTACTCTGTGTAAAATGTCTCTCCTCTGGGATTCTGAGTAATGGATATGATTAGGTGCAGAGGTGTGAAATTACCACAATTGTTGTGGCAAAACTAAAACCTGTGTGTATTACAGTCTGCTACTGCACTTGGGTCTTGTGAGAAAATACACTCGCATATGTAGGATTAGCATCCAGCCGTTTTCATATTGAGTAAGTGCACACAAACACATCCATATTTACAAAATAAGATCATAAGAGATCATCATGTCCAGTTTGGCTTGCTCTTAAACAGATGTTTGCTCATGTACACACAGGCAACACCCCCTGGAGACCCCCTATTGATAGTCCTTCCAGAGTGGCTGTTCATTCGTCTGCTCCAGAGCCCCCCAATCAGCTTGCAGCACCCCGATTGCTCTTAAATCCTCCAATGACTGCATTGGAGTGTGTGTGTGTGTGTGTGTGTGTGTGTGTGTGTGTGTGTGTGAGTGAGAGTGTGCACGCATGAATGTGTGGGTGTGTGCTGCACCAGACATCAGCAGCAGGTTGAGAGCCGACACACAGAGGAAGCAAGAGAGAGAAGAAAAGAATAAGGGGGGAGAAAGAAAAAGAGAAAGAGACACTCCTTCATTCAGTCCTCTGAGAGAACTTCAAGACAGCCTCCTGCAGCTCTGACCGCACAGGTAAGGACATCAGCATGAGGATGTGCTTTCTCTTTATCCCTCTCTATCTTGTGATGCAGTGGCGATCGCACCCCGCCGCTTTGTATTCGTCTTTTATCTGATCAGTGTAAACACTCTATCAGAGATGCAAACTTATACGATCGGTCTTGTACCTCTCTGTGCTGCAGTTGCCAATGTCATTTTATGACCGTATGAGATGAGGGCAATTGATCTACTTTTGTGATGATGCTCTCCGGTTCTCTCTGATGCTGACGTTGCTATTGTTGAACATAGCAGAGAGCAGAGCTGCAACAGAGGTAAACCTTTGGCTGAACGCTTTGAAAACAGCACACGTGGGGTTGATACTGACAAAGCCAGGTCATACGCTCTCCACGCTCATATCTACATCCCCTCGGGACAGCGTGAGCGGGGGAGAGAGACAGAGAGGGGCTCTTTGTTGCTGATAATGATCTGATACGGATCTGCACTGCCAGGGAGATTTCCCCGAAGACACTAAAAACCCATTCAGCTTATGTGTGCGTGCGGAATCAGAAACTGCCTTCTGTCCGGTCAAAGTGAGCATTTACACAGATAAACTCATTAAATTTGTATGAAATTACTATCTGGCTTTCCGATAAATGTCGGTTTCCCTATTTATAGATCTTAGCATGTAGGTTAAGATAGAGGAAGGGTTTTGGACGTTTCCAAGGCAGAATTCAAACACTAAAGCACATGCGCTTCTATTCACACCGTAAGTCAAAGACGTTTCATTGTGCAAGGATCACTGTAAATGAAAACACTAATTAGCTTTAATTCATATCCACAGCATGTTTAATTGGATGTGTGGAGAGTGAATGCATACAGTCTATTGTAAGGACACATTACACTGATTTTATTATACAATTCCTGATGCATAATAAAGTACAGCATACATATTTATAGGATAGCTTCAGACTAATATCTTAGATTTATCTTATTTATTTAAGGATGTGTTATTAAGGACAATGAAAGATTTATTTATTTTTTTTTTTTTTTTTGCTTGTGGCATTGGGATGAATATGATAGTCTGAGTGAAAGGTATTATTATTTATGTTTATTTTCACGATAGGCTGTGCATGACGTATTTTGCTAAACAGAAGAGGTGTTGTTGTGTTTTTATTGGCAGCAGGTTGTTCGTACACTGGGTCATTACCCATGTCACAGATGACAGATTACACACACACACACACACACACACACAGGGCAGCAGGCGAGTTGTGCTGTTACCCAGCTTTATTCAGTTTGACTGCTGCAGATTACACAGTGAAATATCGAAGCATGAAAAATATTCAAATTGATACTAGTTCAATTTACAACCACTTAGTAGTCTAATGGAATGCTGTAACTGCAGAGAATGACTGATTCTGTCTGTCGCCGGGAGTTTCGGGAGACGCCAGCTGTCGGGTTCAAGCCCTCATTACGCTCACAGAGTTGTGACTGTCATCGTCCCAATATTTAATGGCTCCTCACTTGTCTTTCATCTACTTTCTCTTCTACTTCTGTCGTTGACTCATAAAACGTATCCTTTTCTTTCTCCTTCTTATCTCCAGCACCTGTATCCTACCCTTCTGCTGTATTTTGTCTGTGTGTGTTTGAGATTTAGACTGTGCTGCCAGAATAGAGGGTGTGTGCGCGGCTTTGGCTGAATGGTTCAGTGAAAGTGGCAGTATCAGAGTGTGGTACCAAAGGCTGTTAGGGAAAGAGAGAGAGAAAGAGAGAGAGAGGAGATAACTGGGCCCTGGAGCACAAGTTCACAGGCGCTGCACTCTTGAGTGTATGCCGATACTCCACAGACCCTCATTAAACAACACAGCCGTGTCACACACACTGCCCCTCACAAGCTGAGTGGAGCTTCACAAGCAAACTGAGGCCAAGTGTGTCCACTCCTCTTTACCTGCATTCACATTTTGCGTTAAATCACTTTAGTGCTCCTGTTGATGGATGTTATTGTTTCCTGTGATAAAAGCGATTGTATCCACAGGCTGGAGTATCAATAATGTATCACCTCTCTCTGCAAAAGCTTTGTGAATGCTACAGGCCACCTAGTATCAGTCTGTGGGGAAATGTCCATTGGTGTCCCTGCGTATATTTACAAATTAGCGCAATCTCTGTGATGTGTTTTATGTAGCTTAAAGTTAACATGAAGTAAAAATTCTGACTATCTTTTCTTCTCTATTGTGACTTATATCTAATTGAAACACCTTCTTGAATGAGAATAATGTAAGGTTGGACAGATTTTGTCTGATTTGGATTTGATGGGTTTGTTGGAATTGATTGGATCGTTGGATTATTGTCATTGGCTAATTGCTGCGATTTCATGTGAGTGACAGGTTGCTGGAGGGGAGAGATTGTTACCCAGTTTTTATGCCGATCCACATGAAAAAAACATGTCTTGGCAAGGGTGAGGGAAAAATAATATTTTTGTTTAAAGATAAAAAGGCCATGTGAATTAAAAAAAAAGTAATGATGATGTGCACATAAATTGTTTATAATAAACATGATCACTTTAAAACAGCTAAAAATAGCTGTGATCATCAAAATGTAATTCAGACAACTTTGAATCTTGTTGTTCAGTCCACGTATATAAAGTTCACTCCTCACAAACGTTTGATGTCAGAATTGACGAAGCCTGTTTACACCAACACAAATGTTCAGTCTGAATGAAATTATAGCCAGCCTATAGCCAACTGAAAATGGTTTTGTAACAAGAAGTGACCATGTTTCAAAGATGCCAAATTAAGTCATACAAATAGTAACATAAGCAAACATGGGGAATCTGTTAATGCATTAACATTTATATTAGACACTTTTGATCTCAGCTTTTGCCTATAGACATTTTATGTTTTTGCTTCACTGAGCTGAAGGGTTTACTCTGTGTGTTCTCAGAGGATGTTGCAGTTCAGCATTCGGTGAGGAAAAAGGTGTAGCTGAAAACACAAGAAAGGCATTGACAAATATTGATGTCTTCCTCCCCAGTGTTTAGATTGTTAGGGCATGAAAGCATTGCTCAGCTAAAAATAGAGATCAAACAACAGGAGGAAAACGTTATTTTGCCATTTAGTTTGAAACAGATAAAAGGTGCGGATCACAATAATATAAAATCAAATATTTATTCAATAAAACACACTTCTTATGAGCTAGATAATTGTTTTTAGGTCAGCTAAGATAATATTATTTTTGGAAAATCCTAACGTAACCACCTACACATGCTGATTTACTCAGGCGATTCACATGAATATTCTTAAACTGTTCAAATACCAAACAGAAAGCTGGCGCTCTATTTTTAGCGTGGCTTAGCTCAGTGCTTCATCCGTGAAACAGAAGTCCAACTTCTCTGGCATCTCAAGAGATCTCATTAAGAGCAAAAACCTCTTTGCATTTTATTCTCTTTTCATTTTTATTCATATTTCAATGTGGCAGAGGGATGAAGAGCTCCATCCATCATTAAATCAAACGGAAGCTGCTGATTTAAGGTTTAATATCTTAATTCATGCAGGAGGCACCGTCAACAGTATAATCTGTATCTTGTGGATGTTAAAATCTATTAAGAAGAAAGAAATGTGGAAACATACAGTAGCATTGCAGATTGCGTGGGACATTTTTTCCAGTAGTGTGGGCGATGGTGTAGTAAAATAGGGAAAGAGGCTGTGTTGCTCTATTATGGATCTCTGAATTTGTTGAACTGGTTTTAGAGAAACATTATGAAGGATATTTAACTGCATTGTATAGACACAATAGTTACCAGGTGTCCTGCAATATCCCTTATACACCACTCTCCCCACAGGCACACGCTCCTATGTGGTGTACACTGAAAAAAATGACTCATTGAATTTACTACATTTTTTTTAAGGTAAGTGGTTGCAATCAATTTATTTTAGCTACATTTAAATAAACAAATTTAGTTGACTAACTTTCAACTAAATTTGTTTATTTAAATGTAGCTAAAATAAATTGATTGCAACCACTTACCTTAAAAAAATGTAGTAAATTCAATGAGTCATTTTTTTCAGTGTAGATCAGCGGATGGAGGGCTGGCAATATCTGCGTCACAATAAGAGGTGCTTAATGCAGCCTAAGCTCATTTGCAGTCTATGTGCAAATCTATAACAATCACTCTCCAACCCTTTTAATATGAATCATTTGATGAATCACAACAAATGTGGTCACTTCGCAGCAGCTCTCTTGATTTAAATAAAAATACGTCATAAATGCATTTTAATACCCACATGATTTGTAATATTTTTGTATTGTTCGCCATGATATTAGATACACTACAAAATGGGGTGACAATTTGCAGTGGGGTTTGGGGATGGGACCCCTTGAAAGCTGTGCAGAACTGATCTGAAATTTCAGTCTCAGTGTTCTGTCACCTCCAGTGTTCTGCTGTGATGTGCTGATCCAGTGTGTGTCCTATTACCGCTTATCTCTGGGGAAAACAGAGAGGGTCTGATAATACAGCTCTCATCCTGCTGTATCTACTAAAAGCACTGATCTGTTCTGTTTTGATCCCACCTCCCGCTGGCAGTTGTATGCATAATGATTGCTCTTTTTTTGGAGCTGATGTTTTGGTAACGAGCAGCAGCTATCATTTACAAGCTTAACTGATTTAAATGAGAGTGTTAAACAGTTTTTGTTTATGTTAACGGCTTCGTTGACGATAATTAACAGAGCTGTTTTATTGTTCTTTATTCCCTCTGCAGTTAAAATGCTGCCTGGTACCAGGCCCCTGCTGCTGTGTGTGCTGTGTCATGTGACCACCGCGTGGGCATTCGCCCGCATGTCTGACGCCGTGGAGCTGCGGTCCGCGTTCTCTGTGGCACGTACCAGCAGCATGGAGGGAGGGCCCAAGATGGTCGTCACCTTCGACAAGGTGTATGTCAACATTGGTGGCGATTTCGATCCGAAGGCTGGCTTATTCCGCTGCAGGATTCCGGGCGCATACTATTTCTCCTTCACGGTGGGGAAGTTCCCACGTCGAGACCTTTCGGTCATGCTAATGAAGAACCGCAATGAGGTTCAGGCGATTGTCTACGATGAGAATGCCGGGGAAGAGCGGAAGGTGCAGAGCCAGAGTGCCATGCTGCAGCTTGATTTTGGAGACACCATCTGGCTTCGTCTTCACGGAGACCCTCGCTACGCTATCTACAGCAACACGGGTCATTACACCACCTTCAACGGTTACCTGATCTACCCTGATGTGTACGGCTACCAAGAGCCCACACACAAAGATCATGACAGTGACTATCAACCGCCGAAAACCAGCGATCACTCACTAACTGAGCAAGAAAATACAATTACCAAAGACACTGCTGTGAGTATGAAAGAAGAGAGACGGGATGAAGAGATGAAAGAGGAGGATGGAAGAGATGGAGAGGAGGAAGACGACGACCAGCGGTCAGGATTCTCAGTGGGCCGCACTCAGAGTATTGTGGGAGTGGATCAAGGATACCCTGAGCACCAGCCCATCATCTTTGACACAGAGTTTGTCAACATCGGCAACGACTTCAACTTGAGCTCTGGTATATTCAAATGCAGAGTAGCAGGAGCTTATTACTTCTCCTTCAACGCTGGCAAGCTGCCCCATAAGACCCTGTCAGTGAAGCTGATGAAGAACCATTTGGAGGTGCAGACCATGATCTACGATGACAGCGACACTGAGAAGGCCCTGCAGAGCCAGAGTCTGATGTTGTCACTGCAGGCTGGAGATACTGTCTGGCTCTACAGCCACCAGAGGGATGGATTTGGTGCTTACAGTAATCATGCCAAGTATATCACTTTCACTGGCTTCCTGGTGTATCCTGAGCTCCACCAAAGCCTTCCTCAACAGCAGAAACCGGATAAGACACTGTAGGCTGGCCAAGGAGCCGGTCAGTCTGGGTCTTCAGGAAGGTAAGAGTTTGGAGCAGCGCTCTACACTCTAGAGACTGTGTGTCACTTATCACTCTTGTGGTTTACTTCTTTAGATTCCATGCAATTCCATAGAAATCTCTCCAGCTCTTGTTTTACCCTGTTTTATCTACATTCAGGAAGAAATGACCAAGTCAAGCAAGCAGCACCTGTAACAGTTCGGTCTACTCAGCATCCCTAAAGTCACCATGAAACGGAAATTGCGATCTTTTCTTTCCTATCGTGACAACTTCTCGAATGAGAAAAAAATGTAGGGCAGCACTTTATTTTGTCCATCGGGAATTAATCGGATCGTTGTTGTTCACAAATTGAGCGATCTCATGTGAGTGACAGATTGCTGGATTATTGCCCAGCCGGAGCATACGGAGGGATGTTATTGGGAGGGAACTTTAATATTTTTCACTAATAATTAATTCAGCACATACCATTTTAAAGCATTATGTGCATGGATAATTCATTTATAATAAATACGGATTTGTCCATTTTGATTTCATGGTGTCTTTAAGGCCTTGGATGCTGAGTTCTCACAAAAATATAATGAGAAAATACAAACAGGTGACTTTTAAATATAAATAATTTGTAAAATTAAAAATTAAATACATTATTCTAAAAAATATGTAATTAAAAAAATTGATAAAAATCTAAATAAAACATAACATATACAGCTTGACTGAACGATCTGAAATTCTTAGCACTAAAACACCTATCTCTGCAGAGGCAGTTCATTAGACAGCTCCAACTTAAAAATGTGTTTCAATACAATTATTAAATGCATGGATATTTCAAATAAGAATTTATTTTGTCTTTGAAGCTTTTGCACGAAAGATTTGCACGAGAGTACTGTCTTCTACTTTTTCATTTATTATTTCCAGTGTTAAATCTGTTTATGGCACACAAAAAAAACAAAAAACAGTGATGATTCCAGTAAATCATGTAGTCATTCATGTAGTCAAATTCATGTAGTCAGTCAATAATCAGTCTGGTTTTGGAACAGCACTACACATTTAAACTGAGGACCGCTTCTGTAAATTTATTATGTTTGGCCAGAAACTGTTCCAAATGTAGCGCAGGCTGACAGCTTCTAAAGGAACAATGATTTTATTCACTGCCAAATACATCTACTGTACACCAACTGATGCTAATGATTTTGGGAAAATAGTTCAACAAATATTGATGTTTATATTTTGGAAAGAAAATCTATCAAAGATATCGATCAGTTTATAAAATTCATTTGGTTTATGCTGTTGTGTGTATACAGCCATAAAGATTTATTTTGTTGATGAAGCGTTATGTAATATCAAGTGCACAATTCCAAAATGTAAATACTTCTGTGTTTTTTATCCATTTCTATATAAGTGAACGTTTGCATTTCTAATTTTGTGCCTGGTCTTATGTACTTTTCTGTATGGGTTTAACCCGATAAATAAACTTTGTGAAAGAGTGCTGGATAAGCTTTTCAATGTTTGTGCAGTATGAGCTACTTTGTTAAGTACCGTAAAAGTGGTTTCAGTGTATGCTGGATTCTTACTGTGGAAGAAGCCAGTCCTCAGAAGCAAACCAAATAAAAACTCTAAATGTAAACTCTTGCTTTTGTCTTGTATTTCTCGTTAGTGTAATTACATCTACAGTTCTGTCACTCCTACCAATTATATTTTAACCTGTGTAAGGATTTTACTTTGATGAATAAATGAAATGAAGTATTCAAATATCTGAATCATGTAAATATTTGAAAATCCCTGCAAAAAAAAAAAAAAAAAGATTATTTTAACAGCCTAAATCGGTTGAGGTATTTAATCACCGTAAGCAATAATGCTAACATGGTACACCTTTGCTTTGTTTTTGAATCCACATGAGATTGATTGCACCATGAATGTCACTGCCTTTATGAGGTCTTATAACTGTAATAGCAGATCAAATGAGTTTTCTGCCATGAAGACCAAGGAGACGCCTGGGGAACTTTAAGATGAATTTGTTTGATTCAAATTGTAAAAAGCCTGAAAGTAAAGCACTGTTTTTGGTGCAAACCATACAGCAACACACAGATAATACCTTTTGTATTGTTAAGCATGGTGGTGGTGGCAGAACATTGGGAAAAAGTTGGTTTGTATTCTACCATGATCATATCAGGGACCAGACTTTAATCTGATTGGTGAATTGATGTTTTTCCCTCTAATTTAGAAAAATTGTTCAACTCAAATTTGACCAAATGTTAAAAAACAAAAAAACAAAAAAAAAAACAAGTGTACAAAGCTCCAAAAGATACACTCAGGAACACACAAATGTAACTGCTGCTAGCAAACAAAGTTAAGGATATAGAAAATAAGTCTTTTATCCTAGAGAACTGAGTGTTCTTGAATTAGAAATATTTATTTATAAATGTGTTGAAATGGTCTTCTTGGAACATTGAACAAATGGCAGTGAATACTTCAGTACACTACACTATATTTAAATAAGACTAATGTTTTAAAAGTCATCAGCAGTAAATGATAAATAGTAAAAAGAAAATGATATTAAAGAAATTACTCAAAAATTAGAAAATATATATGCCAGAACCAACAACTGCACCAGAGCCCCACTCATGAAGGAATGAGAACACAGTAGCAGCAGGCAGCCGATATGCTGGATGATTCTCGTCTATCAAGAGCTAATTTATGTGCTCTTACTGAGTAGCTGACTTGCCACAAACTGTAATGAGATTGGTAAATGGAAAAGCCACAGTTAATTATGCATGAGAAATTCTTGTACCTATAATTTTTCTGTGTGCAATGACATTCCTGAATTGCAATTAAATAATATTATGGGTAAAACCCATAATTTTGCAGATAAAGATCTTTTTGGAAATAACCTGTCAACATGACTTCTTATCTTTTGTAGTGGTAACTGGAAATATGTAAAACCTTGAAGGCATTTGGCTATATGCACATTTACCTGCCAAATCATAAAAAAACTAACAACACAGGTATCAAACATCAGTGTATTTAACAAGAATTTGACTTTAAGCATTATTCAGACGTTGTTTTACAGGTTAAGATTTTCATTAGAATACCAGAGAGAACTGTCTAAATATATCAGTGGTATATTTTCTTGCATCCTGACACTTTTTTTTTATAAATCAAAAGTGTTACCACAAAAGAGATTTGTTTTGAATATCATTTGCTACATTTTTTAACATAAAGCTCTTAATATTGTGGAATATAAATGTATAATCTTGATTCAAAGTTCTGAAAGAGCTTATTTTTGTGCGTGTCTCTGCCTTGGGGTGTACACAGGTACAACTATCAACAATTTTTAACTAGTGTCAAGTGTTAGACATGTTTGCAAAAACATGTATACTTTAGAAATGATATGCAGAAACAGAAGCAGTTTTCATTGTTTTATTTAGATGTAGCACATGGTCTTATTTACATAAATACGTTCTGAGGATTCATTTGAGGGTGTGATAAGAACTCTGAAGGGTCACAGCACAGAGGGGGGTTACTTTGCTGGTTTATCACCAGACTCCAGCTTAGGTGCTTCTTTAGGCTCGCGGTATGCGGGGAACGCTTCCCATGGACTGTTCAAGTCAAACTTACGGAACTCCTGGGCGAGTTCAACAGGCTCAGCCACAACCCGCTTCACTTCATCATCATAACGTACCTGACGAAGGAGAAGAAAAATAATCAACATGAATGAATCCACACACAGTAATGTTTTTAATATAAAACAATTGTCAAAATAAAAGTGCATAATCGCTCTGTACTTTTGAACACACACAAGTATTAAAAAACTGAGGTTCAATTTTCTTACAATAATTTTGAAAAACATCTCTCTTGTTCCACAAAGCTGCATTTATTCCATCTAAATACAGTAAACAGTAATATTGTGAAATATTATTACAGTTTTAAAAAATACCTGTTTGAATATATTTTAAAATGTAATTTATTCCTTGTTGGCAAGGCTGAATTTTCAGCAACCAGTTTTCACTGTCACATGATCCTTTAGAAATCAATTTGGTGCTTAAGACACATTTCTAATTATTATCAATATTGAAAATAGTTCTGTTTAATATTTTTGTGGAAGCCATGATATAATTTTTCAGAATTTTTTTGATGAAAAGACCGTTCAAAACAACAGCATTTATAGTGCAGCAACAAAAACATTTCTGCGACGCAGAGAGACAGCATTCAATAAACAATAACAGAGTTCATATTCAGTGCATTTACCTCAACGTATCCAGACAAAGGAAAGTCTTTTCTGAATGGATGACCTTCAAATCCATAATCTGTTAAGATGCGTCTCAGATCTGGATGGTTTGCAAAGAAAACTCCAAACATGTCCCAGATCTGTAATGAAATATAATTTCAGAATGAAGCAACACTACCTCTAAAATCTGATAAAACAGACATAACATCTGCATGCAACTACAGCTAGGCCGCATGACCTCATGGACCACTGACTAGACATTCACAGTCATTCGCAGTCTGCAGTGTGTCATAGCACACCAAGTATATTGTAGCCCAAACTGACATCTATCTTTGTAGTCTGTAATCAGAGATGGGAAGTAACGAAGTACAAATACTTCGTTACTGTACTTAAGTAGATTTTTCTGGTATCAGTACTTAACTTACTTAACTAACTTACTTACAGTACTTTTTACTTTTACTCTTTACAGTTTTACACAAATATCTGTACTTTCTACTTCTTACATTTTCAAACCAGGCTCGTTACTTTAGGTTTGGTGGATCACCATTCTATAACAAATCTATAAAAAATCATGAATCGGTTCTTGACTGGCAACGTGATTCAGCTCGCGCGTGCTCTGCGTCTCCACCAAAAGGTTTCTATCGGTTTCTATCAGAGTAATCAATGCAAGAGACGAATGGAGTGGATCAGAGAGGCACAACTACTGACCTGTTCATGACTTCAAGTGCAGGTCAGTTTCATCTGTAAATAGGCTGTAGTTTTGTGTTTGTTTACTTAGTTAAGAATTAAACTGCTAGCAACTCTTAGCAGTAGCAGCCATATGATTAATAATAGCCTGCTGTAAACTAAACTAAATTACTATCAACACTCAAAATACTGTATGATAAAGGACATCATTATTATCTACTGTAAAGTTACAGTAGTAATTTAGCAAACAAATGTTATAAAACATCGTTTTAATACGTTTAGAGGGAGCTAGGGCAGATAACAACACAACCCTTACGAAAATTCAAACCAAAAACCATGGTTATAGTTAAACCATGGTAACCACAAATTAACCATGGTTTTGCTACACTAACCATAGTCTAACCATGAAATGTGTAGTAAAACTATGGTTGTAAATTAAAACTGATTGCAATCAATCTGACAAAAAAAAAAAAAAAAAAAAAAAAAAAACTTTTACTGTAATAAACCATGGTTAATTTTGGTAAGAGAAAAATATGACTCATGATAAGGCAATAACGTACAGTATTAGGATTTTTCTTTAAAGATACTGTCATGATGTGATTATTATTGTACTAATTTTGACATTTAGGCAATTTAGAAAGTATAGTTCTGTTAAATCTATAGTAGCCTATTTAAGTCATTATACAATATTTAAGTCATTGACAACACATGGTCATAATGTGATACTTTAAAGGGGTCCTATTATGCTCTTTTACAAAGTCTTGATTTTGTTTTGGGGGTGTACTAGAACATGCTCTCATGCTTGGTGGTTCGAAAAATCGCATTATTTTTCACATAATTTACATTATTACAATACCTTCCTCCCCAGCCTGGCACAAACGGCTCGATTAGTTCCGGGTTTGATGAAGGCCCGCTAATAGACATAATAAATACCTAGACGTCTCATTGTCTGCTCGACCGCACGTCAACGTCGCCGCCATATTGGCCCAGGCAACTCTCATATCGGGACATGAGAAAAGATACCGGACTTGTCGGCAGTCTGGGGATCTACAGACCATCCCGCAGTAATAAAAACAGATCTCGGGGTATTATCTTTCACAGGTAAGAATGAACAGTTGTTTTTGGATGTTTTTGGTCATTTTTAGCATTATGTTGACAGATTAATTAGCAACCAGTGTCAGACTATTAATAGCTAGCGATATCGCTAGTTAGCTGTGAAAGCTGAGACTTTATAAGAAATCAAAGTTTAAATGAATTCTTAAGTTTTAACTTATATTGTAGTTTATATCGTAAAGTATCGTAAGCTATGAGCACAATAAGTACAGTGAGCACTTTGACAAGAAAATGTCAGACTGTCAGGATTAGAGATGGAGCTAAAGCATCTCTCTTTAATTTCACTACTCATTTACAAAGAGTAAGTTTATCATCACTAGATTATAAGGATTTGATAGCTTATCATCAAACTGTGGACTGATTATATATATTTTTCCTTTTCAGCCAACTGCAAACAGGACAATACAAGCCTCAAAGGAATCTGAAGAAAGCCTGTTTTCTGCATTTCCAAGCGACTATACCTCCACAGCCTTGTATTTGTACTAGTTAAAGCCCAGAACTTCCCTGAATGAATGGCCAGAATGACCCTGATCATATTCAAACCACGCTCTCTCTCTGTCTCTCAATCTCTGCCAGGGTCAGATATTAACTTTTCCATTGTGGGACAATATTTGCCCCCGGAATAGACTTCCAGCAGCATTGTTTACCTTTGTAAGGGCAATTTTTATAACAATATTAAGTAATATAATTACCTTATTAAATGTTACTGTCGTTTTTGTCAAATATTTAAATATAACCAGTTTCTTCAGTCACAATACTATAGACTACATTTAAAATTATTTACACAGTCTGTTTAATGCTGATCATGTACTGTATGTGAACTGTATACTGTGAACCGTGTATAAAACGGTGTAATGTAAGTAGCCTAGAAAGGAAAAACACAGGAACTCATTAGTAAGTGAAGCTGCAATATCATGACAAAATCATTGTTGATTATTGCTCTTGATGTTGTGAAAATGATTATTAATTTTGATTAAAAGAAAGTTTAATAGAAGGGGGGGGCATGTCATATTCTGGTCTGTGTTAAACATAACTATACTTTTTGTCAAGCTTTTTCATGTTGTTTACCACAGACCTTATTTTACTCATAATTTTGAAAAAAAAAAAAAAAACATTATAGAATATAGGAAAATCTTAAGGGAAGCAGTGGAGAATTAGTCTTTATTAGTCAGGTTTTGATGTCACAACTAAACCACTCTATTCCCAGGGAAAGCTAGAACTGAAAACTAAAATAAAATGTCCTTGAGCTGCAGATTGATTCAGAGGATATATATTATATATATATATTAGTGCTGTCAATCGATTAAAAAATTTAATCGCGTTAATCACAGTCATGGACTTTGATTAATCATGATTAATCGCACATTTAAAATACTAGGATTTACCTGTAAATGTGTTGAAGTGAAATGCATGACAAACTAGTTTAAGGAAACAGAACCTTTCACACCTCCGCCAGGTATGAGACAGAATCCTTATTATTCTTTTATCATTATTCTTCTGTTTTTATTCAGTCATTATCAGCCTTTATACTGATAATAAAACGTTTACTAAGCCACATCGCTTCAATCCAAGTATACATTTACCCAACTATTATCAAAAGTATTTCTAAATAAATACAACAAAACATTTTCTTGCGACCTTAAGTGAAGTATTATGACAAAATGCATTATGAAGAAGAATTGGACCTGTTCTGCAGGTGCATTAGCGCTAACATTAGCATCATGCTTCATAAGACAATTTATGAGATTAATAGTACACTTTTACTCAGAACTCACTTTAAACCACCATCGAGTGTTTGTAATAACTTCCTTTTGCGATCACATGTGGAATTTGGTCGTTTATTGTTGTTAAAATATGCCATTTATAGCCTTTTATATCGCTGCACAAATTAGCATTTCAGATGTACACATTCATCTCAAGAAAATCACATACAAACCATATCCTATCGTAATCGTGTGTTTATTATCTTATATAATCTATAGTGGCTGTTGTCATGTTTATTTCTGCTGTAAAAGCCTTAACATGTGCTCTGCAGAAACTCACGTTGTTTGTGACGTTTACAGCCGCCTCTCAGTTCTTAAGTGGCCAGGTATACATTCCGAGTATAATACACATTAGTAAAAGGATCTATTTTAATTTTCATTTGTCTATATACACTTTGGGCGGCCGTGGTACATTATAAAAGTAGCCCAAAAAAAAATGCAACCCGCGGCTCTGTAATTTTTCCCGCGACTGTATTTTCAAAATAGCCCACTTGTGCCGTTACCCTGGCAACACTGGTTCACTGTACCCTCATCACACAATGATAGATAACCTTCCGCTCTGCGATGACGGGAAGAAGTTGGGGTCAAGCATTATCACATGATTAATTTGCGTTAAAAAAATATTAACGCGTTAAAATTTTTAGATTAATCGCATGCGTTAACGCGTTAACGTTGACACCCCTAATATATATATATATATATATATATATATATATATATATATCAGTGCAATATTTTACCACTGTAACTGTAAGTTTTACTGGATCCATAAAGGATTATCAGTTACATTTGTTAATGTTTGTAGGAAGCAGACTACCAGTCTGTCACTTTTTGATTTGTATTCGCTGATTTTATTCCATTTTCTCTACTGTGGTAAATTATTAGTACTTAAAGATGTATTATTTCGATTTTTTTTCCCGCAGTATTTTAAAGGGAATGAGCTGTTCTGACCTGAAGCACGAGAAAAGCTAAAATGTTGGGGTTGAAGACAGAGAAAGCAATGAAAAAAGTAATTTAGTTTAATGTACATTAAAATTACATTACATATATATATATATATATATATATATATCACAGTAATACTACATTAATATTAGAATTATGTAAAAAAAAAAAATAGAATAAAAAAAAAAAATCAACCAAATCAACACAAATGAGTGTGAGCTTTCACAATTTCTTACGAAAATTAATCATTTTCCAGGCCTAACTAAATAACTGGAGGTAGAGTTATTTTTAACTCCATATAGGTCACAAACCACTGAAATCGGCTGATAAATGTAAACGTTATCGTGTTTTTATCCAGAAAAACCGCAGCTCCCCCATTTACCTCCACTTGTTTTTAAGCCCGGACAAACATGGCGGACTTGTTGACGCATCGCAGAAACAGCTCAAAGCGGCCAATGAGGCGTCTAGGTATTTTATGTGTCTATGGGCCCGCCTTCTGAAAAATGAAATGTGGTGTGATTGGTTAGCTGTCCCAGTGCATTGTGATTGGCGAACAGCTTAGATGGTGTTTCAGTACTGCCCCGCCTCTTGCCAAAGCAGCAAGTTCGTCAATATTGCCATATCAATTCAGACCCCGAGAATATTGAACAAGAGGATCGCGCAGAACCTGTGCACGCAAGACGTATTAAAGTGGTAACGATATTGTTGTTGTTTTTTTTGGCTAAATCACGTTTTAGATAGGATGTCAACAACAGCATAAAAATAACTGCATTTACTATGTACTAAGTGCAACGGTAATATGTATTATGTTTATTTTTCTTTAATTCTAACATTATAACATGAATTGCTGTGAAACTGTTATACAGTTGAATTTATTTATACCATAGTCCCACAGAGTTACACTATTTGTGGCGGTATATATATATATATATATATATATATATATATATATATATATATATATGCAAATTAATTCTCTGCCAGCAGGAGGCGCTGCTGGAGTGGTAGAGATCGAGGTTTCCCCGGTAACGCTGTACTCTGCTCACAAACGCTGCTTTATCAGACATTACATGCAAGATGAAATGAAAATAACAATCCAAAATTTTCTGAAGACAGTCAGTTTCCATCAGAAATACAGTGACATAAAAACACCTGCACCGGGTTTCGATTTTGAAACGTGCATTCAAATTTCTGGAGGCAGGATTTATTTTAATGATATTGTAATGGACCACTTTGTGATGTCACAAATACAGGAAAACAACTTTGTAGTCCAAACGAGCCGTTTGTTGTAGTTCTTGAAAAGGGATTTTTAAAAAAAAAAGATGAAATATCTCCCTTTGGAGTGGACTTGTAACTTTGTAGATCTTTTTTTATGCCCAAACATACACACTACACACTGACTAAAATTCAAAAAGTGACAAAGCATAATAGGACCCCTTTAAATTGAACTAAAATAAAGTTATGTTATTGCAAACAGAATACAATGAGGTGGTTGTTTTGCAACAAGTTGGAGACTGTTCTGTTCATAACAGCAGATGGCTGATGGGAAAAGTGACAGGTACAAAAAAAATTAGTGAAAAAAGTAAACACACAAAGTGAGATGTAGAGAGATATAATGGAAAATGAAGAGACTGAAAAGGAAAATGGAAGTGAAGGTGCAGTTCAATAGAGAACCTTTAATTATTTTGCATGGCCCCAGCCTAAGGTTTTAAACCTTTTTTTTTAAATTTTTAAAATTTTTTTAAATGTGATGGCCATACAAAAATAATTAAATAAATAAAAAATAGGGTTATCCGTGGTTTCAGAATTTGTCGTGGGTGTATGGGATGGCCTGGATGAGTGTGAGATTTCCTTGCCTGAAATTTTGTCCCAGCCCTGCCCTGTTCTACGTGGTGGTTGAACAGTCATGATACATTCATTAGCTAACAATATTAAATGTAATATTAAATGTAAGTTATTTTGTATTTTGTATTAATGTGTAAATATGACGTGAGGTCCAGTTACCAGCATGACACTAAAACAGGTAGTAGTAATGGGTACTTTTTTACTTAAGTACATGTCAGAGCCCATACTTCTTTACTTTAACTTGAGTAAAGAAGTGTAGTCAGTACTTCTACTTTTACCAGAGTATTTTTAAACACGAGTATTCTACTTGAGTAAAGGATGTGTGTACTTTTGCCATCTCTGTCTGTAATACACAAAGCTCAAAATTTGTTCATAAAACCTCAGCTGATTACAATAAAACACATACCTCTCTCTCATACCAGTTAGCTGCCTGGTGCACAGGCACAGAGGAGTCCAGAGGAGTCAGCTCATCAGTGTAGGTCTTCACTCGGATACGAGAATTATAGCGCAGGGACAGCAGATTATACACAATCTAAAAAGGAAATATTGGATCATCAATCCTTTGCAGAACAGTTTCAGAAATGTTTGATTCTGTTAAATGCATGAGTATTTCTCTTGCTAATAACTTCTCTCATACAGACAGTATGCACTTCTTGTTCAAAAAATATAAACAAATGATATTTTTGGACATTTCTTAGTCAAGACTACATGCTCACCTCGAAGCGGCACTGCCTTGTAGGGACATCTACGGCTGTCAGGTCAATCATGCTGTTGAACTGAGAGTTTGTGTGATCCTTCAAGAAGGTGAGAACAGGTATAATCCCTTCTGGGTGGATCATTACCTCCAGCTCATTAAAGCAAGTCACCTAGAATTCAAACAAAAGGATGTAAATGAGAAAACCATTTGTGAAGATATAGATCACTAATCTGTCATCTGAAAACGATAAATATGAGAATAACTGACCTGAACTTGTTGCACATATTTGGGGAGAATCTCTGCAATGTATTCTCCAAACTCTGAGAGCTGAGTGTGCGTGACTGGATCCTTGGGCCTCACAGTAGCTAATGCAAAAACACATTTAAATATGAAACATCACAACACGTTCAGGACAATGATAAAACCAAATCTACTCACGCCTGTTTTCAGTTGTCGTTGTTCTTGTCTGGACAGTAGCAGCACTCTGTCTAGCAACTATGAGAGAGATTGGGAGAAATTAATGCATTGCAATATAGAGCTGATATTATTACATGTTCAGATCATGAATCAAAGTAGTAGCTTATGTCCGACTAAATTCAAAATTAATGACATTCCTGCAATTTTTGCAAAAACAATACAAATATATATTTTTTTTCTCCCTGTAAGCGTGAAGTTAATATGAGAAGCTGTACCGGCATAATAAAGATTAAAACTGTAATGAGTCGACACTGTCATTAGCGTTCAGTGTATTTGTACTGCCTTCTAGAGCAAGAGGAACGATCAACAGCGAAGAAAAGCCTAAACATAGAAGAGCGGGTTCTGGGTCCTGCACAGTGACAATAATGGTGATTACTTAAATGATTCATCACGAAGAGGTCAGTGCTGGACTTGCTTATTTCTTACCGTTTAGACTTCTTCCAAAACCGCTGCGGACAAATCTAACCAAGGAGGCCGCCATCTTTACTCCCACACCGCGTGCTTCCTTCGCAGTGCGATGCTGCCATCTTCAGGAGGCACAATCCAGCCCTTTAACAGCCTGAAATATGAAATAACAGTCAGAAAATCACCTTTTAAAATAGTTAAACTGACCTTAAGACAAAATAATATTTAAGTTTGCATATGCTTTGTTTCATATTTGATACACTAGGCTTTTATGGTTCATATAATAAGATATAGTGAGAATTTAGAGCTCACAAAAATACACCATTTTTTTTTTCAGAAGCCCAAACTGAGAGAAATAGGCAATTTGGTAGTTTTTTTTATCTAAGTAAGACAAAATTCTGATTGTAGTGTAAATCAATGAGATTTTGACTAAAAGGCCTTTTACTTACTAAAAATGTATGATCAATCTATCTATCAATCGGAGGGCAGAAAGCATGTAGTAGTTTAGGATGAACAGGTGTTTGAGCAACATTTTGATCATGTTGATAATTTAAAGGCGCTAGAAATTCATGCATCAAATATGGTACAGTACACCTTCTAGGGTTAAAATCACTGACTCTGTATTTCACTAAAAAAAACTGATACATACTGATGTTTGTCATCATATTTATTAAAATGTATTGCCAATCTCTCTCGGTTTCATTATAGTAATCATAAAAATGAATTAAATGCTTTGGCTCTGTTAAGCTGCCAAGACAGGATTTCCTTCAAACGTACTGTTTACAATTATAAAATATCATGACCTTACAGATAAAATGCACAAAGAAACAAAAGACCAATTACCAGATGCAGTTTTTAACAATTTCTAATACAAAGAGGTCAGTTAGAAGCTCCGGATAAAAAAAAAAAAAAAATCTTTAAAAAACATTACATCACTAACTCAATCAAAAAATAAATAATATTTGTAAATTCACTGTCTAAAACATCTGAGGTAATACAAATGACAACAATATTGTTTTATTCACAACGTATTTGTTGATCCAGATGGATGTTATTATAGCTTTAAGTCTGCTTTTATGTACAGTACACAAATTCTTAAAAGAATATATAGAAAAATAGGCACTCCAACAAGAAAAACAATGTATTACGGCCGTACAGTATATCAGATTTAGTATTATTGTCAGCAGTTGTACACTGTATATCTTCTAGCTGGACTCTGAACCGCACACTTGCTTGTAGTACTCCTGCAGAATTTCCAACTGGGCTGAGCGGATCAGCACATGAGGCCGGACTGAGGCCAGCACCTTACAGGCCTCCTCTGGACTCCAACAGTGTAGCTGTGAAAACAAAATAGATGTTTAACACAGGACTGTAACCACCATAGATATTGTGAATGAAATAAAATACCCCCTTCAATAATTATATAGGGACAAATCACCCCCTTCCCCCTCAATATTTGATATTCTTATGCTGCTTTGCTGCACTCCTTTACATATAGATCTTTTTGTTGTTAGGATGACAAAAAATTTTAAAGTTACATTTTTAGTCTGGTCTGCCACTGATCTAACAGCAATCGTTAAAGTTATAACCGTTTAACAATAGAAATGTAAAAACAATTTGCAGTAATATCCATTGATGCAAAGTACTTGACTTAATTTAATTATTATTAAATTCCTTTAAATAAGGACTCCGCCTACCCTTTCAAAAAGGAACAAATTCATATAAAGAATATACTGTATGTCTTTCAGTGGAATTGTGTATGGTTTATTCTATACAGAGAAGTGAAACTTAGGTATAAAAGTCTAACTGACTTCTGTTCATGTGGGTTTTATTTAGAGAAGTGATCAGCATCACTTGAATTGACCTATATATAATTTTTTTCCTCTCCAAAATTTCCCACCAACAATATTAAGAAACTAAAGATTATAAATACTCCATTAAAAAAAGTACCCCAAAAAAATGACAATCACACAATGACAAATATTTGTTACAGCGGTGACCTATGACATAGAGCTTTGGTATACATTACTGCTGGTTGTGTTATTGTTCATGGTGTATGCATGCAGACTCATACTCACCCTGATGAGGTATGCGGCTGCAATAGTTGCACTGCGTGAGCGGCCGGCCTTACAGTGAATATAGACACTGGCGCCCTGCTCTCGATGTTTCAAGGCAAAGTCCACACCCTTGTGAATGTGCTCTAGGCTGGGAACACCTGTCAGGTCCACTGTGCTGAGTCTGATCTGCTCAACGCCAACATCTCGCCACTCCTGTTATATAACCAACAGGAAAAAACACCCTTAGATGTACATTGACATATGTGTTTATGGTTGGTAATGAGATACTTACCTCAGCTGAATTGCAGAAATATTTTGTCTCATATTCTTCATTCATAGTAATAACTCCCCTGACATTCTCTTTTTGGACCAACTAAAGTCAAACGAAGAGGCATTAGGTGATTCTGGGCTGGGCATGACTGGAATTTGATAATGTGTTCATTTATAAATATGGTAGGATCAGGTAATTATCATAAATGCTGTAAATGGCAAATCTTACCTCCTCTGTCATTGACCTGAATGGAAGAGCACCAAGAATGACAGTAGGGTCCACACGATTATACCATTGCCTGGAAGTGATCTTTTCCATGACAACATTGTAAGCGAGTGTGGGATAAAATAAAGTCCTTGCTAAAACACTCGACATCGTTCCTCATGTAAACGAACGACAAGTACAACTTCAAACGTGTCACAGGACTCTCATTCTCACTACTCCTGCATAACCACTATACATGAAAGAGGCTAGTTTTTCTTCGACGCCTGTTACAGATCCTCAACATTGCCATCTTCTGTTTTGGAGTCTCATGTAATTTTGCAGTTTATCGTGCACTTGTGTTAATGCTTATGATGAATGAATATCAATTAATCCATTTCATTATAATGCATACTTATCCAAAGTACTACAATGCAGCGTAAAAGATGTAATAATAAACACTGGTAGTGTGTTGAGTAAGAAAAGGGGTATGTGTTAAATCTTAAATTTATTTAGAATGTTCAAGTTAAACGTGCACAATAATATTCCAATAGAACGCAAACCTATTTTTAAGGATAAACCCGGCATGTGCACATCAAATTGTACAATTTTGTGCATGTAAACGTGGTTAATGTCTTTATTACAGTGTGTTTGTGTTCCCTTATGGTCGTTTGGCATTGTGAATGCATTACATAATTTTAATGAAACCCATAAAGATACCAACACAACTGCAACAACATTAAAAGCACAATTCACATTAACCAGTCTGTCAGTTACACACATTTGATTTGATGTTTATCTCCATATCACACACGCAGACCTCTTGGGCTTTTATTGACTCGAGCGACCACGTGAGAGAAACGCACATCTGTGTCTTTGAGAAGGGGGAACGTATTCAAACCAACTGCTTTTAACTGTTCTTATAAGTATTTCTATGCGAATTTACATATAAAAGACAATCAGATATTGTTATTATAGTCGCGTCTATCAACGCTTTGACTCCAGAATCACACATTTATCCAATACATTTCGACAGAGGCTCCACCCCACTCCCCTTTTAATAAATCTGATGGTGCATGCAGGAAAGACAGCCATTTTGCACCGTCCCTCTTCCACCCAGAAAGTAGGTTGTCGTGGGAAGACGTAATCGGAGAAAACTACTAACTCACAAATCCCACTACACAATCATTCCCCTGTGTCAGCGCACCATACCTACTCAGTTTCCTCCGTTTGCAAAAGGCGGCATCGAGGGTAAGTGTTGATTGTTCGTGGTTGTGCCGCGCGAGCTAGCTGGTGGTTGTTTACTGTCGCTAGCACGCGCTAACATGCGTCATTATGTAAGAGCAGATCGAGCACCGCGCGCTCAAGGGGCTCATGCCGCTTATCGATACTGTTTGATCAGTAGTGCATGCCCGGTTGCGTCGAGAGTTATCTAAACTTGTGTAACTTAGGCGCGCTCTTCCAGCTGCTCTGCTAAGTTTAGCATCATTGGAAAGTGTAACGATGCGAAGCAGTTAAAAAGATGCAGGTGATGAGGAGACTCGGACGGGTCGCTGCCTGTGTTGCACATGCCGTCTTTACATCTCATGTGTTTTCCCTGCGATCGCTCTGGAAATGAAAAAACTAGAGATCCTGCTGGAAAACGCATGGTCACCCCCTAGCTAAATGAACACAGCAAGTGTGACAGTATAGTAGTAGTGTTAAGTTTTTAGGACAGAGGGCCTGTCATGTTCGTCCATTTGTAAATAGCTACTTATGCACGTAAAATGCAACTTTGTGGCTTAATCTAATATCGATCAAAAGGAGGTATCGATCCCAGCAAAAGTTAGTCTTGCGGCTTCCCAAGCGCTAGCTGCGAATTGAAACGCCTCTTATAGAGCTTTTGCTTTCTTTTTTAACGCTAACGTGCTAATAAAATATAAATACACCACACATAACTGCTTCTGAGGTCATCGCATTCAGTGTTTGTGTAGCTTAGTGCTCATATAGCTGCTTGCTTCCAGTGAGTCTGTCAATAAAATGGGTATATGTAGTGAGAAATATTAGTCTCTGGTTTGAGCTCAAAGGCCTGTTGAACTGAAAGCTGCTGCTGTTCAGGACTGTCACGTGAACTGTGGCTATCATTTGATAAGAGCTTCACAATGGGCGATTATGCTGTTACTTCCAAGCAAAAACCTTTCTATAGTTATGATGCATAAAGCTCTCTGAAAATGATTTGAGGAATCCATAAAGTCGCATTATAGTGACTATAGCAGGACTAGTCAGTGCTGAATGCAGTGGTAATCTAATGTGGACTGTGTTCTGTTGGGAATGCTTTATCATGTTAGCAGTGTTGTGACCTTCAGTTGTAGTTTGGTATAGAAATAATAATGTCTAGAATGGGAGCCTTGTAGGTAAAAGCTTTTCAGGGATAAGACAGCATAGGCTGATAACATGCTATTGAATAAGACCACTGCTATGAAGAGCAAGAAGGTCTGTTTTGCTTGATGTGATTGCTTGTAATGTGCTCTTCGGGGTATTTGTGTGATTGTGCTCTATTTGATCATTTGACTGTGAAGTTAATGGGATATTTAAACCATAATGTTTTATGCAACTAATATACTTTGACATTTTTAAGCACACAGGTAACATTCTTAAGAAATACTCAAAATTGTGAGAACAAAGTGAAAATGTTACACTGAAGGTTTATATTATCTTAATGTATATAGAGGGGTGATATATGCCTGTATTGTGCTTTTGCATGACATTAGGCTTCATTAGATAAAGCCAGTTGTAACTGACCTGTTCAGGCCTTATCTGACATTGGCAGAATGTGCAGCATTGGCTCTCTTGTAAGATCTGTCCGTCTCCGTGGCTTGATTGTAAAGGAAAAACCCAACTCTAATAGAGCCAGTATAAATAATACACGAAGTGTCCCTGTGTCTTTCTCAGCATGGTAACGGAGGTAAAGGACAGCAAGTCCACAAATACTGGGAATCAACGCAGATGTTCATTGATAAAATGCCGGCCTAACCATACGGCTGTTCTTTCTACAGATTGACGGGAGCAACATTTCAGAAAAGCAAGGCCGCAGAGAGGGTAAGTGCTTCTCACTTTTGTGTTAGGATGTGTTACAGTGGACTGTTTGTTAAGCAAGAAATCACAATGTCATGCGTGAAAATGGGAAAGGTAGGTATTCCTATTCCAAATGACTGGCACTCAGAACATAATTTGACTAGAATCATCAGACAGCCAACAGATTAGTTTGAGAGGTTGCAGATGAGTTGATTTTCAGTCCTTAAGAAGCCTGACCACATGCCTGATCAGAAAAACCACTATACTGGGTCTTGAACTTCGGTTTCTATTCTTGTCTCAGTAATAGAAATGAGCAGTGGGGCCTGTGCTCCTCAGGCTATTTGGATGTTCGGTGCTTGTAGTTCCTAGAGTATTGAACTTTTAATGAGAGCCACCAATGTCATATCTGTAAACTCTTATACTACAGTGCTGCTAGTATTTGGATAATTAGTGTCAGTTTATGTCAGCTTGTTATAAAGTATTAGTCACACATGTGGAGGTCCTATGTCATTTAGGATTTTGCACCTCCGTTTCTGTCAATTTATGTTGTGCTATTAGAGAGCTGCATGAAGCAAAATTGCATGAAATGAACTCTCTGTTCCTTAGTGTTTAGTGCTCAGAATTGAAGACAATCGGTTTCCTTGGTTACTTGTTAGTGCGCACACACACACACTCTTGTGTGTTGATGCTGCTACGGTGGGCCGTTCTTTGCAGTTGGATTTTTGTCCTGCATGGCAACACCTCCATTATCTGCAGCTGCGGGCTGGCAATTCCAACAGACTCTGTATTCATATTTGTGTGTATTTACTTAAATACTGAGGGATTTCAGAAGAGTGTTCGACTGGATGGTCTGGAGTGCAGTTGTAGGCGTGAGTTTGCGAGCACTTTGTGCAACGTCAAGGGGGTTTATGTCTCCGTTACAGGGGGAAGGGATGTGTGTCAGAGTGCAGGCTCTTTAAAGGAGCCATCAATCATCTACAGCTTCACCTTTAAGAGACTCACGAGGAGACCAAAATAGTTGTACTGAGCTACTGAAAGTCTTCAGTTTCATTTTGTGCTTAACATACGCTTTAAGTCAAGCTTTTTGGCTTTGACTTCTGTCAGATTTCGCTGTAGTAAGTTCATGTCTGACAGTTGCTGCGCCACGGCAGCTGTTAAATCGTGACAACGCTCTCCAGGAGGGTTACCACATGGAGGTTAGCAGCACCTGTCGGGAACATTCCTGTTTGTGCTCCTGCTAATGTGGCTAATGAATGCCATTAAATACCTGAGTAATTATTCCTATACATTTAAACATCTTCAATATGTTTTTTTTTTTTCATTCTTTTCTTAGTATTGCATGTAGTGAAGGGACTTTATCTTGTAGTATGACTGTCTTCACTGTGCTGCACAAGCTTAAGTGGGCAATATTTGGTCTGTATCATTGTTAATTTTGTCTGTGCAGTTATTGTGATACACATTTCAGTATCCTTAGACAGAGCTTGACTTTGTTTGACATGACTTTGCACTGGAGTTTATTGTGAGGAAGGGTTGCTGGTGGTCAGAGGTTGATTTGACTGTGATGAGTTTTCTCAAATTTGGCAGTAAAATGGGTGATTCTGCAGGAGGCAGGATGAGTCTCACTGTAACAGTCCAAAACTGACATTCAGAAAGAAAACAGGAAATAGCCACAGAGCACTTTCTTCTGCCATATGGTTGAGTCTTTAAAGGCAATATCATGAAAAATCTAATTATTCTTGATCTTTTGAAATGAAGGTAACTCAAATCCCTTCCCAGTCCAACAAAACCTTTTTAGTGAGACTAAATTACAAAAATCTGTCTTAAATACATACTTTTGAGATGTCCCTAGGATGCACACATTAAAGGGATAGTTTATCTAAAAAATGAATTTCTTCACCATCATGTTGTTCCAACCAATAAGACTTTTGTTCATTATTGGAAAACAAATAAAGATACTTCTCTCATCACTTTTATCTATCCATTGAAAGTCCACACAATCAAAACTTTGATTCTTCAAAAAGTTCTTAAAAATATCGTAAAAGTAATCCGTATGAATTGAGTGGTTTAATACAAGTCTTCTGAAGAAAGATGCTTTCTATGATGAAGAGGTTTAATTTAGGCCTTTATTCACTTATAAATATTGATCACCACACATAGAGCATTTAATATGGTCAACACTAGATGCACTGACTTTTTTAGCAACCAGAAAATTGCTCTTTGGTTTAGACCAAAATAGTTTTGAAGGGGTGAGATCATTGACCAAAACAATGTTTAATTAGCATGTGGAAGCACTTCACTATGACCAAAATATTGCTAGAACAGTATGTAAAATTTTAGCTGAAATATTGAATTCTTGCATATCCAGCAAGCATGGCTGAGCTTCCACCGTTACAATGTTGACAGCATTTGACAACCTTTTAATTTTTGGGTGAACTATCCCGTTGATTGTCTGCATTAATGTGCAGTGTGGAATGGGCTTAGTGCCGCATCCTAGTTTGCCTAGTTAGACTACGCATAATGCGTCGACGTTAATATTTCTGAATGTTGCAAAAAATGCACCAGTATGGAGACCCTACAGACTTTGGCTGCTTGTGTTCTTCATCACCTTTCTAAACCTGAACAAGTCTTTACAGAACAGTCTGCTCCTCCTTAACTTGAGATGTTTTGGGTAATATGAGCTAAAAGCAATGTACAAATACTAACATGCAAGTGTAACAGGGACAAAATAACAAAATAAAATAGTACATTTATGACATGACCACATTAAAGATTACAAATATTCAAGATATTTAGTTATTTCAGATACTTCACTTTCTCTTTTACATAATGGTAAAAATTTAGCTTATGAAATGTCCAGTATGTGCGTGTGGTTTTCAGGACAACAGAATTAATGGAGGGTTAATGCATTTTTATACCTGATTGATTTCTCTAAGCTGCTTTGGATCTTGGCAAAGATGCTTGCTGTATTTTGAAATGCTTCTGTGGCATCTAATGCCCTGCACATCATAGAAATCAAATATGCACTCAAGGCAGTGAAGTGAACCAGGATTCAGTTGATTAACAACTCCATTAGAATTATTTAGACACTCTTTTGCTACACTTTGGATATTCTAGTTCCTATAGAATTGTAGATGTTTTAATTTCTGCCATGAAGTAACCTTCTGTTTTGGACCGTGAGTGAGCTGCGCGTCTAGGTCGCCAGTTTATGATCCTTGGCATTCTGAACTGCTGGCACAAAGTGTTGCTCTGATCAGGATATAGTAGTAGAAGTTGTTATTTTTGTTGTTGTACAGAGAGAAACGAGATTGAGGTGCCTCATAATGAATGACCGATGGGTGGTTTGTAATGTGCATCTATACCCCCCCTCCCCTCCAATCAGTCAGCTGTGTGTGTGTTGTATTCTTAGCTGCTAGGTTGTTCCAGATGCTTCAGTATAACTCCATTTGTCCACAGTGCTGACTGTATGTGCCAGTGTTCGAGAGTGAGTTTGTTGTTAGATGAACTGTGCTGACCATATGCTCTGCCCCCCCCCACCCTCCACCCCAAAGGCCTATAACACTGCCTTACATAGACAGTCCATGAATAAGCCACACAGTCACTCAGCAGTCATTAAAACATGGCATGGCCTATGGTCTTCTCGGAGCATTCTCGCTATGCTTCCAAGGTCAGAAGACACATCACAGCTGCATGACATGAGTTTCTCAAAGGGATGATAAATCATTGATGTGAACAGCATTGGGGAGTAGCTAACAAAAAGTTGCGGTGCTACCATAGCGGTCCTTACCGTAGTTTAGAATTAGTGTAGATTTTCCGGGATCAAGCTTTTTGATTTTCCCCCAAAACATTTGCTGTTGTTTTTCCGATGCTACATTTACTGTTGCGATGCACTTGCTCTCTCAAATGTGTTGTTGTAAAGTCAGGTTCGTTCTAGTGAATTTCATTCAGATGTGAATGAACACACACACACACAGAGATTTCATTATTCAAATATTTATGCTGTATTTAAGGTCGGCTGTTTTACATCTAGTTAGGTGCTGCTCATCATTTTGTTTCTGTTATATTAGGGTCTGTTATAGTTTAAGGTAAAATTCTGTTAAAGTGTTATTCTGTCACTTCATTTAAAACTCTCTTTCTTGTATTATTCTAATAAAGGATTTTTTTTTACATTATGGCACAAAAACAACAGATTATATCATTTGTTGCATTTAGAAAGTTATTTTAAGTAGCTAAAATGTAGCCCCAAATAGTCCCTCAGGTTGTTTTTGTCCCTTTTGTAACAGAGATCTTATTTTGGTCCCATATGGTTCCGTGTGCTTATTTATATTTTGATAAGTTGTACAGAATGTGAGTACTCTGAACACCAGTATTATGTTACTGCTGTATCAATTATAGTTGCTTACTACAGATCTGATATGTAAAGCTTTTTTGCTACAGAGTGGGTATGTGAGACTTTATATTTTGTCAGCAGAGTAAAAGTCATTGCACACTGAGTCTGAAATTTTCGTCCAAAATTTTCGCACGTTGAAAAATAAATACGACCTCACATTATGTCAATCAAGTTTACACACTGCCTCCAAAATTTTCATCCGTCATAAAAAAAATTTGAATCGGGTTCGATTTTTTTTTTTTTTTTTTTTTTCCTCCTGTTTTTCGCATCCGTAGCAAGCATTTTGAGAGGTGTTTTGACAGTTCAGAGCCACCGTACAAGCGAACGCCAAAATCCAGAATGGCGACTGTCAAGTTCATCCACTTCATCTTGCAGCACAAAGCACTGTATATAGATCCTTACACACTGAGTTCACAGAAATTGGTGGTCGTCTTTTTAACATGTGGCTCTAGTATCGCTAGCAAAGCATCAAACTGAGCCACTGACATCCTGAAGTAAACGTTGAATCGCCCGTGATAATCCCGCTGCTTCTTAATAAGGAGGGGGAACTCTCCGTCCTCTCTATATTTTTAGGATTGGATGAACCCAATATTTCCTTCTTTTTTTTTTCTTTTTTTTTTTTTTTCTATTTAAGAAGCGAGAGGACAACAAAATCATCCTCAATGCTTGAAGACTCCATTTAGTAGGCTACTGTTTTGCTAATTTTTTCGCAACGGATTAATTAATACGCATCGGACTCAGTGTACGGTTTCTGTGCGTGACGAATTTTAGGATTACGAATACAAAAAACGCATAAGAAAATTTTGAACTCAGTGTGCAATGACCTTAAAAGAAATTTCTGACTCAGTGTGCAATGACCTTAAAGGTCATTGCACACTGAGTCCGAAATTTTCTTATGCATTTTTTCGTATTCGTAATCCTAAAAATTTGTCACGCACAGAAACCTTGTACACTGAGTCCGATGCGTATTAATTATTCCGTTGCGAAAAAAATTCGCAAAACAGTAGCCTACTAAATGGAGTCTTCAAGCATTGAGGATGATTTTGTTGTCCTCTCGCTTCTTAAAAGAAAAAAAAAAGAAAAAGAAAGGAAATATTGGGTCCATCCAATCCTAAAATATAGAGAGGACGGAGAGTTCCCCCTCCTTATTAAGGAGCAGCGGAATTATCACGGGCGATTCAACGTTTACTTCAGGATGTCAGTGGCTCAGTTTGATGCTTTGCTAGCGATACTAGAGCCACATGTTAAAAAGAAGACCACCAATTTCTGTGAACTCAGTGTGTAAGGATCTATATATACTGTGCTTTGTGCTGCGAGATGAAGTGGATGAACATTCGCTTGTACGGTGGCTCTGAACTGTCAAAACACCTCTCAAATTGCTTCCTACGGATGCGAAAAATGGAAAAAATCAAACCAGATCCGAATTTTTTTATGACGGACGAAAATTTCAGCGGCAATGTGTAAACATGATTGACATAAGGTGAGGTCGTATTTATTTTTCAACGTGTGAAAATTTCGGACTCAGTGTGCAATGACTTTAAGAGTGTTTTACACAGTGTTGCAACTGTGATACACCCTCTGTTCAGTAACTCTCTTTAAAGTAAATGGAAATTATTCTTTGGGATTAACAACATACATAAAAAAATATTAAACAAGCTCCTAGCTGGTGTGATCTGAATACGTAGACCAGTTTTTTTCTTTCAATATGAAAAACCTTTGCGTTTGAGTCTCTACAAACTGATTTCCTCTAAAGAAAGCAAGAACAGCTTCATCTCAGATGATAGTCTGTCGTTTACATGATTATGTTCAGACCATCCAGGAAGTGCCGTCTTATTCTCCTACATATGTGTTTTATGTGTGCATGCAGTTTTGTGACATGCAGTATGCATGCTGTCTATTCTGTCAGAAAACGTCTCTCTTATTCTTTCTTTTTCCCTTCCAGTATGTGTTTTCCTGTGTGTATGTGTGTCTGATGTGTGTGTCCTGTAATGTTTGGTGTGTTTCTGTAGCATTTGACATACGGATACTAGACAAAGGCACTGGATGGATAGCATCGACGCTGAAGCCCTCTACCTGACCACAGCGCAGCACGGGCAACCTCAATGCGAGCTTTCCCTTCCTGCTGTGGAAGTACCTGCCCTTGGCGGGTAAGAACACATACACTTCATGTCTTTTCACCCAGGGGTATGAGGATACCCTCCCATCTGCAGGTTTTCCCTCAGTGGGAAACAAATCTTTCAAGCAGCTTCTTTTTGAAGCTGGAATGAGAAGAAAAATAACTTTCTCTTTCTTTGTTATTGCTCCTTTTTCTAAATAGTAACCACGTCTGCAGTGTGCAGCCCACCAGATGTCACTGCATGGCTTGCGATGATATCATGGCCTGTTTGAATATCTGACAGACCATTGAGGAGGAAATAAAATTGTTACGTTATAATTAATTGCTGAGATATTAGTTCTCTCTTTTAGAAGGGTGTTATTTTATATATTGCTTTATATATGATTTATATGCATTACTTTCTCAATGAATCAACATATTGAAAAACTATACAATTTTTTTTTTTTTGGCAATTACTGAATGTGTTGTAACAAATAACATTCTTACGTTGTTACACAGGTCTATTGCTGTTTTTGTGCTAAACAAAGCCAAACGGTGGACCTCAGCCTGCCTGTGGCTTATTTTGTTTGTCGCCTTGGACTGCGAGCTTATAACACGACCCTTGTCGCATGACCCTGAGCAGCCTGTTCCTCCCTCCCTTCCACCACCCCTCCATGCTGGAATAGTGTACAGTCCGTGACCCGCTGCTGGAACCCGATTGTGTCCTGGGGGCGCTTCAGCTCAGGGATTACCAGAGAGCTGCTCGTCCCCATTCATTCCTGCCGCTCACTCACGCTTATCAGCATCAATCTGACACTTTATTTATCTGACACTGCACTCAGTTCTGCTTTGCTAAGAGAAAAACTCACAAAAAAGTCCCCCTCCATCAGCACTTTCCTTTGTGGGAGCAGGGGTGCAGCTTTTAGTGGCCTGTTCGGCCCATCCTAATCCTCAGTCCCAGCCCAGTGACCAGAGCTACGGCCTGTGTTTGTCATCCAGCACAGTGCCGAGCCTCATCGTTGTCTCTCTCTGCTCCATGTCGATTTGAGTTTTCTGGGGTCTGATCAGCCCCCATGAGGTGTACTCTTCCCTATCTTACCCAGCTGTTCCCATGTCACTTATGACTGAACCTTGAGAGACGTACTTGACAGATAGTCACTGTGGCTGTTTTAGTGTTCAGGTGTGAGAAAGTCTGTTTTTGTGGATTCTGTCAGCATTCATTTGAGATTTACTGACTAGTGAAGTGCTGAAGAAAATGGCTTCCTTTAAGCTGGATTTTCTGCCAGAGATGATGGTGGACCATTGCAGTTTGAGTTCCAGCTCAGTGTGAGTACAGACTTGACTTTAGATTGGCGTAACTTGATTTGGGTTACATATTAATACCTTAAATTCTCCTTTGATTGATGGTCACTGTATTAGGGTGTAATGTTCTGTATTTTTATATTTAATAGTTCATTTTATTAATCTGTGTGGTTTGTAAAATCTTATGAGTGATTAATTGGTTTGTTTACTTTTTATTTGGAGCTGAGAGTACAGTGATTGTAAATGTCAATTTTGTGTTAATGTAAGTTTAATTCAGGGTGAAAGTTAATGCATATTAAAGGCCTGCAGTGAGGGCTGCTAATTCATGTTTTCTACATAATTCTGTAGTAAACATTGTTTTTCACTATTAGCATGTATTGGTATTCATATTTTATTCGCCAGCCTAGTCTCCTTACAGTGCTGCAGAATGAAGAATTAAATGATTTGGGCATTTCATAATTGTTGTACTGCTGCCTAGGACAGCATAGGAAGGGAAGTTACTTTACTAAAAATGTGGTTAAGAAGGTTGTAAGTGCTTGTTGGTGTGGTCTTACAAATATTTCTCAAATATTTCAACAGTTTAAAAAGGAAAGTGAAGCCCTAGTGTTCACTTCTTGCGAGACCATGTTGAGTGGCTGTTGCCTGTCTGTTATAGGATGAACTGTATTGCTCCTGATATTATCTATAGGTTTACATATGAAATGCAGGATTTCAATCTTTGCTGTTTCAGGATTCTTCATTAACGTGTTTCAGTGTTTTGTCTTATTAAAGCCATAAGGGTTGTTTGTGTGAGGTTTTATAACCTCATAGGGAACAATTTAACCAAGCACGGGGCAAGAAACTGCTGACTCAGCCATGGTAAATTGTCTTCTCTTTTCTGTTTATATGTTGTTTGTTGTGTAAGGAATGCAGAAAAGAGTTCATTGTTGCTGTTAAATAGACTTCACATTGAAGGCAGCATTCATGTGGTATTCATGTTAATTTGGGGTGATAGGAAAGAGATGACTACCATCTAGGGCTGGGTATCGTTCAAAATTTTTTGATACATGTTCCTGAACAATACTTTTTCGATACCAATTTTATGAAATCTGTTTTAACAAGATTGCATTACCTAAAAAAAAAAAACAACTTTGGTTTTATTTTTCAGTTTGTTGAAGTTTTGAGCCACGTCTCTGGGCGTAACCAGCATAAACTAGTGTTTTTCCTTAATGCCTCACCAGAGCCAGTCATAAGCACTTGATTTAGGCGCATGCTGCATGCTTATTGGCTCACTGATGTTGACAAGATTAACCCCTTAGATATTGAAAATTGGTACTGAATGACAAGACATTTTTTGATACACAATGATATCGAGGCAATTCGGTCAGTGCCTAAAAAGTATCGAGCTCGATACCCAGCCCTATTACCATCTTGATTATCTCTTATCTCCTCCTAGATGTCATATTGTTCTTCCATTCTGTTTTAGTTGTTTTTGTTTTGAGTCTTCTGCAACATCGTGTTCTGATGTGCTGTGACTGTGGCTTCTTCTCTACATCCAGTAACTGGTCAGTTTACGAGAAAAAAGAATTTCCAATCCTAAAATGGTTTTGCCCCAGTAAACACCCAATGATCCTCTGGCCCAGATTGGATGATCTTCTGGAGAATCTGTGTTATCTGCTTGTCTGAACAAGTTCTGGTTGCTGGAAAATAGACAAAGTAGAAGGTTTTATTAGCTCTGCTGTCCTCGGATCGATAAACGCCATTAATCTGGCTTTTAGCTGCTGGCTAATGCTGCTCTTTGTCAGCAGCACAATGCTGTGTTTATCTTAAAGTGGTCTGTCACTCCACTGATCAGCAGCTGCTAAAGAGAGTGATGAAGCAGTGCTTCAGGCCTGTCAGTGACGTCACTCACTGCTTCCCCTCATGCTCCACTTTGTCAAGCTGCACTGTGAAGATGTTCTTTTAATTCATTCTCATCACAGACTTTGGTTAATCTTTTTAGATATCTAACATTTTCCTCTCTCTTTAATGTCTGTTTTTTTTTGTGGTATATTGATTGAAGTTGGAATGAAACTCACCCCATCTATTTTGTAAATGCATTACAGATCATATTGTGAACAATTTTTGTTCTTTTTTTAATAATCATAATGGTATACAGAAGAAAAGATCTGTTGCTACTTCTGTTTCATCACAACTTTAAATTCAGTTAGTTGAAAACTGTTAGTTCATGAACATTTTTCAGTTATTTCTCACCTCAAATAAATCTTGCGTATAACCTGAGAAAATCATTTATAACTATTTATAGATGTTTGAGCGGGGATTTCACTCTTATGTTTGATCTTCACATAGTGCTGAAGAATTTATTTTTGTTTTAGTCATTTAGCAGACGCTTTTATCCAAAGACACACTTTCCTTTTATCACAACAAATGGCCAAGCAAGCGCACGAGTTGACACTGACAAGGCACGTGATAAAGTACGAGACCAAATGCGATTTCAGCAAGTCTCCACACAGTAAACAAAACAAGCATTTCCTAGCAACGACAACTGCGCTAAACACTAAAGAGACAAGTAAATACACTTTCGAGCTGCTTTTAACTTCTGCTGATAAGACTGCTTCTCGCAAAGAGTATTGCTTTTAATAATAATTAAATAAAAATTATAATGCAATGAATGCTTTAGCACCCTGCTTTCTTCTAGCTTAAATTGCTAATCATTAGTATCCACCTTAATTTTAACGTTAGAGCGGATGTGGTCGTTTGTAATTTGAATGTGTGTGGCTTCCGGTGTCATAGGCTTCTAGTTATTTTTAGCTATATGAAACTGCTTGTTATGCTGCTTGATATTGCAAACAGGTATTATTTTAATGTATCATCGTAATTATAAACGCACTGGATTGTAGTGCAGATAGCTTACTGTTTACTGCACTGTTATTCTTCTAATTATTGACCAATGGCGGCTAACGAATCAGAAGTCTCTCACATTCACAGAAAATAGCTTACTTCTACAATGCAAAATAATTTTTTTCATAAGAAAACCATTTAGTGCTTATACACTGTTTGTGCGACTGCTCTGCAACATTTACAATTTTTATTCACACAAAATGCGAAGTACACAAGCATTTACAGAAAGTAATTTTGTCATGGCAGATAAGTTGTACAGCTTGAGCAATATACTGTGTCATTCTAACACTGGTGCACACTGTTTCATTCTTGCGAATGATATGAGACTGTTGTGTGCATCCTTTCATTTGCAATGTGTTTAGATTTTACCTGTCAGGGAGACTGGAGACATTGAGGGTCATGTCCTTAAGACTCGTTAAACAGGCATGTATGTATATTTTTTTTGTAGAACCAAGAAGATGAATGGGTCTCTGGACCACCCAGACCAGCCCGACATTGATTCTATAAAGATGTTTGTGGGTCAGATCCCCCGGACGTGGTCAGAGGATCAGCTGCGTGAGCTGTTTGAGCCCTATGGTGCAGTTTATGAAATCAATGTTCTTCGGGACAGGAGTCAGAACCCCCCGCAGAGTAAAGGTACTTGACAGTCAGTACACTGCAGATTGAGACATTTTCTTTATCAGTCACTCTCAAAACTTATACAGTCTGTTCCAAAAGTTAGTGAGCACATAGCACACACAATGCAGTGCTGCATAAAAACAAGTTGTCTTAGATGGCAGCCTTAAGTAGCCTGCTTTTTGGAACGCTCCTTACATTAGAAACGTGCCAACGATTCCTTAAAATGCTGCTCACTAGGATTTGGAACAGAGTTCTAGAAATTGGTCTCAGTGGAAATGTTGTCATCTTGGACTTGGTTCACAGACCATTTATTGCATTTGCAGGTTGTTGTTTTGTCACATATTACGCCCGTAAATCTGCATTAGAAGCACAAAATGCCCTTCACAACATGAAGATTCTTCCAGGGGTGAGAAAAGGACCTACTTTTTATTTTATTTTATCAATACATTAATCCTCATGTGTGTCGTCAGATGAGCTGGCCTTCTACTATTTATTGCTCTTAAAAATGCATCAAATCTACACACGTATTGACATGCTTTTATAAAAGCTTTTACAGTACACCCAGTGGAACTGTTAAAGCTTTTCAAACAGCTGATTTCTCATGATGGCTGGGAAATATCAGTGTTGATAAGTCACGTTTTTTTTTTTTTCCTTTTCTTCTCTCTCTCTCTCTCTCTCTCTCTCTCTCTCTCTCTCTCTCTCTCGCGCTCTCTCGCGCTCTCTCTCTCTCTCTCGCTCTCTCTCGCTCTCTGTACAGATGCATCATCCCATACAGATGAAGCCTGCAGACAGTGAGAAAAACAATGGTGAGTGATTTAAATTTACCACAGTATTATGACAATCCTCCATTCATATACACTAATGTTCAAAAGTTTAGGGCCTTTTTTTTAAGAAAGAAACAAATAAGTTTCAGCAAAGATACAGTTAACTGATAATGTTACAAAAGATTTCCATTTCAAATCGCTGTTTCCACAAAAAAAAAAATAAAACTAAGCAGCAAAACTTTTCAAAATTGATAAGAAATACTACTTGAGCACCAGGTTAGCATATTAGACTGATTTCTGCAGGATCATGTGACACTGAAGTAATGATGCTGAAAATTCAGCTTTGTCATCACAGGATTAAACTACATTTTGAAATATATTAAAATATAAAAGTTATTTTAAATTGTAATTTCACAATATTGCTATTTTTCTGTATTTTTGATCAAATAAATGCAGCCTTTGTTGAACATAAGAGACTTTCTTTGAAAAAGATTACAAAATCTTACAGACCTCAAACCTTTGAACAATACTGTATCTTTTGAGGAAATTTACACAGTGACTGTGAAACAGCTGCTCAGAGGCTGTGCTGCCATAACACGCTTTTCTTGTATTTCAGCGGTAGAAGATAGAAAGCTGTTTGTTGGAATGATTTCAAAGAAGTGCAATGAGAATGACATAAGGCTCATGTTTTCTCCATACGGCCAAATTGAGGAGTGCCGCATACTGAGAGGCCCTGACGGACTGAGCCGTGGTGAGAACTCAAGCGCATGTATATAATCACTACAACCATTTAAAGCAAATTACACACACATGATGGGATACGATACACACAAATACAGGAATACAGGCAGTACTGTGAATGTTTTGACTTGTAGCGCATACAAGAATGAATTTAGTTTTCCCCTCGGGGTACTAGTGGTGCACTAATAAACATGAAGTACATCTTCACCAGTCACTCTGCCCATTCTCATTTAAGTTATTTCGAGGAGGCAGTGTTTTGCGTAACTAATAGTTGCAGACACAACCCATCAGAGAAAAATGAGACTCAATTGGCTCCTGTCGGCCCAAATGAAAATGACTTAATTTATCCAGGACTCAACATGGCAACTGATATCAGAGGTTATATAACCGTGACTGCATGCAACAAATTGATAATATATGCACGGTCGCTTTTAATCATTCATTTGGGAATTTTATTCTCCTAGTTTCTAGCTGTCGTTTACCTGCGGTGTAGAGAATCACTGTGATTTAAGTTAACCAAAGTGTAACCAAGGGAACATAACGCACATTGAGGCCCACGCTATTTATTTTAGAATTGGCTTGAGTGAACTTGCTGTCCATCACCATGGGAACTGCTTAAGTGATAGGCACGACCCATATTGACTCAGCAGCTCTCAAACCCATTCGCTTTCAAAAGAGACCGGGCCTGAGCCCTGTTTTGATTGAGGTTGTGTTTCTGTGTTATTGTTTCGTTAGTACTTCTAGTTTATGGTGTTATGGTTTAATGGCAGAAGTTGGTGTCCTTTTGTGATCTACTTTCATACTTGTCAACTCTGTGTCCGCAGGCTGTGCCTTCGTCACATTCACAGCGAGACAGATGGCCCAGTCTGCCATCAAATCCATGCATCAGTCACAGACCATGGAGGTAAACACATTCACACATACATGCGTACCATTTCTGCATTTAAGCTTGATATTTCTGTGCTTATGAGATGATAAATGCCTATGCCTTAATGCATAGTATACAGCAAGTACTGTTTCTATGTTTTATCATATAGAAGTTACACTACCAATCAAAAGTAGTATCAGTAAGGTTTTTAAAAACAAAATATTATTAAAGGAAAACGCCACAGTTTTTCCATATTCCAATATGTTTTTCCCTCAACTTAGACGAGTTGATAAGTACCTCTCCCGTCTAACTTCCATCAATAGAACCAATATTACTGCGCCGAGGTCGAAGTGCTGCGAAGTACTCTTCCGCCATACATTATAGTTATCATTTTTTATCTGCTTAGAAAATCGCCCCGTTTTATTTTGTGTCACCATACTTACTCGTGTAACGACTCATGTAACCGTCTTTAAATAGGGAAAACATGGAAGTGTTTGGTAGCTTCTAAATTCATCTCTGTTTGGATCCTAAGGAATGAATGGTGCTAAGCTAAACGCTAGCATAGTGGCGCCGTGCGCTAGAGCGATTAAGTGCACGCACTGAGATGGGAGAGGTACGTATCAACTCGTCTAAGTTGAGGGAAAAACATACTGGAATATGGAAAAACGGTGGCGTTTTCCTTTAAAAATAATTGTGCTGCTTAAGTTATTTTGGAAACAGTAATGCCATTTTTCAGGATTCTTTAAATAGAATGTTTAAAAAAACAGCATGAAACAAAGCTTTATTTATAAATGTTGCAAAAAAAATCTTTCTTACCCCACACTTTTGAATGGTAGGTATTTTGAAAGACTCTTCAAAGGCGCTGCTGTAACAGATTGTTAGAGTATACATATTGGTGAAAACTTGCTGTTTATTGATATTTTCGGCTGTCTTGGCTGTTTTCATTTATTTTTCTAAATTAAATTCTATGCTGCATTTTAATTTCTGTTTGCATGTGTCCTGTAGGGCTGTTCTTCTCCCATTGTGGTAAAGTTTGCAGACACACAGAAGGATAAAGAACAGAAACGTATCGCCCAACAGCTGCAGCAACAGATGCAACAGCTCAATGCTGCCTCCATGTGGGGAAATCTTACAGGACTGAACTCACTTGGGCCACAGTACCTTGCAGTGAGTACACAGGACAGATCCTGTTTCATCTGAGGTCTATGCACATAGAAACCATGCCAATATTTAGGACCGTTTAAAACATGCAAACTGCATTACGTAAACTGCATAAAGCACTTGGAGAATGAAAACATTCATGTTTAGTACATGAGGGCTAGTCTTTGCTCCATCTAGGGCTATCACGATAAGATTTTCCTAGCCAAAAGAATTCACTGTAACGTTATTATTGTGATGTCTATAGTAATTTTGAAAGAACAAAAAAAATGCTTTCAGTCAAATTCATCGACATTATTTGCCTCATTTAAATCTAAGTGTAGGGAGGTGGAGAGTGTTTTCAACCATAACTATACAAAAAAAAGCGGGTGCGGGTAGAGTCCTGCTTTTGTCTGTCATCTCCATCATGATTTTGTGCAGCATCAGTAGCTATGTGACTTCATCTTTTTCCTGTTTTATGACGGGTTGAAACCAATATGCAATACTGCCACTTACTATGTTAGAGTGTCAAGCAGATGCTGGAACTTGATTATTTACAAAATTATCAAGAAGTGTAGAATTAACATGACATCAGTATTTTATTTTTTAAAATATCGCTGTTGTCTTTAGTACCACTATATTGCGACACCCCTAGCTCCATCTAAAATATATTTTGTTTTATTTCGACTGTAATGCATTATTATTTGTGTCTGCAGGGATTATATTAGATTCCATTAGACCCTTTTAATCAGTTTAATTCGCCTGTAAAACATTGCTGTGTTTTTCTGCTGTGTTTGAGCACATGGGCTACAGGTCTGTGTTTGGCCACTATTTGCATTTAATTTGGCTTCCCAAAATCCTTGATTGTTTATGATTGGTTACTCCTAAAATTCAGGTACTGTTTACTGGTTTTCCTCATGTGGGCCAGCATAGATGTGTAGCCCTGTTTGAATGTGTTAGTGCTGCTCCATGGGTGTGCTGTGAAATCTATTTCTATCTTCATCTTTCTCCCTTCTAATTCTTCTCAGTCCCCTTCTAATTTTTTTATACCCCTTTAATGTCCACATTTCATTCCTCTTTGTTTCTGTCTCCACATGTGCCTCCTGCTTGTCTTTATTTTGCCTTTTTGCCTGAATTCCTCTCCTCCCCTTCCCCCCCCCCCCCTCCTCTCCTCTCCTCCCCTTCCCCTCCCCCCCCCTCTCCTCGCCTCCCCTCTCCTCCTCCTCTCCTTTCTTCCCCTCTCCTCTCCTCCTCCCCTCTCCTCTCCTCTCTTCCCCTCTCCTCCTCCTCTCCTCTCCTCTCCTCCTCCTCTCCTCTCTTCCCCTCTCCTCCTCCTCTCCTCCTCTCTCCTCCTCCTCTCCTCCTCCTCTCCTTTCTTCCCCTCTCCTCTCCTCCTCCCCTCTCCTCTCCTCCTCCTCTCCTCTCCTCCTCCTCTCCTCCTCCTCTCCTCCTCCTCTCCTCTCCTCCTCCTCTCCTCCTCCTCTCCTCTCTTCCCCTCTCCTCCTCTCTCCTCCTCCTCTCCTCTCTTCCCCTCTCCTCCTCTCCTCTCCTCCCCTCTCCTCCTCCTCTCCTCTCTTCCCCTCTCATCTCCTCTCCTCCCCTCTCCTCCTCCTCTCCTCTCCTCTCCTCCTCCTCTCCTCTCTTCCCCTCTCCTCCTCTCCTCTCCTCCCCTCTCCTCCTCCTCTCCTCTCTTCCCCTCTCATCTCCTCTCCTCCCCTCTCCTCCTCCTCTCCTCTCCTCTCCTCCTCCTCTCCTCTCTTCCCCTCTCCTCCTCCTCCTCCTCGCCTCACCTCTCCTCTCCTCTCTTCCCCTCTCCTCCTCCTCCTCCTCGCCTCACCTCTCCTCTCCTCTCTTCCCCTCTCCTCTCCTCTCCTCCTATCGTACCCTCTCCTCTCCTCTCCTCTCTTCCCCTCTCCTCCTCCTCTCCTCTCCTCCTATCATACCCTCTCCTCCTCCTCTCCCTCTCCTCTCCTCCTCCTCCTCCTCTTCCTCCTCCTCCTCTCCTCTCCATCACAGTCCTGGATGCAGTCCTGACTCTCTCTGTTCTCTGTTTTGATGTAATGTCTAGCTTTATTTGCAGCTTCTACAACAGTCTGCATCCTCTGGAAATGCGCTCAACAATCTCCATCCAATGTCAGGTGAGAGTCTGATGTGCTCTGCTCCACTCAGATCCGTTAGAGAGGATAGCGGGTGTTAGTTAGCCACTTTTAAACCTCTCTTGTATCGCATGTCCGTAAGATCAATTGAGACTCCCTGTTAGTTTTAGGGCAGTGAAAGGAGGATGTGTGCGTGAATGTTGACGAGAATGATGTGCAGTTTTGATGTGGATGGTCTGCTGTCTGCGTCAGGTCTGAATGCCATGCAGAATCTGGCTGCATTAGCGGCAGCAGCGAGTGCTACGCAGGCAACGCCCACAGGTAGCAGTGCTCTGACCACCTCCAGCTCTCCTCTCAGCGTCCTCACCAGCTCAGGTATGCCCTCCGGACAGCCTGCTCAATCTGCCTGGGACGCCTACAAGGGTTGGTCCCGCTTTTTAATCTACTCCTGTCCTTAACTTTGCTTCTTATCAGTCTGTGAAATAGAATTGCTCTTTGTAAGGTTTCTGGTCAATAACAAATGTCACTTTACAATAAAGTTAAGTCTGTTGGTTTTAGTTAATGCATTAGGTATCATGAACTAACAATTAACAACTTTTATTTTTTCATGAAATAGCATTTATTGAGGCTGCACTATGCTTTCCCCCCCCAAAATTAAATAATTGACATTCATTTAAATAATGAGTAAGGCAAAAAGAAGGTCAAGGGCCAGATCCATTAAACATTCTTAAGACTAAAATTCTTAAGAAAAACGGTTTCCCAGAAATGCATCGTTTTTTTTTTTTTTTTTTTGTGGTGTTAGTGACAGTTGCGCTAGGAAGCAGATACACCTCAAGTCATCAGTGCCGAAAAAGGCTAGAAGTTACATAGTGTAGCTTTAATTAATCTAGGTTATTGTTCATTTGTAATACTTGGACTAATGTTAGTTTATGCTTGATATTAAAGATGTATTGGTATATGTAGAATTTTAAACCTAGATTAATAAATGCTATGTAAGCATTGTTAAATGTTAGTTCATGACAGTTAAAGGGATAGTTCACCTAAAAATGAAATTTCTGTTATTAATTACTCACCCTCATGTCGTTCCAAACCCGTAAGACCTTCGTTCATCTTCGGAACACAAATTAAGATATTTTTGATGAAATCCGAGGGCTCTTTGACCCTCCCATAGACAGCAAGGGTACTACCACAATCAAGGTCCAGAAACGTAGCAAGGACATCAGTAAAATAGTCCATGTGACATCAGTAGTTCAACAGTAATTTTACAAAGCAACGAGAATAGCAGCAGCCCCATATGCATGCATTGTTTACATGAAGCAGAAGTGCGCGCATGCATCGTGATACTCTCCAAAATGGAGGTGTGATACAGAAGACTGGATGAGGAGGAGGAGAATTGAATAAAGTCATTATTTTTGTCGTTTTTGCGCACAAAGTATTCCCGTTGCTTCGTAAAATTACGGTTGAGCTACTGATGTCACATGGACTATTTTACTGATGTCCTTGCTACGTTTCTGGCCCTTGATCGTGGTAGCACCCTTGCTGTCTATGGGAGGGTCAAAGAGCTCTCGGATTTCATCAAAAATATCTCAATTTGTGTTTCGAAGATGAATGAAAGTCTTACGGGTTTGGAACGACATGAGGGTGAGTAATTAATGACAGAATTTTCATTTTTGGGTGAACTATCCCTTTGATGTTAAAGGATTAGTTCACTTCCAGAATAAAAATTTCCTGATAATTTACTCACCCCCATTGTCATCTAAAATGTTCATGTCTATCTTTCTTCATTTGAAAAGAAATTAAGGTTTTTGAGGAAAACATTCCAGGATTTTTCAACAGGGACCAATGGGTTGAAGGTCCAAATTGCAGTTTCAATGCAGCTTCAAAGTGCTCTACGTGATCACAGTGGAGGAATAAGGGTCTTATTTAGCGAAATGATCAGTCATTTTCTAGAAAAAATAAAAATATATATACTTTTTAACCACAAATGCCCATTTTGCACTAGCTCTGCAATGCACGTCCACAACTTCACACATTAAGTAGTCATGTTGGAAAGGTCATGTGCACGGAAGTACCGATTCAGTGTGTTCAAAGTGAACATGCAAAGACTAAATCAAATGCCCTTTACAGAAGAATGGTAGAACAATGATGTAAGATTTTGAAGTTGGAGACGAAAATCAGATCTAGTTCGGTACTACTTTTGCCTACGTCACCTTTCCAACATGATTACATGAAGTCGTGGACATGCATCTCAGAGCTAGTGCAAGGCGAGCATTTGTGGATAAAGTATATAAATGTTAATGTTTTTTTTTTTTAAGAAAATGACCGATCGTTTTGCTAGATAAGACCCTTATTCCTCAGCTGGGATCGTATAGAGTCCTTTGAAGCTGCACTGAAACTGCAGTTTGGACCTTCAACCCGTTTGCTCCCATTGAAGTCCACTATATGGAGAAAAATCCTGAAACATTTTCTTCAAAAAATGTAATTTCTTTTCAATGGAAGAAAGAAAGATATGAACATCTTGGATGACATGGGGGTGAGTAAATTATCAGAATTTTTATTCTGGAGGTAAACTAATCCTCTAACAAATTAAACCTTATAGTAAAATGTTGCCAATTTCTCAAAACCTAAACAACTGTGTAATGATTTTTTTTTAAACGTCTCTTGCTGTTCATGCATCATTCTACATACCCTTACTCTTGATAATTCCCATCAGTTGCTTCAAAGAGCTGTCTTTTGTGATTTGATCACTGACGTTGCTGTCTGCTGTTTCTTCTCAGTCTCGTTTGCTTTACATGTCTGTGTAAATGAGAGCATGTGAAATTTGAATTGGCAAGATGTCTGCTGGCTTAGTAATGTGTCAAATCTGGTTCTTGCTTTCTCTCCTCTGCACAGCGGGTTCCTCTCCCACCTCCAGTACTAGTTCTTCTGTGAACCCCATGGCGTCTTTAGGTGCTCTTCAGTCTCTTGCTGCGGGCGCTGGAGCAGGTCTCAACATGAGCTCCCTAGCAAGTAAGAAAAAGAAAGCTTTTTGTTTTTGAATTTGTATGAGGTCAGATGTTTCTAAAGGTCCTGTTTACACCTGTTATTATCCATCTCAGGTGACGTGATCACAAGTGGTCAGCTGAGACACATTAACAAAAAAAGAGCACAGTATGATGTGATCGTATGTATTTTGAAGAACCTCTGAATGTACATTTTGGACCCCATTCACATCAATGTTAAGCACTGACCACTTGTGTTTGAAGTGCCTGAAATGGATGTTAAATGGGATCTATGTGTCATTCTGTTTGTTTTTAACTTTCTTTGCCTCGTTTCTGTTTCTGCTGTGTCTCTGTCTCTGAATGCGGTTTCTCTGTATCTATCAGTAGTTTTATGTGTCCTCCCCTGTGTGTGTCTGAATGCTGAGCTGTGTTTCTGTGTGCGCAGGCATGGCTGCTCTGAATGGTGGTCTGGGCAGCGGAGGTCTCTCGAACGGCTCGGGCAGTGCTATGGAGGCTCTGACTCAGGCAGCCTATTCTGGGATCCAGCAATATGCTGCTGCCGCTCTGCCCAGCCTCTACAGTCAGAGTTTACTGTCCCAGCAGAACGTTAGTGCCGCTGGCAGCCAGAGGGAAGGTGAGCACATGAAAGGTCTGATGAGCTTTGAGCACCTTTTCAGGTTGGGAGATTGCCAACCTCTGTCTAAGTTAAAACTGCTAGTTTATGCTAGCAGGGTCAGTTCTTAGGGCATGTGTTGGCCCATGATGCTTTTCAGTGTGTGTGTAGATGTGGCTCTTGTGATCACCATCTTAAGGATTCATTCTTGTTTTAAATACGCTGCAACAGCAAGTCCCAATCAGAGTGCGGGTAAGAGATCATTATCACTGTCCACAATGCCCATTTTCTACATTTTGGTTTGTTTAAAAGTAAGTGGAGATCCATACCAGTAGCTCTCTGCCAATGAATTCATTGAGCATTCTGTGATTAAATACAACTTCAAGCCTGCTGGAAGTTGTTTCTGTGCTGCTACTTTCTATTAACAGTAGTTATTATCAGTGTTGAAAATAAAGGGTTTATATTTTTGTGGAAACCAGGATGTGTTTTGCATTATTCTTTGTTGAATAGAAAGCTTTAAAGCTTTTTAAATATAATTATACAATTATAAATTAGTCTTTCAATCACATTTGATCAATTGCTGATTTAACTGAGGAATTAAAAGTTCTGATTTATTTATTTTTTTAAAAGTACCGTCACCAAACTTTTGAACGGTACTGTATTGATGTCAGTCTTCACCATGAAAGCCCTCTTTCCAGATGTCACCTACTTTTCAGTAAGGCCACATAAGGTTTTGATCCTCTTTTTTCTTTTTTTTTTTTTTGTGAAATATGCATTATATTGCCAAAAGTATTGGGTCACCCCCTTCTAATGAACAGGTTTGACTACTTTAGTAATTTCCATGAGTACAAATCTTAATGTTTAAGCATATAATGATATTCTATGGAATTGTGTGCTTCTAATTTTATAGCAACAGTTTGGACAGGAGCCTTTTCTATTCTAACATGACAATGCCTCTGTGTATAAGGCAAGGTTCAAAAATGATTGATTGAGTCAGTGTGGAAGAACTTGACTGGTCTGCAGAAAGCCAAGTCCTAATCCAAGCTGAACACCTCTGGTGTGACTTTAAATGCAGACCTTGAGCCAAAAACTCTTTACCAAACACCAATGACTTGTACATATGGGTACAGTCATTTTAGACACTTCCAAAACTGTTGCAACAGAGATGGAAATACAATTTTTAAATACGTGAATTATGTTTCCATCTTTGTTGCCACAGTTTTGGAAGTGCCTTTTTCTGTTCTAAAGAAGGGAGTGTCCCAATACTTTTGTCCATATAGTGTATGTACAAGTCATTGGTGCAATATAGTGTATATATGTCCGTGTGTGTGTGTGTGTGTGTGTGTGTGTGTGTTATGTATATGTATATTCAGTCACAGCCATGATTTGAAGTCTGTAGCAAAACTTGCCCACAGTAGTTATGCCGGTAATGCTTAACCAGACCTTCATTAACCTAGAAAAGCTTTACAAATCTGGGAATAAACAGGTTTTAAATGAATTCAATTCAAATGCTTTAAAAAAAAAAAAAAAAAAAAATACAAACCCTCCAGTATGATAGTTTTGCATACATGAGTTTTATCAACTTGGGATGTCTTTTATTATTTTCTTTGGTAATCAGCAGCATGCTTGAGTGGTATTTAACACAGAATGTTTGTTTAACTAGGCAAGGAGAATAAGTGTTGAAGCTTCATTGAAAATAAAAAGTTCACTCTAGGCTTTAAGAGTCAAAAGTTATCTTTGTTTCTGTCTCTTTTCTCTCTCTCTCTCTCTCTCTCTCTCTCTCTCTCTCTCTCTCTCTCTCTCCCTCTCTAAAGGCCCTGAAGGAGCAAACTTGTTCATCTACCATCTGCCACAAGAGTTTGGTGATCAGGATTTGCTGCAGATGTTTATGCCTTTCGGCAATGTTATCTCTGCCAAGGTCTTTATTGACAAACAGACCAACCTTAGCAAGTGTTTTGGTGAGTTGTGCTTGTGTTGTCTTGATTTTAGAATTCTGAAATCAGAAGCAAGCTGTAGATGCATGTTCTGTGCTGTGGGTAACTAGAACTGGTTCTGTTTTTTTTGTTTTGTTTTAGGCTTTGTTAGTTACGACAATCCAGTTTCGTCCCAGGCGGCCATTCAGTCAATGAACGGTTTTCAGATTGGAATGAAGCGGCTGAAGGTGCAACTTAAGCGATCCAAAAATGACAGCAAGCCATACTGAGTGAATTTACTCTCAAATGGACTTGGTTTGAAAATGTTTTTCTGGTAAGTGGAGTGTGATGTTGGAAAGTTAGAATGACCCCACCCACCCTTAACACCCACCTTTCCTAATCCTTCTTTTACTTCTCTGGCCTTTCCTACATATCTTCTCTCTTAACCTTCAAAACAAAGACAACATGCAAATTGTTACGAATTTGTTCCAAGGAGAAAAGAGTTTTTTTGTTTTCCACATTTATATATCTAATTGTTTTGTTGATCTTTTATTTTCCCTTAAGTCTTTATTTTTATTTATTTATCTTAATTTTGTTTTGGTGCCATATTACAAGTTTGCTGTGTATAAATCTTGCGTCAAAGGATGTTGCACAATGAAAGCCAGCCTGTGTGCCTGCTTTCAGTCCCTTAGACTGTTGATCACCACGGTTTGGCCCCTGTAGATGTTCTCCTGTGTTTACACTAGACTCTTGTAGTACATTCGCACAGTGTAATACTGATGCCTCCTACAATGCTGCCTTTCTAGAAAATGAAGGAGGCTTGCTGCATCGGTGCAAAAGATAATCAATCAGTCACCTGAATATTGTTTTGAGCATCTGGAAGGTCAGGCTGCACTCCACTAGACTCCTCCGTTTTCATGGATGCCTTTTTATTTAATTCATGTATTTATTTCACTAATTTATTTATTTATTTTTAATGTATCTGTGTCTTCACAATGAGGGTGATGTAACATTGCTTCAAAGTCTGTTTTATGTATTCTGTGTTGGAGGGCTCAGCTAAAAACCGTAATGTTGATGCTTTCTGTTTTTAATTCACATTTTTTACATTCTAAAAAGACAAACACTAAGCAAGGGTATTATATCACATGTTGGTTCATAGATGGTGGTTAATCATTCAGTATTGGTAGTTTGAAGGAGATGCTACACTTACTCTCAGGACATTCTCACCATTCTGTCAGACCAAAACTTCTCGCCCATTATTCTACTCACCTGGTACATGAAAATACCTGAAGAATATGTATGAAAGCAGTGATGGAGTGCTTCATTTCAGTTCATGAATCCTTTCTTAAAGCCTCAAACAAAAGCAAACCTTTTTTGACCCAAGATTTTTATTCTTTGGAAACTGCTGAAGAATCACACGGTAGCACATATGGTTTTAAAACGGCATTTGTATAGATTTTTTGAGCAAAGACACAATCTACAACACGATTTTTATTTTGATGGTCATTTGATACATTATCCTACGCCTCAATTCAAGAGGTCTGCGTTGAAGCTTTTAGCAATATTTGCATTCTGGTGAAGAGTGAGACGATACTGCCAAGAACAGAAAGAAGGAAGTTTACAATTGCTGAATTCATGGTCGCTTAATTGTCAGAATAATTTGAACTGAAATTTCCTAACTTTCGTGGCAAGTTTTCAACTAGTATTTTATCTCGGTGTTTGCAGGTGGTCTCTTGGACCCTGGTGTGGTATGGAGACTCATCCTGCAATCCTATTCACAGTTTGTATTTATAAGTTACTCCATGCAACTTGCTTTAGTTGATCATGGCAGTAAATGTGTGTTCAATTCGTGATCAAATGTTAATGCCAATCTGAGTCCTGCAGGGTCGTGAGGTGAGATTGTTTTTATGGAAACTGAGAAGAAAACATTATCCAGATAGTGTATATTACTTAACTATTATGCCTTTTCTATTTTTATAGAGGTTTTATAATATTGCCTAAATAATTTCTCTGAATTAAACCGGTTGTTTAAAAAAATCAACTCAAAAGATTCAACAGTGTTTTTGTAGAATCCTAATGTGAAGTTTTGTGGATACAATCACCGATTGTTTAAACAACAGATGTGTGGCCCTTTTCACTAGTTGTAGTGTCGTCTGTTTAGTCAAAAAAAAAAAAAAAACAATTTAAAAAAATATAAAAACGTACCATGAATTTTTTTTTTTTTTTTAATTCTGAAGCAAATCCACGGTTCAGTCTAAAGTTTATACTCAGTGTAATATCTTTAAACTAAGTACATTTACGTGTAGTGACGAATGGTGAAATGTGCTATTATCAGAAGTCGTTCGTTTCATTTCCACACAACATAACTTGAGCTCCGAGTGGCAATTAGTGAAAATTGTATATTGTAGACTATTTTTCTTTTGTTTTGACATTTACCTCACTATTGTTCGACGCTTGTATTTATTAACGGTGCTTTTTATTTTCACTGATTAATTGCAAATAAGCCAATTCTTGTTAACCTCACAATCTATTTTCAACGAGTAGAGACACACATCTCAGTCTGGCTGAGGAAACGAGTGTGCCGCTAGCTGACCACTTGTACAGAGATGCCAGTCTGTACGCCTATCAGTTCGTTTCATACGTTAAGAGACGCTTTAGACTGAACCCAGGTGTGAAGCCCCTCTTGAAGAGCTTGGATGCTAGTGCAGGGAACTCCCAGTCCCTGATCTGTGCCTCTGTTCAAATAAACACATGATTTACATGTATTACAAAACCATTAAGTGGAAGAAAAATGGGAAAGCCTCAGACGTGTCCGAGTGCAACACAAATCACCATTTTGAACAATCCAAAGATTCTTGTGAACTTGTTCTAGGCAGGGATTTTTGTTTGTTAGGCAGACTTTTTTTTCCATAATTTTGTTCTTTTTATCCAGAGTAGATTGACTGGCATTTGTGCAAAGGTCTGCGGATTTGTGCGCCTTAAAACAGCTCACAAGTGCAGAGTAGTTCCACTAATGTGCCAAACACATTGAGTCTTAAATTTCTGTACACGTTTAATGATGATGCTCTGTTACGCACTCTGTCCCATTATGATGTTGTCCTTCACGGAGTTCAATGTAGCTAAATTGTATCCATTTGTGGGTGTTTTGTGAATAAGAACTGATATGAGCAGCTCCAAATATGCATTATTCCACAGTCCCTCACAATTCAAAATTGAAGCACAAAATAAAAGGACTTTCACTGAAAGAGCTGAAACATTGAAGCACAATTTTTCTTTTTGTTTCTCTCTCTCTCTCTTTCTCTTGGTCTAAAATGGAAATGCGGTTGTGAGAAATCGGACATTTTCATTTGAGTTGAAATGTTGCTGTCGAGGACAGTGTTGTCGTAGCTGTAGTAGGCAGGTTGTGTTGTCTCTCGGTGGTGTTGTTGCTGTTTAATGTTATTCCCTTTGTTCACTATTGGCATGGTGCTTATCTCTCCCTCTTTCTTCCCACTTTTCTTCATTGTTTCCTGTGTTGCATTCAATGTTTTGTGTTTAGACTGTGTGCACCTTTGACAGCCCCCTCCTCATGCAAAAATAATCATTCATGATTTTCTTTTTCATCCCCTCTCCTTTTTCCGTTGTGCTTTTAACCTAGGTTTGTCATTCGTTTTTTTTGTTCTAGATATCTTCGTGCCCGTTTGTCATCGTTTGCCTAGCATGTCGATGTGACGTCAAAAGTTCATCGTCCAGTCCGTTGTCTTCGCTTCTCTGACGCTTGAAATTTCACACTTGACCTTTTTGTTAACTTTTGACGCTTATTGATTACTTTTGTTTGTTTCTTTGTGTGGTGTTCATTTGTCATTTGTGCTGCCAATAGGGAGCGTTAGAAAGACTGCTACGAGCGCTAAGTTTCATGAAAATTGTTCTGAGCAAAGAGTCTATTTTTCTAGAACGTACAAACATAACCACTAGATTTTTGCAAAAGCTTTTAATTTTCATTTTTCATATTTTTTTTTTTTTTTTTTCCCTTGTTTTCCAGCAGTCTTCCTAGCGCTTCTAATTGTACTCCTTTTTGATGTTTTTCTTCTCAAAGCAGCCATTCAGTTCATAGAATCACTTTTGTGTTCAAGTGTGGGTGTGTTTCCCCCTTTCTCTCACTTGTTAGTTCTAAACCTTTTAGAGGGTGTTTTCGTCACATTTTGCTGAAATCAAGGATAAACTTTGTAATTTTGTGTTAGGTTAGTTGGCATGATGTAATTTTGGGAGTTTCTATTAACAGTGACATTTACAATAGACACTTGAATTGCCTTTTTTCTTTGTGTGATGAGCCAACACAAGCACATGTTTTTCATTTCCTTATTGTGTGAAAATCAGGATTAGTCTGAAATAATGCATAGAATGAGCAGAGTTGAATTTCTTGTCACAGGTAAATATTAAGCATGCATGTTTTTTTGTAAGTGCACTGAAATCCTCAGCAAAATGTGATCTAGTTCTGTTTCAAAAAGTTAAGATAAATAAAGTGGTGCCAAAAGTTTTGCATGTTGCTGTTGGTTACATTTACAGTATGTTTCACATCATGCTTATGGCTCCTGCTACAATGACATGTGGTCTCATTTTGATGGTTTAAGATTTAAAAAACAATACAATGCGTGTTTAGGTTATGGGGTTAAAGTGAGTTTTAACAATGTATTGTTCTAAAAATTTAAGTGGGTTTCAAATGAGTCCTTAGGTATAAATTATTGTGCCTACAACAGCAAAAACACATGCTCTTCTTGATGTTGTTCAGTTAATGAAAATGTGTTACCATATAGTTGGTCTGTTTTACAGAGCTTGCAAGCTTTTTTTTTTTTTTTCTTTCCCATTCTGACATCTGTATAAGTTGTGAAGTTCTGGACTGATTGGTAGAGCTCAACTGCAGCTTTGCCCCCTTAGCCTTTAGTTTAAAGGCATATCTCCACGAATGAAGAGCTACATTTGGAAGTCTTTTTCTTTTTTTTAAAAGATGTATTCTGACAGACTAATCTATTTGGGGGTTGAGGTGGTTGTTTTCTATTTAGATTTTAAGCTGCTGTTTTGTGAGTTTAAATGTACTCTGAGAAAATTTCCTGTGGGATGTTTGTCATTACTGGTACAGAGTGATTGTATTTAACATTTAAGATTTGTACAGATTTTGCCTTTTCTACTTCATAAGTTGTTTCACAATGTAAATCCCAATAAGTAGAAGCATGTAGACAGTAACACCATGACCAAACATCAACCTGTACAAAGTAACCAAAATGCAAACAAAAATCAACTCCACAAAACAGCCTTTAACTGAATTAAGATGAGTTTGTTTTTTTTTGTTTTTTTTGTCATTTAAGTTGTGTGGTTTTCATTGGAAGTGTAGAGAGTGCAGAATTTATTAAATGTCTGAAACAAATGTGTTGTATAAGGTTGGTTAAGGATTTCACGCTACTGTCTCTACAGAAATATAGCAAAATGGACACCCATGAAACAGTCATCTGGTAGTTTATCTTTAGTTTATGTATGATTAAACTGTTTGAAAACATTCACACACATTGTGTCGGAATTTATTTTTTTCTGAATATCAATGCCAGAAATGCACATCAGGCTTCTGTTTTTAGATTTGAATGAGATTTTAGAATTTTTCCATCAAATGATGACACTGCGTGATTCGCTATTTATTGTACTCTATTTAAATAAATTCAATCTAGGTTATTTATCCTAGCCAGGGATGAGTTTCCCAAAACCATCGTTAGCTAACTATAGTCGTTAGTTCCATTGAACTCTGCTGAGAATGACGGAACTTAGTAGTTGCTTTTGGGAAACGCACCCCAGTACTATAAATTAATGCGCAATAGCTACTGCTGCGGTCGGATTTGTTGTAATTGGTTGGTTATATGCTAGCCATAAACCAATCAGACAAATGCAATATTTGTACACCGTTGTTCGGGTTATTGTTTGTTTTTAAAGTCTTGTATTCACCAAACTCAAAAAGCATGAAAAAGTTGAGAGCTTTCAACAAATGAAAACATCATTCAAAGTGCCATTAACCTTTTACTGCCTCATCTGCAACATTACATTAATGAAGAACTGTGACAAGAACTTGATCAACTTGATCAATGATCAACTTTTCAAAAAATGCATTGTACTAGCAGTTAAAGTTATAGCTCAAGTGCAACATCAGTAGGTAGAAATGAGCTGAATTTAAAAAAAAAAAAAAAAAAGAAGCATGTAGAGCTTCTGTCCATCAGTCCTGCCTCTGTTTGAGAGGTAAGTGTCAGAGTTTGCTATTGTTTGTAGAGGAGTTGTCTACATCTGTACCACAGAGAGGAGACAGGTGGTTATACTTGGGTGTGATGTTCATTTGGACAGTTATTGAATACAGATCCTGACAGACGATACGGTGCAGGTTTGCACTGTCCCCTCTGAGCTCTTCAAGGCTTTTCTCAGTTTTCATCACGCTGCCGCTCTTTCCAGACAGGTCCACTTTTTCTGGGTACAGGGCATCACCTATGTATTAAAGAAGAGAAACTTTGTCCCACAAAAGTTACAACTAGCAGAAATGTCTATTCATTTATTACCTGATATAATTACCTGGTAAAAGGCTTGCAAAGCAGTCAGGCGCCACCAGGTTAATAGGCAGCCACTGCTCGCAACCCTCCAAAGACCTCTGCCAGGCGAAGCGATGGAGATCTCTGAGAGCTGGAAACCGGCACATTCGTCCAAGATCGTAGAACTGAGGTGGAGCGATCCAGATTTCCTTCGATTTGTAGCTGTGCAGCACTTCAGAGGGACTGGACCACTTAGAAACAAGGCAGTGTATTTCCCAAAAGTTAAGCATCATTTGTGACCCTGGACCACAAAACCATCTTAAGTAGCACGGGTATATTGTGGCAATAGCCAAAAATACATTGTATGAGTCAAATAGCGATTTTTCTTTTATGCCAAAGATCATGTTCTAAGAAGACATTTTGTAAATGTCCTACTGTAAATATATGAAAACTTAATTTTTGATTAGTAATAAGCATTAAGAACTTCATTTGGACAACTTTAAAGGCGATTTTCTCAGTATTTTTTGCACCCTCAGATTCAAGATTTTCAAATAGTTGTATCTCGGTCAAATATTGTCCTATCTTAAACCATACATCAATGGAAAGCTTATTTGTTCAGCTTTCAGCTGATGTATAAATCTCAAATTCAAAAAATTGACCCTTATGACCGGTTTTGTGGTCCAGGGTCACATTTGTGCTTGTTAGAATAAGACTGAATGACTACTATAAAAATTGTACGTTTATGAATATTAATTACGTTTCGTGACGTTTAGCCACTTGCGCCAAGTGGGCGCAGCCTAGCTGGCAAATGAGCGCTTGCCTCATGAATATTAATGAGGCCACGGGCGAAATATCAGTAGCCCCTCACTGCAGAACAAAGATCTAGGGGGCGGGGTTGGAGCCACATCTAGGGGGTGGAGATGGTAGGTTTAGGGATCGGGGTGGAGACGGGTAGGTTTAGGTAAATGTAAGGTGGGAGGAGTTGGATCTAGATCAACCACGCCCCCTGGATCTCGTGTTCTGCAGTGAGGACCATCTCGGAAATATGGCGCAAAGTCAAAGTTATTTCGCCAGATGGACACAGATTGACCGCGAATGCATAAATCGATAAAATATACCTTCAGTGCAACGTAAGAGTCTGGCAAATGTAGTTTTTTAATCTAGCTAACCTGTGACTGTCCAATCGTACTGTTCGAAACACACCTTAAAATGAACAATTTCCTTCTGGTCGTGAAGCGTGTGTGGCGTGTCTCGCAGGCAGCAGATGTAAAAGGCTGTGTCGTAGCGCCTCTGTTTGCCGTTCATACCTATGGGGGTCAGCCAGTTGCCCCACTCGTATAGAGCCCAGATGTTGGGCAGACACTGCAGCTCCTTGCACATCTTAATAAAATTCGCCGAGTTACCGATAACCAGAGATCTCCACTTGGACAGCACGTCTCTGTCCCACAGTCCGCTCAGTGTGGTCAGGCTTGGCTGGGGGTCACTGTCCCGAGCATCATCTGTGCGCACGCGAATCCCGCTTTCCTCGTGTTTGGGGACCGCCAGGAGCACCCCTGACTCCTCAAACGTCTCTCTCACCGCACAGATCCTGAAAGCCACATCCCCCGGGATCGGGGACCCCAGTTTCGCTCTGTCAGTGGCGAAAATGGGCGGCCTGGTGTCCGGCGGCTGCTTCACAACTCCGATGCCGTAGTTGGGCGCTTTCGTGAAGGATTTAAAGACCTCCTGCCACTCGCTGGAGAAGTCCGACGCGTCCACCAGCCCCCCGGGAAACACGTAGGCATTGGGCATGAAGCCGCTGTTGCCGCTCCGTTTCAGCAGTAGCACTTGATAATCAAAGGCGGATTTGTGCGCTATGTCAGTGACTTTTTCCAGACCTGTTTTAAGAGAGTCCGCGCTCTGAGCGTGTCTCAGCCCGGCCGCCAAGATCACCGTCGCGGCTTCCCTCCAGCGTTTCAGCGCCGTGTTCATATTGGCCCTCGCTTACATGTTTACAGTCACTGCAGCTTTAGACTTCGGTCAACTAATCATGACATGGCGTGAAGGACAGCACAGGGAAAATAATCGTGCATTTATTCTGTATTTGGTGATTGGCGCCATCTACTGCAAGGGATGAACGCTTGGTTTTGCCAAATTCTTAAACGAAGACCTTTTTTGCCTCATTGGAGAAATGTATGCTAGAAGTATAAATAGTCATTTGCATATATTGATTTATGATTTCAACCAAGTCCAACAATACCTACAAAATCCTTATCCAATGCTCACAAACAAATAAGTCTATCCCAGTGGTCTCAAACTCAATTCCTGGGGCCTGTACCATGAAGCCGGATTAGCTGGCTAGCCAGGTAAGTTTCAGTTTAGTTTGCACCAATCCTGGATTTTAGGTACAATGAAAGTGGCTTTGCTTTTAGCTGTGCTCATTGCCATAGTAACTTACTCTCCAGGGCTAACCTGCTCCGGGGCAGGTTATGTTCTGGGTTAGAGATCTCAAACTGAAATTGGACCAATCAGATGTGAACAAAGTGACATGTCTGATGCAAAAAGTCACTCCCCAAGTTTCTCTTGCTCCAAATTAAAGGTCACTTGTACTATAAAAATAAATAAATAAATCGGTCTTTAATGATAATTACTTAGTTATTTTCTATGATTTACATAATTATTAATACATTACACAAAATCAATTTTAGTTTAACAGTTATAATAAATCATTTATTTTAAATGAATATTAATATATACAGATCACATGTAATATAAATAAGCTGTAGAATCAATAGATAACGCTATTTTAAAAATGACTACGTGACCTTACATGTTCAAGTCTCTGTCGCTATATATTTTCAACTGTATAAATTAAGTCTCACTTGTGACTGCACTGATAGAGAAATATAATTTCTTTAATTTGTCCTCTTTCATGTTTGATATGACATTTAAATTTGTCATATTCTTGAATCTCTTAACCTTTAGCAAAACCTTTGACCTTTAGTTTTGAATCTCGCTGGGTCTCTCACGAGAAGTAAATCAAACTTGCTTTGTGTTGCAAAGCATGTGATTGGCTGTTCGCCACTGATGTCACACATTCATGTGCACGCGCTCCACAAACTCAGGATCAAAGCCTGAGTTGACAAAGAAAGTTGATGATTGGCATCATGGTACCAGCAAAGCCAGATTGGAGTGGTATGGTTTTGTCAACTTGAAACTAATGACTTGTAACTCTGAATTTGTTCAACTACCATCATGGTACAGCCCCTGGAGGGCCACAGCTCTGCAGAGTTTAGCTCCAACCAGCTCCAAATCACACCTGCTTGGAAGTTTCTAGTAATCCTGAAGACCTTGATTATCTGGATCAGGTGTTTGATTAGGGTTGGAGCTAAACTGTGCAGAGCAATGTCAAACTTTAATCGCCATTGAATTGAAAATACAAAGTAAAGAGTTAAAATGTTAAAATATGTGATTTATTATTTAGACCAATCTAAGTGTCTCCCAATTTCCCATAGTTTTGATATGCATTTCTAAGGTAAAGAGTGCAACAGAATTCCACAGTTATTTTAATAATTCCCCTATGGAGAAAATGAATAGGATTTTTACTTCCAGAACTGCACTGTTGCACTCTATTACAAGTAACTCTATAATAGGCTATGTAAAGACTTACATTACTATAATTCTTAATCTGCTGTGATTTTATGAGTCTGAGTCAATTCATACACTGGGTTGTCCTAAAAGTCATTGTGATAAATTCAACAAACTTGGAAAAGATATCATTGCTATTCTGTACAACAAACTTGCATATAACAACCCAATTATAAGATAAACTGTATGTTTTCAGAACTTGCAGACATTCATGGAACTGTTGTATTCTTTAAAGTAAAAACATATCCCTGTGACCCAGGAAAGACTTGTAATACATTGTATGTAAAACAATGGATGATCAGGCATTAGAAATAATAATAAAATTAAATAAAAATCTGTCCATGTGCAGCCATGTTCCCTTTAAGGATCCTTTATCCACACTTCCATGAATTGTCCATTGCTGGTTATTACATGTGTGACTGTCTTCCAGTGTGATATCTGTCACTCAGTCTTTTCAGGTGGAACAACTTCCAGTAGCAGCTGAAGGTGCATGGTGAGTGGCCCTGGAAGAGTCACCGGTTCAAGTTTAAGAATTCAGTGTTGCATATGGGAATAGATGCTATTTAATTATTAGCCATTCCTTAACAAAATGTTTTTGGTACAAGTAAACATCCACTAAAACAGCCTTAAAAGTAGGGTGACCAGACATCCCCTGTTTTTTAGGATAGTAAACAATTGTAATTACTGTATACAGTATAGGTCCATTGACATTTTGTGAGAATGAAAATATTAAATGTAAAAAGATTTAAATATTTGTTAAATATACTTTTATTTATCATATGTTCTCATTTTTTTATATATATATTTTTGCGTAAAGTTATTTTGTTATAATACTGTTTTGATCTCTTTGCTAATTGCAATGGTTACTATTTACTATTTTTTATAGTGTGATTTTTGGTGAACTGTATTTAAACCAGGTATGTTCAGTTTGACCCACAAACATCATAAAAATGATTAATTACAATAGTATAAGTAAACAGCACAACAATTAAAAAACAAAAACATATCAAAATTGTATTGTTCCTGTTTTTAATTCATAGATAATACCAAATGAGATTTCAAAGATATTTTGACCACTGAACTAAGAAATGTCCCCGGTTTCATTTCATAAATCTGGTCACTTTACTTAGAAGCAATATTTTGCTCACTGGATTATATCCAAATGTGTAATTTCCAGCTACTTACTCATGATACAGCGAGTCCAGTTGAATTTGTAGTAAATGAAGGGTACATATAAGAGAAGACCACCGAGTATGAACACTGTGCAATACAGGTACTCCCACTCAGGCTTGTCTATGATGGGAGCAAGAACCAGATAACAGGACACAATCACCACCAGAGCAGGGATGACTATCGGCACCTGAGAGAAACAAAAAGCAAACATTTTTATGTTGGGTAGCCATTTTAAAATAGATTACCATAAACCATAACATAACTTGCTATATTACACTTTATTTATTTAAAAAAATAAATAAAAAATTCTCTGTTCTTTTAAAATATTTCCACTCTAGTGTCCTCTTAAATATTTCACTGGCAATATTATTGGGTCATATCACAAATAGCTTTTAATGTTTGTAATTTTGAAAATGTGCAAGTTGCTTTGGATAATAGCATCTGCTAAATGATTACATAAATGCAAATACTGTGAAAGGTGTGAAAGTTTTTTAAAGTGCCCCTATTATGGATTTTTGAAAATTACCTTTCATACAGTGTGTAACACAGCTCTAAGTGAACGAAAACATCCTGAAAAGTTTCAAATCTGAAAGTGCACCGTGTATAAAGTTATTGTCTCTCAAAAGAAAGAGTCGACTCTGAATCATTGAAACGAGTCGTTTTTAAAACGAATCCCAAGCCGTTTCATGTTGACGTCAAAGTGAAACATTAGCATATTGCCCGCCCACTTGTTGCGCACGCAGACCTGGGAAAACTTGATTTTCGCATTGGTCTGAATGAAAATGCAAATTCATTCTTTGCCACAAGGTGCCACTTTTGGAGCGTTAAAAGCTCACAAACACTGCTTTAAAGGGGTCCTATTATGCTCTTTTACAAAGTCTTGATTTTGTTTTGGGGATGTACTAGAACATGCTCTCATGCTTGGTGGTTTGAAAATCGCATTATTTTTCACATAATTTACATTAGGGCTGTCAAAAAAAAAAAATCGAATTTCGAATATTCGTTGAATTTAAAATAAAAATCCACATTCGAATGCAAAACGTTGCATTCGAATTTTTGGGGTGCATCAGGCAGCCTTATCTGGCGCATGAGATGCGATGAAGATGTAGGTAGGTATCATTGCATTTTAATGTTTTTTTTTTTTAGCCTATCCAGTTGCACCCACTGGATACATTATTCATTTAAAATACTGCAGAAAAAGAGAACATCAATGCAGAGATTATGTTGTTTATGTCAAAACTGGAACCAAGCCATTCACACAGAACGCATATTTATCGCATTTTCTAGAGGGACATCTATCACCGTTGCACTCGTGTCTCGCAAAAGAGAGTCGGATATTTAGAAAGCCATTTAAAATTATTGTAGGTTCAACTTTGAAAAAAACATGTCTCAAAACTTTATGGCGGGACGAGTCTCTCCCCATTCCACTGCATCTCATGTTTTTAAATGAAAAAAGTAACGTTACTCTTTGTGATTGGTTTTCCGTGCTTTGTATTAAACTTGTATGCATGATGCTGCTTTGTTTCTAATTGTTTAAGCAACTTAATTATATAAGGTTAAACATTATTTTAAACATTATGCACATTTTTCAAAGATAGTCGTGTTATTTTATGCTTTGAAGAACCGTGGATTAGTAATATTTTACTCGATGCGCCCTTTTGTGGCTTCAGGAGAGAAGCCAAAAGCTTTTTTCCCCCTGACTGAAATTATGCCTTTTAAATTCGAATATAATATTAAGTACAAAATTCGAATTTGGTTTTTCAGCCATTTTGACAGCCCTAATTTACATTACAATACCTTCCTCCCCAGCCTGGCACAAACGGCTCAATTAGTTCCGGGTTTGATGAAGGCCCGCCTTCCGAAAAACAAAATGTTTTGTGATTGGTTAGCTGTCCTAGTGCGTTGTGATTGGCGAACAGCTTAGACGGTGTTTCAGTACTGCCCCACCTCTTGCCAAAGCAGCAATTTCGTCAATATTGCCATATCAGTTCAGACCCCGAGAATATTGAACAGGAGGATCACGCAGAACCTGTGCACGCACGGATATTGCAAGACATATTAAAGTGGTAACGATGTTGTTGTTTTTTGTTGTTTTTTGGCTAAATCACATTTTAGATAGGATGTCAACAACAGTTTAAAAATAACTGCATTTACTATGTACAGATAAGTGCAACAGTAATATGTGTTATGTTTATTTTACTTTAATTCTAACATTATAACATGAATTGCAGTGAAACTGTTAAACAGTTGAATTTATTTATACCAAAGTCCCACAGACTTACACTATTTGTGGCTGGCATATATATGCAAATTAATTCTCTGCCAGCAGGAGGCGCTGTTGGAGTCAGTAGCCCCTCACTGCAGAACAAAGATCCAGGGGGTGGGGTTGGATCCACATCCAGGGGGTGGAGATTGGTAGGTTTAGGGGTGAGGATGGGTGGGTTTAGGGATCAGGGGGTGGAGACGGGTAGGTTTAGGTAAATGTAAGGTGGGAGGAGTTGGATTTAGATCCAACCACACCCCCTGGATCTTGTGTTCTGCAGTGAGGACCATCTCGTTGGAGTGGTAGAGATCGAGGTTTCCCCGGTAAAGCTGTACACAAAGCAGAGCTCCTCTCATAAATGCTGCTTTATCAGACATTACATGCAAGATGAAATGAAAATGACAACCAAAATTTTCTGAAAACAGTCGGTTTCCATCAGAAATACAGTGATATAAAAACAAATAAAAGCACCGGGTTTCGATTTTGAAACGTGCAGTGGTTCTCGTCACCTGCCAACCATTCAAATTTCCGGAGGCGGGATTTATTTTAATGATATTCTAATGGGCCACTTTGTGATGCCACAAATACAGGAAAACAACTTTGTAGTCCAAACAAGCCACTCGTTGTAGTTCTTGAAAAGGGATTTTTTAAAAACGAAATATCTCCCTTTGGAGTGGACTTTGAGATTTGTAACTTTGTAGATCTTTTTATGCCCGAACATACACATTACACGCTGACTAAAATTCAAAAAGTGAAAAAGCATAATAGGACCCCTTTAAATGAAATCGACCAATCAAAAGAGGGGTTTGGAAAAATGAATCTAAAATGGAAAAATGAAAGGTAAAATTAAATGCATATTATAAGAAAATTAAAGTGTTTTTTGACCTTGCATGCATGTCAACCTGTTGTTGGGGATTCCCAAAACCAAAATATGAACCTTTCATAACCCATAATAGGGGCACTTTAATGAATCCTCATGATAAAGTGTCACTCTAACCTTGACAGGTCTCTGAAGATCCTTCCTAGTGAATCGCATAACAATGAGCACAAGACACGTTAGCCCATAGAAAACCCACCGAGCAAAACTGAAGTAATTGATGAGAGTATTTATGTCTGCTGGCATGATATAGATGATTGACAGGATGCCCTGCAAATCACATACAAGAACAAATACTTAATCATAAAACTTAAATATTGTCAATGTGCTTAAAACTGTTGACATATTTGATGTAATATCAAATATGAAAAAAAGTGTTGAGAATGTAATATTACATGAGACTTACATTAAACATTAGAGCTGGAGAAGGTGTGAAATGTTTCACGCTGATGTACGACATGATCCTAACCATGTGGCCCTCCCGTCCTGCCACATGTGTCAACCTAACATATACAAACAGGCAGTCAAAGTCAGGCCCAGAAAACAACTTTCAGCAATTTTCTAGCGTGCAAATGACTATAAAACAGCTGAATTTCCTAACCTCCCTGCGGTGAAACAGCTCCCATTGGCTGCACCAAAAGTGGAAAAGACCACAAATAAAGGCACAATCCATGATAATGGGTACAGCACTCTGTCACCAAAGGTCTGTGAAGTAACCAGTGATTTAGTAAAATACAACTCAAGGATCATGTTACATAAAAAAGTATATTAACTGAAAACTTAAAATAAACTGACATTAAATATAATTCTCAAAAACCACTGACCAATGAATTTCCACAATGATATATCCAATTTTTTATGATTAGAATAAGGGTTTTAAAAATAGATTTATACAGAATTACTGTGCTTGCAAAGAGCAATTAGAAATACTAATACAATTATTTGGCTTTTTGCATATCATAGAACTAAGCATAGCCAGGAAAAAATATATACATTCAATAGAATATAACTTTTTCTAGGTCTGGAAATTGATATTTTTAGGTTTTCCTTGGTTGTGGGAATTAGTGATGTTCCCTCTCGAGCTTTCACAAGACATCACGGAGAAATTCTCCGTTATGGGAACTCCTTCCCTTCAACCTTTCCTGAAGTCCTATTGGCTCACGCCAGTCCAAATGACTGGCCAATTGTCGCGAAGTATGCAAATCGCATGCAAATACTGACGAGCTCGAGAGGCAGTATAAAATGCGGTGCCCGCGACAATTACGTCAGAATCTTCTACTTCACCTGCTGAATTCATTATGGCTACAGTTTGCAAGATCTGCGCGGGACCAATAGAGCCGCCGGATCAACACGATCACTGCGTTGCCTGCCTGGGCCTGGCCCACGCCGAGGCGGCGCTGGACGGGTCTGACTGCAGACATTGCGCGGACCTGCCGGCCCGCGTGCTCTGGACCTGCCGCGATATGGCTCGCGGCCTATTTGGGATGAGGCCCACTTATTAGCGTGCCGCTGGTGGGGCTCCCCCTCTACCGGTGGCGGGAGCGTCGTCTTGCCGCTCCGCCAAACCCAACGGTCACCCCGTTCCCCGGTTTCCTTCCCCGAGGACTGCTTCCGCCCTCCTTCCAACATCGAGGAGTTTGTGTCTTTTGGCCAGGAGGAGGGGGATGACTCGATGTCCATTTCGACCTCAGAGAGGGAGGATTGGGCGGGGTCGGAGCCCGATCAAACGGACAGCACAGGGCCCCCAGACCTCCAAGAGGAGCTCATGAGGGTTCTGTCAAAGACTGTCCAGGAGTTGGAGCTTACCTGGAGTCCTCCAGAAGAACCTGCCAAGAGTAAGCTCGACTCCTGGTATTTCAGGTCCACCCGGAAAGCTGACTCGAGGGCGTCGGTCCCCTTCTTCCCCGACATACACGAGCAGCTGGTGAAAACGTGGTCTGCGCCCCAATCGGCACGCGTCCACTCTGCCACACAGGCCATCTTTTCCCACGTGGATGGGGCAGAGGCCCACGGGTACGTGCGCTCTCCCCCTGTTGAGGAGACCGTCGCTGCACACCTGTGTCCTGCAGCAGCCAAGACCCTAGGCTCGGACATCAGCCTTCCCTCGAAGCCATGCAGCACCACCGCCCACCTCGCTAATAAAGCATATGCCTCTGATGGCGAGGCGGCTTCCGCGCTGCACGCCATGGCGGTGCTGCAGGTTTTTCAGGCGAAGCTCCTGCAGGCGGTGGAGGGCGGAGCTCTCACTTCGGAGCCTATTAAGGATCTGCGTGCGGCGACGGACTTCGCGCTGATGGCGACAAAGCGAGCAGCCCAGGCCGTGGGTAAGGCCATGGGTTTTATGGTCGTCCTTCAGAGGCACCTATGGCTAAACCTAGCTGACCTCAAGGATGCTGACCGTAAGGTGCTGCTGAACGCTCCTGTGACTCCCTCCGGCCTCTTTGGTGACGCCATGGAGTCCATTATTGAGCGCTTCGCGGAGGCTCAAAAGCACGCCAAAGCCATGAGTCACGTCATGCCGAGGCGCGCTTTCCAGCAGCAGACGGCGAGATCCAGGTCCTCGTCGGCACCTGGCTCTTCCCAACAGAGGGATAACCCCAGGCCAGCGACCGCGGCGGTGACTGCTGCTGCTCCTCGCCAGGAGCCGGATGTCCGGAGGAAGGCGTGGGGTCCCGGGAGGAAGCGCCATGGCCAGCAAAGGAGCCCGCGACGTGACTCTCGCTTGCTGCCAGCTGCTAAGCCGTCGTTCTGACGGTCTGAAGAGAGGAGGAGAGTGCGCGAGCGGCCTGGCTCCAAAGCGCCAAAAGTTCATGTGTTCAAATGTTTGTGTGTTGGATGTTCATTCAATAAAAATGCACACATTCTCACAAAAAGAGCTCTTTCCTCCTCACTCAGTCAATGCGGTGCCACTTGCCCCGCCTCAGAGCGGTTCAGAGCTGCCGCCCACACAGGTTATAGCCGCGCATCACTCACCGGCGCATCCAACGACCAAGCCGCTAAAGCCGCTATGTCAGTTCCTGAGCGCGTGGGAAGTTATTCCGGGAATCTCGTGTTGGCTACTCTGTGTGATAGAGCACGGATATACTCTTCAATTTAGACGCAGACCGCCCTGTTTCAACGGCGTGGTGCAGTCGCTAACATTGCCTCGAAATGCCCTGGTTCTGAGACAAGAGGTCTGCTCGAGAAAGGAGCGGTAGAGGTACCCAAAAGAGATGGGGAACTCCACCCGATTCTAGATCTCAGGCCCATCAACAGAGCGCTTTGCAAGCGTCCGTTCAGGATGATAACGCTGAAACAGATCCTGGCACAAATTCGCCCCGGGGACTGGTTTGCATCCATGGACTTAAAGGATGCGTACTTTCACATTCAGATAGCACCGCATCACAGACGCTTTCTGAGGTTTGCTTTCGAGGGCACGGCGTACCAATACTCTGTTCTCCCCTTCGGGCTGGCTTTGGCCCCACGCACTTTTTCGAAGTGCATGGATGCAGCACTTTCCCCCCTCAGAGCGAGCGGGATGCGCGTTCCCAACTATCTGGACTATTGGCTGATTCTAGCTCAGTCCCGGGACACGCTACTCAGCCATATAGACATGCTGCTTCGTCACTTAGAGTCCATAGGGCTATGTGTCAACATGCAGAAGAGCATTCTCGCCCCGAGTCAGTCTATAACATATTTGGGTGTGTGCTTCGACTCAGTGGAGATGCGAGCATGCCTCTCTCAGGAGAGCTCGGCGGCCATTTTGTCTTCCTTGCGCCATTTCAGACTGGGCAGCTCTGTTCACTTGAAGGAATTTCAGAGGCTGCTGGGACTCATGGCGTCTGCTTCAGCGGTATGTCATCTGGGCTTACTACACATGCGCCCGTTGCAGTTATGGCTGAAATCTCGAGTCCCATGGACGGCGTGGACTTCGGGCCGTTTGCGCATCGCGATCTCCCGCGGCTGCATCGAAGCTATGAGGCCGTGGCACAACCCGGAGCTCTTCAGCTGGGGGGTTCCCCTGGGTTTGGTGACGTCGCGTGTCGTGGTCACGACGGACACATCGACTCGCGGCTGGGGAGCAGTGTGCGAAGGCAGGCCGGCTTCGGGGCTGTGGTCAGAACCTCAGAGCCGGTGGCACATAAACCGCTTGGAGCTGGAAGCGGTGTTCTTAGCTCTAACGGATTTTCGGCTGCAGCTGGAACAGCAACATGTACTGATTCGCACCAACAACATGTCCGTGGTCTCGTACATAAATCACCAAGGAGGTGTACGCTCCAGGGCTCTGTACGAGCAGGCAGCGAATCTCCTGCTATGGGCGGACCGCCACCTTCTCTCCATCAGAGCAGCGCACATCCCCGGTCTCCTGAACCGCGGGGCGGACATGCTTTCGAGGAAGAGGATTCCCCAAGGAGAGTGGAGGTTGCACCCCGAGTCGGTTCGGATGATTTGGACTCGCTATGGGAGAGCAGAGGTGGATTTGTTCGCCACGAGCGAGAATGCGCACTGCCTGCTCTGTCTCACTCCCCGCTGAAGGGGGACGCTCTGACATCGCACTGGCCAGCAGCCAGGCTGTATGCGTTTCCTCCGATCAAGATATTGCCACTGGTGTTATGCAAGATCAGGGAGGAGGGGGCTTCGGTGATACTCATCGCCCCGAACTGGCCGAACCAGCCTTGGTTCCCGAACCTGACAGAGCAGCTAGTGGCACCGCCTTGGCCCCATAAGGAAGGACCTGCTATCTCAGGTGAGCGGCTCGGTGTGGCACCCGAACCCGCAGTTGTGGAGCCTTCATGTGCGGCTGCTTTGGGGATATCAGAGGAGTTGAGCGCCCTGCATTCTCGTGTGCTCGACATGCTCTCGGAGGCGCGGGCACCCTCTACGAGGTGTTTGTATGCTCTGAAATGGGGAGTGTTTGTGAAATGGTGCAGTGATGTTCATATCAACCCGGCTACTTGCTCTGTGTCGGATGTTCTGCGTTGGATGTTCTGCGTTTTCTACAGTACAGACTGGATAGTGGTTCTCTACCATCAATACTGAAAGTCTATGTGGCAGCTATTGCCTCGTTTTGTTCCCCGCTGGGCGGGCAATCGATCGGCAGGCACGTGCTGGTGGTGAGTTTTCTCCAGGGAGCGAGGAGATTGCATCCCCCGGGTCCGCCTTCAGTCCCGCCCTGGGACCTAGAGGTGGTGTTAAGAGCTCTTTCACAGCCACCATTCAAGCCTTTAACATCCGTTGATTTGAAGGAGCTATCTCTCAAAACTGCACTTCTTCTTCCCCTCGCTTCGGCTAAGCGCATAGGGGATTTACATGCGTTTTCTGTGGACAGCGACTGTATTCGCTTCGGACCCGGTGACTGCAGCGTCACTCTCCGGCCGAGACCGGGCTACGTGCCTAAATCACTATCTACCCCCTTCAGAATGCAGACTGTGTCGTTGTCTGCCCTGTCTCCTGAGTCATCGACCTCGCGTGATGCGGACTTCGGTGTGCCCCGTCAGGGCTTTGAGGTTTTTCACTGACCGTTCGGCCAGCTTTCGGCAATTTGACCAGCTTTTCGTGTGCTACGGTGGTTGTGCGAAGGGCCGGGCCGTGTCAAAACAGAGGCTTTCCCACTGGATTGTGGACGCTATCACGGCTGCTTATACGAGCCGAGGTTTGGAATGCCCTTTGCACATTAGGGCCCACTCAACAAGGGCTATCGCCTCCTCCTGGGCCTGGTCGAGAGGTATGTCTATTCAGGATATATGCTTTGCAGCCGGCTGGTCTTCTCAGAATACCTTCGCCAGGTTTTACAAGCTGGACGTTCAGTCCTTAGCGTCCCAAGGGCTGTCGTTGAGTGACTGATTCATGTTTTGCTACCTCTATTCATGTGTGTTGCTGCCTCGCACAGTAATTACTCTGCGCAGCCCTCTATGCGATTGTTGTTGTTGACTGCCCTGTACTCAGTGCAGCTTCCTGTTATTCCTGTGTGATTCACTAAGTGCTACCATTATCATGTTATGTTTTATGCTGCTTAAACAGTTATCTCTGTGCAGCCCCTTACAGTACAGTTGTTGCGTCTGTTCTGCCCTGTTCTCAGCGCAGCCTACGTTATTACTGACCAGATATGCAAATTTCGTATACCTGGGGTTTAAATGCTCATTGGCTTACCTCCACCTATCAGCTGCGAGCCCGCCTTCAAGCGTCGCTATTGGTGGGAATTGTATGCGTGTATTCTATCTTCGCTGAGTGTGTAACTTGTACAGGCTGCTCGTAGCCTCTCTCACGGCGGGATTGAATATCGTTCCCATAACGGAGAATTTCTCCGTGATGTCTCGTGAAAGCTCGAGAGGGAACGTCTCCGGTTACTATCGTAACCTCGGTTCCCTAAGAGCGGGAACGAGACATCACGGAGGTCGCCGTGCTCACTGCTCGACCAGCTAAACGGCGTTCAGTATCCGATTCTGATGTAATTGTCGCGGGCACCGCATTTTATACTGCCTCTCGAGCTTGTCAGTATTTGCATGCGATTTGCATACTTCGCGACAATTGGCCAGTAATTTGGACTGGTGTGAGCCAATAGGACTTCAGGAAAGGTTGAAGGGAAGGAGTTCCCATAACGGAGAATTTCTCTGTGAATTCTCGTTCCCGCTCTCAGGGAACCGAGGTTACGATAGTAACCGGAGACGTTTGCTTTTGAAACACCGCTTTGTGAAGCTTCAAAACCTTTGTGAATTATTTGTTTTGAACCAGTGATTTGGGGTATCAAAATGCCAGTCATGTGATTTCAGTAAAGGAGGCTGTTTCGAAATTTCAATGGTCTGTTGCATTTCAAGGGTCCGTGAAACAGTGAGTGCATTTACATGCACCCTCTTAATGCGATTAAAATTCGATTTTGGCAATATTGCGATTAGGCTTTACCTCATGTAAATGCAATACTTCGATCTAAATAATGCGATTAAGCTCATAATAACAGCAAGCTTAATCGTATTAACATAGGTGGCGTACGCCGATTTTAATCGAAATATACAGGCATATAAACACCTTAATCGGAGTATTGCCGCTCTGACTAAAGTGCGCATGTGCTGGTGATGTACATGAATGAGGTAACACACACCTGCAGTAATGGCCCTTTCGCACAGGATGCGGAATGCGCTGCGCTATGAAACCATTTAATTTCAATGGCTTGCGCCACCGAAGGGGCGGTTTGTTGCTGCGTCGACCAAAGCGCACGCTCTGAGGGCTGCGCTGAACCCAGCGGCCAGCGCAGCGCATTCCGCGTCCTGTGAAAGGGCCATAATACACAGATCAGATTAGAAACGATGGCGGGGAAGAAAGCATCTCTGGGGAGCCGAGGAAGCAGAGTTCATGCTGTCGACGTAAATAAATTAAAACAGCGGCCAGTAATGTACCTACTACTCTTTCTGAGTCCATCATTTGTGCTGTGCAGTGGCGTATGTGAATAATGGAGGTAAAAAAAAAATTAAATAAATAAACACAATTCTTAGCGAATAATACGAATAATGGAAATTGCATGTAAACGGGAGTGTAGAGCTTTGCTCTTGACATGTAAACATAATGCGATTAAGTCCTTTATACTCTGATTATTGGAAATAATAGCATTATTCGTGCGCATGTAAACGTAGTCATTGTCTGTATGGTTTTGACTACATCAGTTTAATACATTTGTAGACATTTTTGATGACGCATTTGTATAATAAAAGGGAAAAGTTATAGTTATTAGTCACTTATTGGCCTGATTGACCAAGCTCTCCATAAACAAAACAAGTCCTACAAATTAATCAAATAACACATATTATACAGACACATCATATTTAATGGCATTAGATGATTTGTTAATTATTTAATATATTACACTATTAATAAAACATTTGCATTTTGTTTGTAAAAGGTTTTTATGCACGTTTGAGTTTTTAGTGCATTTACAACGTTCTGACCAGCAGATGTCCCCAGCGTGTGGCATTTTGAGCATTTCTAAAGAGTGAATAATTTTGCAAGGCAATGGGTTCATTTGATTCAAAGTTTCGAAAAGCTTTTGTTTCTCCCATTACTAACTGACAGTGACTGAATTCGAAATTGCATACTTCACAGTACGTGAAAAACAGTATGCGAAAAGAATAGTATGTCCAAATTCATGGTACTCATGAACAAGTAGGAGTCAAATAGTACCCAGATGACTTCTGGTGACAATCTGAAGTGTGCATACAATGGATGCTTTACTATCCCATGTGGCCATGGGAGAGGATTTGTGAGTGGCAGTGAAGCAACATAACTGATGCTGGTAGGGCACATGATAATGACAACATGGCCAATGCATTACGTCCAGATTGCATTCATACTACACACGTTCATACTATATACTTTTTTTAGTGGTCACAGAGTAATTACTTATTCAAAAGAAATATCTGCTCAGACAGTGTGCAATTTCAGACAGCCTGTGCCTATAATATACACTCACCACAGCAACAGCAGGAGACTGTAGAAGTTCAGTAGGGGTCATGACACTGAAATATGCAATGTTGACAAATATATAGCACACTGTTACCAGGGGAATACCAATAATTATTGCCAGGGGAAGGTTTCTGTTCAAAAAAGAGAGAACAACACAATAAGACTTATGGCTAACACTGAAGCAAAGACTACATTTAATTGGGGAAACTTTCACATGCACATGTAATTATAGAATTGTTATAATATGGATTTCATATGGATTTCAAACAGAATTAAAATGTCAAGTTTCATTTCACTCTGACCTGTATGGATTTTTCAGCTCTTCTGTTATGAAGTTAAGCTGATTCCTATGAAAAAGACAAAAGGACTTTAAAATGAATTGCCATAGGTGACTGAAGCTGACTTCTAGTCTTGTGCATGCTTCTCTCAGAACAATAAATCCCTGAATTGAGAATGATCTGGTGAAAGTCCAGGCAACTAAAAAAAGATCCTACTGCATTGAAGTTTCGAAAAGCATTCAATTCCCTTTGCCATTTCAGCACGTGAGAAAATCCACTCGTATCAGATGTTGCATTAACAGAGAAATCATTAGATTGTGTGAATGATTCCCAGGGCTGAAAGCACACTAGAATGTCGATTCTATGAATCTACTAGAATCGGAAGAAGCCATATGTGTATTAAAAGTTTAAAAAAAAAGAACCCTGCTGCTCATATGCCTCAATGTTGCATATGAGGCTAACATTAGCCTCATATGCAACATTATATGAGCTCATCAATAATTTACCATCCATCATAAGCCCATAGTCCGTTGTAAAATGCAAGGCCAATTGCTCCAAATGATGTTGTTGCCCCTGCAAATGGGTCTCTGAGATTCTGTGTATTGCCTAAAAACAATTATAACAATAAAAATATACATTTTATTGATCTTTCATTGAACATTTACAGAGGTCACCTTATCTAAACACATCTACAGTAATCTCTGGCCATAGTCTACGATGAGTCATCTTTCACAAGATAATAAAAAAATAATTTCTTTATCTGTATCAAAATGTATTTGATCTCAGTCCGTTCAATTGTATAATAAAATACTAATTTTCTTTTTAATGTCACGTAAGTCAGGTGTCAATAAAAATTAATATCACATAAGATAAGAGTCACAAAGACAGAAGGGATATCAGACCACTGAGATACCAGATTGGGTAAAAGAGGTACCTTGAGCCAGCAGAACGATGCCTGAAACCACGATGATGCCAATAATCAAGAGTTTGGCTGCCGTGAAAAAGTTCTGCACTCTGTAGGCCAGCTTCACACTCAGACAGTTGACGACTACAATTATTACTGATGGAGAGAACAGACGACAGTTGAGTCCAGTATAACGTCATTTGAATATAAAAAGGGTCTAGACCTGTACATACATATACAAGCTACAGCCAGGCACTTGGTGACCACTTGAGGAGGAGTGCACCCTGGGTAAAACGGTGTGGAGGCGTATTCGGCACAACTCAGGGCGATGATGGCAAACGACGAAGGCTTTAACACGATGATCGTGGTCCAGGAATATAGGTATGCCAGCACTGGCCCAAAACCCTCCATCAGGTATGGATACTCTCCACCAGACTTCACGATCATTGTGCCTAGTTCTGCATAGCAGAGGGACCCTGCACACGCATGCACATGCAAACCTCTTAGTTTCTCAAGCTGAGGTCAACGAGTCCATTAACGAAAGTTCTTCTGCAGGCACGACTGCCTGCAGAAGACGAAAGGTCTTCTGCAGGCAGTCAGTATTAAACTAAAGAGGATTTCTGTGTCTTGTGAATTTTCCCGAACATTATGTGACTTAAAAGACTGAGTGAACATATCTGATTAACCTCCTTGACTTTGACCAACTATAATCTCAGCAGAAAGTGCAGGATAAGATAAAGATTTAATTCATGTTATGTTAATGTTAATTTTTAAACATACTGCTTAAAATTTCAGGTGTCATAAATTAATTTTAGTATGTATTCATGTATACAAAAATGAATTAACATTGAACATCAGTGTACTTGAAAATTAACCTAACTACATGCTGTAAAAAATACTGTTCATTGTTTACGATATCTAATGCACTAACTTTTGTTAATTAACTCAACCTTATCGTAAAGTGTTAGCAATAAAATATAGCACGAATTAATAAACAGCAACCTTTGGACATAAATGACGTTATACTATATTAGAAAAAGATTACATTTTGCTTTAAGAAACAGTGAATCTAATTGTTACATCATATGGAGAGATTATCAAACAGCCAAAACAAATATGACACGATACATGAGGTGACAATGCTTAATAGCACCCATTTATCTTTGTTATGAGGGTTTATCAGGCTTATCAAGGCTTTTGTGCAACCTTATAGATAATGTGTTTGTTGTGCGTATACTGACCCAGCGTGGCCAGCACTCCACACGCCGCCCACACACACAGACATGGACCCACTGCTCCAGTCCCCACCAGAACCGCTTTGGGAGAAATGAAGATCCCTGAGCCGATCATTGTTCCCACTATCAGACAGATGCCACTTAAGAGACCCACCTGAGACATTCAATCCGGCTTAAGGTTAAAGGGTATTGGTTTCATTGGTTATGTATAGTAAGTGAGTTATCATGATATTAAAATAATATGCATAATATATCGATATCACATAAGATTATTTTTTAAAGATTTTTTAACTTCATCTGTTCATTTGTTGGATATATAATTTTGAATGCTCATTTAATCTGTTTTGTACATTCAGATTAGTTTTGCCATTAAAGTTAATTCTTAAAAACAGTAATAAGTTAATAATTTAATGTAGGCTACAACATGAAAGATAGACTTAAAACTACATTCCTTGACACTAAAAAAGTACTATTTATAAAATTATAGTGAATTTAGGCATCCGCTATGACACTCGCTGTGAGAAATACTGCAAGTGGAGTGATACAAATGGTGAAATGGTTAGAGTTCTGTTATCACTAAAATATCACACTGCTAGAAAAGGCTCTCAGCCAATCAGATTAATGAGGATGCTGTCAAAAATAATGTCATAAATAGATTTTCTTTATCAGTTAATTTATATTAACTAAATTAAATCAACATTTGGTGTGACCATCCTTTGCATTTAAAGCAGCTTTTGCTCTAGGTGCACTTGTGCATAGTTTTTCAGGTAGCTTTGCAGGTAGGTTTCTTGTCAGACTCCTTGTGCAAACAAAAATCTCACTGGATTATTACAATTAATGGCAAAATGAATGTTTGGAAATGTAAACTGATATTTCCTACTGACAGCAAAAGATAGAAATAACTGACTTAAAACCATTTTTTAGCTGGTGAAAATACTAGTGTACTAATAATTTTGGCCACTACTGCAAATAGTCAAATTTGTCATTAGTGGCAGTCACAAAAAAATATACAGAGAGACGGGTCAGGAAGGGGAGGGATTACACTGCAGCGATGGCGACAGGCACTGCCAGGTTGACCCACAGTTAAACCCTTCCCACACTTACACACCCATATGCACCATGTCTGGATGGAAACCAGTGATCATGCAACATTCTTCCCATTCTTATGTGTGCTCATAATGAGTAAGATTCTCTTTCTCTCATACTCACATTCTTCTGCAGAACTGCTGCTTTTGGCTGATTGGGCTTTTTGACTTCCAAAGCCCCTGAGATGCTCCCATTGTGAGGGTTCGGCTTTTTCAAATCTTCATCCATTGTTCACAGGATCAACAGTCCAGTCTTAATTGTGTGCAGTCAGACTGAATAAAAAACAGACAAAAATGTAGTATACTTTTTTACTATAAACAATTACACATATTAAAATCAATTCTAAAGAGAACGGTGAAAATCTAAGGAATATCGCTTTTATTCTTAGTGTCTGTTGTTTTGATGTCTTTTGCTTGTGGAGCTCATCAAAACAGATTACTTCAAGAAACCTAAAGGCCAAATTAAAGGTTAAAGACATTATAGTGTTTGCTAATGCAGGTGTATGGAACGATTTTCCGGACTATTTTCAAATAGAATTGCAAATTGTATTTTCAATTGCGTTTTCCATATGTGGACGCATAAATTGTGACATAATCCAAATGCAATTGCAAATCTTGCATTACCGTTTGCATTTTCGCTTTCGCGAACGCACAGTGACTGCCACATTTCAAATGAAAAAGCAAAGTCTATTTGCAACTGAATTTCCCATGTCTTACGAGTTATGAGTCTGTCATATTTAAATAGCAATATTAATTACCACATTTGCTTTTTCACTCTCTCTGCGCCGCGCATATAAACTCAAAACTCAAATGGAATCGCAATTCCTTTTGCATTTGAATTTCCGATGCCTACACTGAAAGCTGTCAATCAATGTGAGGGGGCGGGACTAAACTAGGGGGCGTGTTTGTTTTGGGAGGTGACGTCACTCACAGACGACCGTGCCGAATGCTTTGATCAATGGAGGTAATCGGTAAAGCCTCCGCTAAAGGCAGCTGCCAATCAGTTCGTGCCTGTGTTAACAAGCAGACAGTGCAACCTTCTTGGCACAATACATAATTCTGTCTTTTTTTTTTTTTACCCCAAATGCAGCGATCATCCCCACAAACGGTACGCACAATAGGTCAAAATTCACTATTACCCAAACTCTTTTCACCTGTCTCAACATCTTTCACTGTTTCTCTCACTCTGATTAATGCAAGTGAGAAAACAGACAGTGCAGTTCTACACTTATTACAGTACATTTTATTCGTAAGCAAACAAAACAGTGCCAATCTATACTTATTTACCCATTTTCCACCTTACTTTATATTTTATTCAACAGTTTTAATTCGTTATGGAGCACGTGTTCCGTGGCACCAAAACGTCACCAAAAATACTTTATTTTTGTCGTGATCTCTACATAACAAAAGTTGCTTTCTCGTTATCACGACTTATTTTACTTTTGATCTCAACATAACAAAAGTTGTTTTCTAAGTTACACAACTGCGCCAGCAGGTGGCAGTATAGAACTACTGATGGGGAGTTGTATACTGTATCAACTATAGCCTACTGTATGCGTTTGGGACAGAGGACCTTCTTCGTGATCGCTATAATTTATGCAGTTTATTACTGACATTTAATTAACTTATAAATGTTAAACATTAGTTCAGTGATGTTATACAGTGTTGTAGCCTTATCTTTTGTATTTTCTACATTTCTTTGTAGGAAACCACACACACACATACACACACACGCATGCACACACATACACACGCACAGACACACACGCACACACACACACACACACACACACACACACACACACATAACAGCATCCCAAGCTTGTAACGCACACGATATCACAGCCTATCCTACATGACTAATAAAAATCACAAACAAATTATTATAATATATTATTATATATCATTTTATTTTAAACGAAGTGAGTAAATTGAATTAAAGTAAGTTGAATCCATGCAGCTTAAGGTTTTTTAGAATAGGTTCTTCTCTGCATTCTTCTGAAGGCGCTCCGCTTGCGGTGTTGAATGTGTAGTTTTTAGACCATTTAAACATAAATACACAAATAAAATGTTTAGCGTAGCCTAACTCTGGACAAATCCAACAGTGTTTGATTAGCCTATATTTATTTTATTTATTGTAGACGTTATTTCTAAGTGAAGCAACATTTGCTGAAATGTTCACAAGAAGAGCGCACGGTCATCTGTCGATCATTTACGCTGAGTTTTGTCTTTTAAAAACACTCGCAGTTAACACATTAAGCCAGGTTAAGCATTTTAGAATGTCCCTGTCAAGATTGCATTTGTTACTATAGCAACAGTAGACTAAATTAAGTCATGATCACGAGAAAACAAGAATATGATAATATGCATGACCGCTTAGAACTTCCGTACTATTACAGATTAAAAGAAAGGAATAAAATGTACTGTAATAAGTGTAGAATTGCACTGTCTGTTTTCTCACTTGCATTAATCAGAGTGAGAGAAACAGTGAGAGATGTTGAGACAGGTGAAAAGCGTTTGGGTAATAGTGAATTTTGACCCATTGTGCGTACCGTTTGTGGCTCTGTTATCAGGGGATAATCGCTGTATTTGGGGTAAAAAAGACAGAATTATGTATTGTGCCAAGAAGGTTGCACTGTCTGTTCGTTAACACAGGCACGAACTGATTGGCAGCTGCCTTTAGCGGAGGCTTTACCGATTACCTCCATTGATCAAAGGATTTGACACGGTCATCTGTGAGTGACGTCACCTCCCAAAACAAACATGCCCCCTAGTTTAGTCCCGCCCCCTCACATTGATTGACAGCTTTCAGCGCAGACATTGGAAATTCAAATGCAAAAGGAATTGCGATTCCATTTGAGTTTTGAGTTTATATGCGCGGCGCAGAGAGAGTGAAAAAGCAAATGTGGTAATTAATATTGCTATTTAAATATGACAGACTCATAACTCTTAAGACATGGGAAATACAGTTGCAAATAGACTTTGCTTTTTCATTTGAAATGTGGCAGTCACTGTACGTTCGCGAAAGCGAAAATGCAAACGGTAATGCAAGATTTGCAATTGCATTTGGATTATGTCACAATTTATGCGTCCACATATGGGAAACGCAATTGAAAATACAATTTGCAATTCTATTTGAAAATAGTCCGGAAAATCGTTCCATACAGGTGACTATATGTCAAGATGTTATGGGCTCTCTGACAGATCTATTTATTCATACACAATAACATCTTCTTCACATGCACTTCAGCTCCAATCAATTTGTCTCCCAGCAACTATAGTACAATAACCAAAGGTTATTTCTTATACTACAGTTAAGAAGCACTGACTAGAATCGACTGCAAAAAAATATGAAGTATTAAAACACATAAATAATATAGAATACATAATATTAAAATTTTGCTGTAAACTTAGTAGAAGAGTTTGCATACATTTTTTAGTTAATTGATTAAAAATACATTTATTTGTGCATGCTAATCAAGTCTTTTACAATCTCAAAGTATCTGGTTCTCATTCTACACAGATAAGAAATTATTGTATCTCCTCTGCAATAAAGACACTGAGGCTGATGTCCACAAGCAGCTACTGATGCTAAACCTACTGAAAATAAATAGCAGGAGTAAATTAAACAGATTTGGCTATTGATTTAGAGACAGATACATCCATGCAGCCATTGTCTGGATGGTCCATTATGTAGCCCTATAAATACTCTCACTTAACTTAAAGATTTACAGTATAAACAAACACATCAGTATGTCAGTTAAGATGACTGTTTCCTTTTCTGCCAAACGTTTATCATGCTTGTAAAAAAAAATACTTTTCACTACTGACAAAAAATATCACATTATCAATAACTTCGCTACAGTATTTTAACAAAAATAAGGTACTGAACTGCACTTTTTCAGGTGAAGTTAGCAAGACAAACTGTAGGTTAACTCAAGCTTAATTTCAGTGCCACCAATTCCACCATCACATGACAATCATGTTTAACTTGAGGCATGAGGCGAAAGACAAACCTGCAATGCAATCAGTTTTTCCAGCAGATATCCCAAGTTCTGATCCATTTCCAAATTCATGTGTTTAATAACCAACAAAAGTGGGTGGGACTTTCAATGTTCAGTCATTCTTCAGGCTGACCGTGATTGAAGCAAACACGTGATAAGAAGGAGGAGAGGGACCAGGATTGGCTAGAAGTGAGCAGGATCTGACCAACACAATACTCCTTTGAAAGAGACACTTTATATGGTTTGGATGGAAAGAGGGGGTGACAGCATAAAGCCAAGGACAGAACAGAACAGAACCGTCTCAGATCAAAGCACTACCAATACAACTCAATACAAGCCATTGCTCCAATATATACAGACCTGTAAATAATTAAAGCAGTGGAAGCCCCGTGATCTCCAATATAAACACCATATACTTTATACAATTATGAGCTTCTCTGACTGATGTACTCGTCTTTGCTGACTCTCCATTTTATTTGTCGAGTTCAAAAGCTGGCCAATGAGCGTGGTTAACTTTGAAGTCAGAACACAGTAGCCACATTTACATGTACACTTTTTTGTCATTCCGATTAAAATCATTCCGATTGAAAGATTTGGTGGACTGTTTACATGAGACATAATCTAATCCGATATGGTGTTTACATGTGCCTGTGATTTCAGTTTTGGGACACACTAAGTATAAGGCCGTCTTCTGTACCACACACAGAACCAAACTGATTTCTCATTTCTAATAACTGTTGCACAGCCTATATCTACCAGATAAAATAATAAACACAATATAGCTTGATCTCAGCCAGCTGATCAACGCATATCATCATACCGCCCTAATTTCTTAATGTTAAAGCATTAAAGGATAAAATAACAGTAAAACCCTCTGTAATGCCGCTCTGAAATTAATTGTATTCTGATACTAAAAAGTTTTACTGTAGCCTAATTAAATGGAACAAATACACGATTTCTTACCAAGAGATGCTAAACAATAAATCAAAGGAGTGTTGCTTTATGAACACAGAGAGTGATCGCAACGAGCTTTATCACACATATAACATTTCCAAACATCTTTTCGTACAATATTCATGGCGTGAGCACTTATAAATTCAAGCAGATCGGAAATTATGAATCTGTGATAAACATAAATACAAATGACAAAGGCAAATTTTGGTCAAGTTGTTTATTTTCATTGAGCTATACTTTCACTATCATCATCGTGTTGTTTCTAAGCTGAAAAGCAGAAAAGCGCGCTTCATTTCAGATCCGTTTTTCATCCCGGTCATGAGAGCAGATACGTTAGCTCATAACACAGCAAGTGTTCTCCATTCTAATGTGTTTTTAACTGTATAATTGAAATTTTAACTTTATACCTCCACTATTACCCAGTCTCTACTGTAGTGTCGGTGTCCCCAAATCACAGAATACTGCGTTGCAGACATCACGGTCACGTTCTGACGAGCCAACCTCTTGACGTGATGATGTTGACGCAAAGTAATCGGTTTAACGCGTTTACATGGCAGAATTTTAATTTTGTTCGGTTTATAGAAAGGTTTATCCCACCCCTCTCAAACCGATTACAATTTCATTCGGTTTGGGCATTTTTATTCCGATTGAGGTGTTTATATTGAGCATTTTCATTCGGATTGGACTTTTAAACCGATTACAATGCTCCATGTAAACACACCTACTGTATCAGAAGAAAACAGGCATTAAATAGCTTGCTGCTGAATTGTTATTATTATACATAAAAATTCTTGATATGAACTTCAAGAATTTAGGATTTAAAAAAAGAAATTTCTCATCTCACTTTTGCTGGCAATGTACAGAATTTATTAATCTAGCTTAATGTTAATTTATAAATATACTATTGTTCATTGTTATTCATGTTTGTTCATAATACATTCATATGTTCATTTATTCAACTTGAATTGTTACTAATTAATTAGTATGTTTAGAATCGAACATTAATGTAGATTAATACTGTGAGAATGTTGTTCAGTGTTCACGTTCATGATATCTAATACATAATATATTAACATAATGTAATGTTAATGTATAGAACCATATTGTAAAATTTTTCCATGTACACTAATAACAGAACAGCTCTAACTTGCTATTACTATGTAACTATCCCAATCTTTCATTTCCTAATCTCCACATACTGCACCCTATAAATGATATAAACACTAAATGATACACACCAATAAAACCCAATACAAGCTTCTACTGAAAAGATGAGTGAGTTTCACTTTTCTTCGAGAGCTTTTCTTATATTTTTATTTACACATTACATTACACTTAGAAATAATGATTCGCTCACTACTCCCTGTACACTATCATAACTATATATAAAATCAGACAGAGACTGACAAGTGAGATTCATAGATTTTTTCCCAAATCTCTCCCTAATATCCAAAATATCCAAAAAAGTTTCTAATAGATATTAAGCAAAAAAACACCACAGTATTGATCTACTTTGTCCAAAAAGCACCATTATTCTCGTACTTCAATTAAGTTTTCATAATAATTATTCATCAACGAACTTCCAAGGCAGACACCCTTAGATATAAAATTACATGAATAAATCAACAGTGTACTCTTCACATGATTCCCTTACCTTTAGATGGGCTCCACTTCTTATCCCAAACTCAGATTTGAATCTCCAAGCGATAACAGCAGAGATCACACACACGCAGAACCCCCCCCCCCCCCCCCCCCCCCCCCCCCCCCCCCACCCCCCCCCCCCCCCCCCCCCCCTGCCCCGCATTTTTTAAAAACACTTATACAATATTTAAAAGCCTTATTATTTTTTAACTTTACAGTTGTGCAGTAAAATTCACTTTAAAAATTCACTTTTCATTCATGGAAATGGCGAAAAAATGTGCCAAAAAACCTTGTGGAAAACAAAGACTTTTGAGATGACAATTACATGAAATCACCATTATATCCAGTAGATGGCAGCAGAGGATCACTCAATAGCTCAGCTGCAATTTCCACTCCCTAATTTTCAGGTCTTGATTTTGAATTTATTATAAAATGATGAATATAACAAATTTTAGTACTGTACTGAAGTAGTATAGCAAGTACAATTAAATAATAATGCATTAAATATTTTGAAGTATTTTTAGATTTAATGTAAAAACAATATTTTTTGCATTAAAAAGGACATATCAGAAAAAGTGTTTTAACTGTAGAAGCTGCTAAATATATTCAGCCAACACAGAATTGTTGGTCTATTTTTGACATCGGTTTGTCAGATAGGTCGTTCCACCCAGGGCAGTTAGCACTGTCAATCATAGCAATGATTGACGGAACAGTTTAGCGGATTAATTCACGTAATCTTTTACACTCGCGTTTGTCACTCTTGAAACAGTATACGTGGACGTTCGGTCCTCTTAGACAAACAAAACTTTTCTTCAAATTGTCAATGGATTATGTAGAGATTCTAGAGAAACAGAGCAAAGCTTACGCGGAAAGTCCTGATAAATAAATGACTAACTACACAATCAATCACTTATTTATACCGTGTGTATGCATTTTTTCTCTCTCTGATTATATCAGGTAGATCTGCAAGCGTGTAGAACTCTGTAAATTTCCGAAAACAAAAATTAGTTCAGAGGGGATTCTTCTGATTAACCTACAGAAAACACCTCTGACTGGCCATTGCTTCAACGCTGCAAAAACACGTAAATAAACTTGTGGTTTTGTCATTCGAAACCAGAGCGTGCACCAAAATCACACAGGAGCGTTTAAAAGTGGTTGACTACAAGTGGGTACAGATATGAATTGGTACTAATGGTACTGTAAAAAGACCCCCCACCACCACCACCAAAAACACTTTCTCATTGGATCTACACAAATCTCATAGGTGAACTATTTTGAGCTCAAAAAGGTGAGTTTTCACCAAAAGATGAGGAGTTTGCATCTATGACACACACACACACACATTCTGGTTGGCACCTGAACAGCTAACAATTAACCCGACTCCGTCACAGATGACTGGCTGTGCACATCCCTCCTTTACATACTACACAGACAAACATCTCAGAGGGACTTCATGTTTACTCGTTCTCCATCTGATCACTGAACATTTAGAGGAAATCATTTCTATTATACCAAACTATTTTATTAACTTTAATTCATTTAATATGAGCAATACGAGCTACATAAAAGCATTTGTTTTTAAATGTGTATGTTCTGCAAATGTTTATCGTTTTCATAAAGTGACCCATGCCCATGTTTTATTTTGTTTCTGAAATGGAGTGATTACCCATCAGTTAAAGTTGCCAGTAAGGTTTGACTAAAATCAATGGTTGACAAATGCGGTGCATTATCCAAAAGCCATAATTGTGGCTCAAAAGAAGAAAAAATTAAATGTAGGAGTCAGTTTAAATGATAGTCAATAGGTTTCACTTCAGAAATGTCCAGTCATTAAATTATTTGAAAAACACATGAAAGAAAATCACTTAACAGGAAATCTAAATCGGCCTATTTATTTTCTTAATGCATATTGCTGGTCTTGTGCACAATTCATTGGAAAATATTTTTGTTCATAATCTTTTTGTTCAAAATCAGGGATAAGAAACCGCTCAAGGAATAAAAAATAATTTTTCATTTATTTAATTATTATCAGTAACTTGGCACAGCTTGTCTTGTGATCAACATTAAAGTACAAACCTTGAAAATACAGACTGTGATGTTCTGACCCAAAGACCCATGAAGACTCAGAGGAGTGTGTCTCTAAAAGTGGAAGTCCGCTGCTCGACTGTCTTTGTTATATAATTGCCCCATATCTGAAACACAAAATACACCGCTATCAGTCCTTCTGTTTTATTATAAAGTGCTAATTTCCTAAAGAGTACAATACTTTTTGATTCTGTAAATTACACTGTAATAAAATTTAAATCTTGCCTTTTTGGGATTGGTCTACAAAAACATAACAGCACACCAGAGAACAGTCAATGGAAAGAGCCCACAGTATTAGAAAAATTGTACAATATGTATTTCAATAATCCATAATTATGAAGGTTCTTGAGAAACATCAATTTTTATTAGAAAACATCTGTAATACATAAAACCAGCAGCCAAGAGCATAAAAACCCATTTAATTAGTAAAGAATGTCTTTAAATTCATCACAAAGACACTCTCAACTAATTAGCTTCCAACCATTAGGATATAATGGAATTTAGAATTCCAGCCGACACAGATTCACAGAGTCAGTTAAGAAATGAAGCACAAGGACTTCAAGGTATAAGCAGAAAATGTGAAATCAATTCTGCAGGCATGTCATTATCCTCAGAAAAAAAAGTTCAAAATTTTCAAAGTAAGCAAACAAAATATATATATATATATATATATATATATATACTTCAGTTAAACTAGTTTAGTTAAATGTTTTAAGCATAGTTAAGTATTAAGCATAAGCCAGATAAGTTAGGGAAGGGGGAAGTGGTGTGTGGGCAAGTATGGTGACCCATACTTGGAATTTGTGCTCTGCATTTAACCCATCCAAGTGCACACACACAGTAGTGAACATACACCTGGAGCAGTGGGCAGCCAATGCTGCGGCGCCCGGGGAAAAGTTATATGCTATTCTCAAAGTGAATCTTTAAATTTGTAAATCACTTTAACATATACACACACATATACATCAGCAGGAGAAACAACATCTCTACAATATCAAGTCAAGACTTCTGGTGGTACTTATCTTAAGAAAGAAGAGACCACAACAGATGAAAGAAGTGTCGCTAACAAGTTTGGATCAAATATAATTATGTAATAGTTAATAACAAAACAGATACAAGCACATTTTAAAATGACAAAATCATAACCAATGCCCAGAAACAAGTAAAAAAAAAAAAAAAAAAAAAAAGGTGGCGAATTGGCCTAAATGTTGGATTGGTTCCTATCTATGCCACAGCACTCTGGGCGGGACAGCTAGCAATGGACAAAGAGCACAACTCTGCATTGGCCAACACTGTCAGTTCTCCCCAGGGAAACATTTGGAATAAGGACTTAGGTTTGTCCTGTAAGGACACAGTGTTCACCCTAGGTTGCCAAAAAATATATTTTTTGATACGAAAATTCCAAGGTGCTCTTAAATTTTTGGACAGATTTAGGAAGAGTTTCAAGAGCACAAGTGCTACTAAAAAGAAATGCAAGCATTAAGAGTGGGCTCTATTCACAAGAGCACAACAATAGTGTGATTGAGAGCTTGAAAGGGCCCCAGATGACCTTACACTGAGATGTTAACCTAGATAAGGAACGATCTATAACTTTAGACCATCCCATAGGACAGGTACTAAACTTTAACAAGCTATTGTTCTATCAGGGGTTTCAACTGTTCAGCAAGAGCTGTAAATCCTCATATAGGTATATATGTTTATGCCACACTGTGTGATTTATCTACATGGCCTGTCACAAAATCTGTCACTGATTAATCAGAACTCAGATTCATCAGGCTTTTGTTTCTCCAAAATGGTATTTTTATTTCAGAACTGGTGATCTGTGTGATTTTAAAGGTTAGGCTGTGTGACATTCATTTTAATGTATCCTTTGTTGATGTAATAACAATGTCCAGCAGATGGCAGCACTACTTTTCATATCTTCTATTAGTTCTATTAGCTCCACTGATGAAGTAGACCAATGTCAATATTGACTAGATTAAATTCTGTCATTCTAATGTGCATCATTCTAGGTAATTCTAGGTAAGCAAATGAAAAGTCTTAGGAGTTGGATTGAACATGTCTTTCTATTCTCAAAACTGATGACTAATGGCCCACTACTAAAGTGAGAGGGTGAGTAATATGAATAAATTAGCAGAATAGGTAGAAAGTAAGACAGCTAGAGAGGTGTATGTGTGTGTGTTTTGCTCACTGGTTGTGAGAGATCTCAGGGCGAAGTAACAGTGTAAGATGTCCTCGTCATTTTTCTCCGCTGTCAGAACCTCAGTCCACTGGGCCTGTGAAAGAGAACAAGTGACCTATACCTGCAGAGCTGCTTCACATACTCATAAGCATACAAATAGCCTTTCTCTCTCACATTCACACACACAATGCTTCTTTCCTCTTACCTGTGATAAGTTGTAGCTCTTTGCAGACAGTTGTCCTACATTTCATCCTAAAATACAGATTCCTGATTTATAACATCTACCAAAGCACTCCAGGTCTCTTTCAACTCTCCAGTCCACTGGGCTGCACTATCAGACAGATATCTGTTCTTAAAAGAATTCTGTGACATTAACAAAAACATTCTACCATCGTTATATTAATATAATAAACACATAACATTATAACAAGCACACATGCTCCAATAAACATCAATCTGTCGGTAAAAATCAACAAATCAATTTAAGACGTAACCACTAAAGCATAGCAATCAATCGATAAACGGTTAACTAACACTTGAAATACTACACCACAGCTAATCTATGAAATTTATAATCAATATCCTGCTGCTAACTGATGCTGCTCTATTTCTGCAGGGAGCTAGCACACATGCACACGGACTGCAGTTCTGTGACCCACTGTTTCAATAGACGCCTTGAATGTGGTTTGTTTTGTGCATGGTGATTGCTGGGCTATAATTTTGCTCTAAAATAGTGCAATGCCATTATGGAGAGAACTATTGGACTGCCCTAATTATGCTGCAACAGTCAGACAGGCACTTTTTTTAAATCGATCAGGTGTATTGCAATAGCGTCACTGTCTGGTTTTATTGCTGTCTCGCTAGTTTTGTCCTGACCACAGCTGATTTGCTTGAGAGCCCACTGTTTAAAATCTATGGAATTAAGATTTCTCTCCTCAGGAGAACCTCATATTAGAGTTTTTATATAGACGCTGATTTAAAAAAAAAAAAAAAAACAAGTAACTTCTACGGAACATAAGAAAAAAAATTCTTAAAATTTTTAAAAATGTATTTATTGTCCCAGAATACACTAAAAAAAAAAAAAAAAATATATATATATATATATATATATATATATATATATATATATATAAATAAAATAAATACACAAAAAAAATTTAGAGTGAGGAAAAAAAGGTAATGTAAAATATAAATAATTGTATTTTTTGCCTAAAAAAGTGACAATGCTTCTTTAAAGGGATAGTTCACCCAAAAATGAAAATTCTGTCATCATTTACTCACCCTCAAGTAGTTCCAAACCTGTATGAATTTCTTTGTTCTGCCAAACACAAAGGAAGATATTTTGAAGAAAGTTTGTAACCAGGCTGTTTTGGGGCACTATTGACTTCCATAGTAGTAAAAAAAAAAAAAACTATGGAATTCAATGGTGCCCCAGAACTGCTCTGTTTCCCACATTCTTCAGAATATCTTCCTTTGTGTTCAGCAGAACGAAGACATTCATACAGGTTTGGAACTACTTGAGGGTGAGTAAATGACAGAATTTTCATTTTTGGGTGAACTATCCCTTTAAATGTCACTGTACTGGCAAAAATGCTTTAAATTCAGGAAATTTAGATAAAGTCAACATGAAGCAGAAATTGTGATCATCTTTTCTCCCCTTTTGTGACATTTCTCCCCTTTTGTGACATATATCAAAAACATTCATTGAAAAATAAATATTGGCCACAGACAAATCATTTATATTATTGAAAACATTTTGGTTTTTGGATCTACGCACCTGAAGGCATTTACTGTTTTTCCCTGGATGTGTGTTTTGGTCCTACGCTATTTCTTCTTAATAATAATAAACTGCAATATTCTATAAAAGAATAAATAAATAAGACCTTATATCCTTGACATCTTTGCTGATGAGGCAGTATTATGCATAATCAAATGCAGTTACCGTTTCCCTCAAGACAAATGCACTTTTTTAGTAATTTGGAATAGCAAAGTAAATTGAGCTCACTGCAGGTCATGAGCAGAAAAACAAACAAAACGCAATGTAATTGTTTATTCCAACATATTATAGCCCAGAATTTTTAGAATTCTGCACTAATACAAAAATACACAAACAGGATGCTAATTATATTATACCATCCCATATTTTCTCCTTATTAAAGAAAATTAAAAGGGATATCCTTAGTGCAATCTATTGTGCAAGACCTTCATCCCAGAGAGAATGAGAGTGAGATTTCTTTTGCTCTGTCATTCATCATGTGGCTTGTGTAACAAGAATTTCATGTTATTGTGTGTATTCACTGCTGGAACTGCTCTGTCACAAATACTTTCTGAAATGAGCTCAACAGTCGTTCTTCATCTGCAGGATAAGCATTATTAGCAATCAAGAACAACGTTATGCGGTTATATATTGTTATACACATATATGCGGAAAAAAGCATCAAAGCACATTTGTCATAGTTCAGAGAAAGAACGCCTGTGTATTTAAGGACCTCATGTGAATGCACATTAAGCATTCAGGTAAATGAATTCATGAATTCAAAACACTTGTTAAGGAGGATATGGAAATATTAGGAGTCCCGTCCACTCTTGTCACTTTCATCAGATGACGGATTCTGGTGCTGATCGGAGTCAGAGTCGAACATGGGGCTGCGCTGTAAAGGCTGTGGAAGACAGAACTGTCTGGAGGTGAAGGGAGGGGGCAGCGAGCAGGACAAATGATCCTCTACACGAGGGATCCTGGCAGGAGTTTGGCCGGAAGTGCTGCGTAGGGCTGGAGCCACGGTGGCTGGACTCAGTGAACTGCTCCCTAACACCACCTCTCTCAAGCGCTGACTCTCTCTGGTCGCTGCCTCCCAAACCACCTCCAATTCACCTTCTACCTCTCTGAGAAACACAAAGAGAAAGAAAGAGAGGGGCTTGTTTTAGTGCAGTATGGGTAGGTTTTCCCAATTCAAATATAAGCTCTCATAAACAGGGAACATGCCTGTTTCACACATAAGCAAACGCACAAGCATTCAAAATACACATGAACACGCAAAATTCTGTGACCTTCAGTCATTTTGTACCCTTCAGTCAATACCGGTGGATTCACACTCCAGGCTTTTGAGGGCTCAGCTGTGCAATAATAACAGGTATTAACTGGAAATGTGCTAAGGCACAAACTTGAACAGAGTGAGGGAGAACGATAGAGATGACCGAGCGGTGGAGAGGTGTAAGCTGTCGTAATCACAGATCAATTAGCCGGACCATCTGTTGATGCACATCCTCGCTTCCACATGCACACACACACACACACACACACACACGGTTTATGACAAGCTATCTCTCTTCATCTCCCACTGTGTGGAAAGTGGCGAGTCATACCTAGTGAAAAATAAATATACTTAATTGTATTTAAAATATATTTATTTCATGATGAGTATACTAAAAATAGATTGACATGTCTATACTAACTGAAAATACATCCTAAATGTAGTTATTTCATGCTTTCATCAACTTAGTGCACTACAAATTCATTTGTAAAATATTATACTTTTTACAAATGCATTTGGGGAAGGATGAAATATATATATCCATCTTTAAGAAAGTACACTGGCTAGGTTCTTAATTCCATCTGCAACATGTTTGAAACTTGTTAAAAGTGATTTTCACACATATATACCCATATAAACTAACTGGATGAAACCTTTGAAAGAGGACGCCACTTCATAACCCCAATGACATGTCCATGCTCACTCAGCCCAACAACTAGTGTCGATAATGGAGGAATGAAGCAACTCATCTCATGATCCTGTAGCTGTATGAAGGCCATATAATGTATGTCTGTGGGGATTGTTTGTATTGTATGTTGTCATATCATTTGAGTAAACGAGGCCGCTGTATGAGTTCTCACCTAAGACTATGGCACAAGAGACTATATCACATTCTGTGTATTGATATATGTTTGTTCCTTCACGCCTTAAAAGTGTCTTAAGTATTTTAATACTATGATTTTAACATTGGCCTAAATATAGGCTACAGTATGTTCATTGAAGGGGGCTTGATAAGTCAGTCTCTCCTCACCTTATACTTTCATGAGCTCTGAAATTCACCAACAATCAGTTTTGCTGTACTTTTGCTAATCATCTGAACTCGGTAGAGTGCACACTATTGGGAATCTGTGTTGCAGGTTTGGCACATTTTTCAGAAGAAACCTTTAGAGCCTAGAAACTCATTGCAGCTAAAAACACAAGTCTCACCATGTATTTCAAATCTGAGAATGATGAAATTATTTTAAGATGATGCTGTGTAATTTTTTAAGATGAGACTTTCTTTTTGTGCAAACTAAAGAAAATGTGAGGTATGAATTGAAACATTCAGTATGTTTCTGCTAACAGGTGCTGTAAACACAGAGTTTCCAAACACAACTTTTGCCTACAGCACAAATGTAACAATTGGGGATTTGCAAATAAATCAATTAAATTTGTTAAATTTTGAAGTAATACTTCAGTAATTTATTTTAGTTGAATCCTCTGTTGTCCTGTTATGATTAAATGTACAATACAATACACTGTATTTGAGTTCTACTTGTTGAGTATAAAAATAGTATAGATAAAATGAAATGTTTTGAGTTGAAATAATTATAATAATAATTAATAATGATGCAGTACTTTGTATAGTTATGAACTTTACCTTTTCAATAATTTAACCACACTTCAAATAGTGCTTTTCACAATTTTACATGGTTGCAAAGCAGCTTTACATACATATGTGACCCTGGAGCACAAAACCAGGCATAAGTAGCACAGGTATATTTGTAGCAATAGCCAAAAATACATTGTATGGGTCAAAATTATCAAATTTTGTTTTATGCCAAAAATCATTAAAGACCATGTTCCATGAAGATATTTTGTAAATTTCCTACAGTGAATTTATATAAACTTAATTTTGATTAGTAATATGCATTGCTGAGGACTTCATTTGGACAACTTTAAAGGTGATTTTCTCAGTATTTTGTTTTTTTTGCACCCTCAGATTCTAGATTTTCAAATAGTTGTATCTCGGCCAAATATTGTCCTATCCTAACAAAGCTTATTTATTCAGCTTTCAGATGATGTATAAATCTCAATTTCAAAAAATTGACCCTTATGACTGGTTTTGCGGTCCATGGTCACATTTAGAAAGTAGTTACAAAAGTAAAGATATGTATAGTCATGGATTTGAAATGGTGAAAGAAATTCACGAACTTGAAAAGAAGGTTTATTAGTACTTTAGTATATTCACAATTCACTTTTGCACAACTAAAATGCATTTAGTACAAAATTAGTTGTTCCAATTTAGCAGACTTTAAGTATACCAATTTATAGTGTGCCACTAGGGATCTCTGTAAGTCTCCTTTACGTTTCGGGTTTCTGGTCTGTGTTATTATCATTGACTCACCCTCAAGTTGTTCCAAACTTGTATAAGTTTCTTTCTTCTGTATTTTTTTCCATAGTATGGTAGTCAGTGGCTTCCGTCAACTTTTTAGTTACCAACATTCTTCTAAATATCTTCTTTTGTGCTCAACAGAAGAAAGGTTTGGAACAACTGAGTAAATGATGACAATTTTCATTTTTGTGTGATATATCCCTTTAAGATGTGTTTTTAAGCTGCCATCTTCTCTTCTGCCAACATCAATAAACGTCATCTCTGACAGACTCAAGCATTGTCAAACGGATGAAGTCAAACTTTTCTCCTCTCATCTCCCATTCTTCAGACACCACGCACCTCAGAAACAGTATGAAACATGTCTATATTTATATGAGTATATTTGTGATCTGAGACCATCAAATATCTGTTTTGTTGAAATTGCATTAACGTATTAACATATTTTTTATTAATATTAATTTAAGAATGTGTTGGAAATGACAAGTTTTTGGAACATAAGCCATTGTTTCCCAAGAAAAGTGTGTTTGACATGATAGCTTTATTAAATTTTTTCCATCTTTTTTGAATAAATACATAAATAATAGAAAACGGAAAAATGCATTTTAACAATTTAAAAAAAGTTTATTTTTTTACCTTTCTATTTAACGAAGAATCACAGTTTCCAAAAAAGTATTAAGCAGCACAAGTCTTTTTACCATTGATAATAATAAGAAATGTTTCTTGAGCACTAAATCAGCATATCAGAATGATTTCTGAAGAATCATGTGACACTGAAGACTGGAGTAAATGCTGCAAAAGAATTCAGTTTTGTCGACACAAATAAAATACATTTGAAAATATATTAAAATAGAAAACAGATAGAATAGAATTACATATTACTCATCTCAAACGTTTGAACAGTAAAAAGATGCTATTGTTGAGACTGGAATTATAAATAATAATAACAATAAAAACATGTTCATCTAAACAGCACATCCCTCTCTTCTCTCATTACACAAAAGAACTGACTAGAACTGACAGTCTAATCAAACAGCCAATAGCTTTACTCTCACCGCTGCAATTTCTGGACCTTCAAGCTTAAACCTACATTTCTGAATCAAACTCAAAAATGTTTATTTAAAAAAAACAATCCATATTTCAGTCACAACAGTTTGAGACAGCAGATTTGTCCCAATACTGAATATTATACATCATTTTGTCACTGATGTGTTGCCTGAGGTTGCTCTTTTTAACATTCTGACAAAAAGTCAGGTAAATATGGCTATGTGCATTTTCATCTGGTTTTCAGGCAGTCTTGAATACCTAATGAGATTCTCAACTTGGGACTCTTTTATTTCTCCTTGTAGGTGCCCTTTTCCTCTCTCCTTCCTTCTCTCTATTCATCACTTATTGTGCAGCCTCAGCAAAAGCCAAACAAGGCCTTATCTATGCACACAGATAGCCTGGCCCTGTCACCTTAGAGATTTATAACAGAGAGAGAGAAACAGAGAGAGAGAGAGAGATTGCTGTCAGTGGGTGGGTCAGTTGATCAATAGTGTCAGACAGGGGAACAGACAGTAGGACAGAGTGATGCAGAGAGGACAGAAGTGAGGGACAAATAAACCCACAGACTGACAGATCAGAAGAGGAGACATGTCTGACAGACTTTATGTCTGACAGATTTAGCAGACTTTTGTGTATATTTGTGCTGAAAATGAAGCTGAGAGAGCTGAAAGCATCAAAGTATGTTAGAAACTTTAATATTAATGGTTTCATAGATTCTGATCTGTGCATATAAATAATCTAGACAGGAATAAATATTTGCAGAAACACTGGTTTATAGGTTAATGGCTTTTTTTCTGCACTAATATCGTCTTTTTAAAATACATAAAGGCGGAAAATAATTATTCAGATAATGCTTCCTGCAGGCCCTTCTCTCACCATCTAATCGATTGCTAGTGTTTGCTTTCGCTCTCATTCTCATGACCCGGTTGCCAAAAGAGAGAGGGAAGAGGACCAGAGAGACGGGTGCGAGTGGGCGTGAAGGAAAGAAGTGACACGTCTGAGTGGTGAACGTCAGGAGATGAAAGATGAGAGAGACCAGTATTGACCCGGCTGGTTTTAGCATCAAAGTCTTCTACAAGAGATTAAAAAAGAAATGAGAGAGCCACAGAAAGAGATGGGAGAGTACTCTGTGAATGCTGCACTGGGAAGCAGGTTTATGGAAGCAGCAGTAATTTGAGTAATGAGGTTGTGGTACATTCTGCTGTGTCACTGTGTGTAAAAGCCACTTTGAATGACGCCATACAAGTCATCTACGTCACATCAACCAAGCTGTAATTTACTGGTGAATGGTTAATGCCAGAGATAAGAAATCTTGACTTCATGCTTGGTTTCTTCTATTACCTAGTGGTTAAAGACCTAGGTTGGTAACCATATGATCTACTCTGTGGTTGTTGAGAAAACACCAGTGGGAGTCCTGGCTCAGATGGTACCTTAAGCCAGGCTCAGACGACAGGAGTTTTAAAATCCTAACCAATTAGGAAATCTGGATTCGGCACACATGTAAAGAGAATCTTCATAGATTTTCTTCCATCAAATCTTAAACATGCACACAATACTAGATTTTAAAATCGTGGTGCACCACACACTACAAGATATTTTTATATTATATGATCGGGGAGGCCCCGATTTGTGTGCAAGCAGATCGGGAGTTGCAAGATTCGATCTGTGAACACCTCACATTACCAGATAATCCTGTAGTGTGAACCTGGCTTTAGGCAAGATGAGACATGATCAACTAAGTTTTGTTAGTTTACACATAGTTTCTGTTAAACTTACTTCAGGGAACTGGATTTAAATCCTGACCTAAAAAAAAAAAAAATGTAAAAAAAATAAACTTGACAGCCAGTGATCAACAAGCATTTTTTTTTTTTTTTTTTTGCTCTAGTCTATAGAGCAGTTACCCCTCTCAGGCAGCATATAACACAACAATGTACAATAATAACACTGTAAAATGTTATTCATAAAAAAAAAAAAAAAAGTTTTTCAGACACACTTTTTGTTAGGTGACAACTATGTACTTTTGTCCAAAAATATTTAATATTTGATAAAATATATATGTGATATTTTTGTGTTCATGTTGTATTACAAAATACTTTTTGCTGTTATTGAGGTGGGTATGGGTAGGTTTAAGGGTGGGTTTATGTGCAGGGATCAACATGTAATTATAGGTGTAACACCAGAAATTAATTATAGATGTAATTACATGCATGTATTTTTCAGTATAAGAATGTAAAAATAAGTGCATTGTATTAAATTATTCATAGTTAAAGACACTTTATATAAAGTGGGACCAATTTTTGGTTACACTTTATTTTAAGGTGTCCTTGTTACAATGTAATTATACATTTAAGTACTGAGTAATATGTACTTACTATATGGTTAGGGTCAGGATTAGGGTTTGGCTTAAGGTTACTTGCATGTAATTATGTATAATTTATTGTTATTATAATAGTAAGTACATGCAACATGTGTAACAAGAACACCTTAAAATAAATGTTACCCAAATTTTCTTTCTGAACACATTCTATCAATTCTATTATATGACAAGTTGCAGACTGTATGGCGGAGGGCACAGAGAGTACTTATTTTAATCATACTTTTATTGTTGATTCTAACATTTAGCCAAAAATCATTAATCTAAGTCAGAAATTCAATTGCAAGTTTCTTTGAATAAAACATCTGCATCTAAATGACTACATCTTAATCACATCTTAAATGAATAATTATTAATATTAATAATTATTTAATATTAATATTGGTATTCATATTAAATAATGCAACTGATTAATGTTTTGATAATATTTAAAAATTAATGTTAAATTATTAATTCCTATGTGTATCTGAAATATCTGTGACTGTATCATAGTACTAATTTCACAATGATTTCAGAAAAACAAAGATATCTAATTAAGAATTAATATATTAAAATCACATGGCCTTGCTAATGTACAATAGCAAAAGAATCATCCACAGCATGTGTCCAGTATAATTTGCAGTATAATCTACATTTTACAGTCTCATCTGTTCATTTTGCCTCTGTATATTACAAAGTTAAATTAGGAGCACAAATGGCCACTCAGCACCGTTAATTCAATACACACACAAATTCAGTCTCATGTACACACACACATACAGCAGTCCTAATGTAATTCATTAGTGGTGTGTAATGGATTACAGACTTAATGAAGGATGATTCAGCCATACCACTGGAGTGAATCAACATACGGGCAACACGCACACATATGAACACAAATATAAGACTGAATGTTACTACGAGACAATAGCAGTCATGTGATAGACACGATTAGCAATGTCATCGTATTATGTAATATTGAGACAAGTATCTTCTACTCCAGGTGTGTGGAAATCAAATCAATGCTTCATCTGGCCATGCACTGCAGAGCAACATGCAGCACATATTGCATGATCGTAGCTTACGCAGAATGGCTGGTTGGCAAATGAATGTTTTAACATGTCAAGACGCGCCTGTACCCAGAGAGACCAGAGCATCATTAAGTGTGGTAAGGTCAGGGTGAAAGGGTGAGATCAAGAGGGCTACAGGTCTTAAATTGCAAGTGTCTCATTACTTGTACGCGTGCAAGTTTTTTGAACAAAGAAAAAAAGATGTAAATACACATGAACACTAATCCAAAACAGAGAGATCTATGTGAGCATATGCTGATACGTTTGTGTATTTTCAGCTGTCAGTTCTGCTAAAATCACTTACATCATTCTGACCTACAAACTACAAAAACCTTTTCAGACCCCTTCATTTTTAAAACACTAACATGACAAGAGAGATAAACACACAAACATTTCTCTTTTATACTCTGTAAGGTAAATACGCCTCTCTGCTTTTCCAGATTCACACACATTTTCCCTCTTTCAATCCAAGCCACATAACTGATAAAACCACGAAAGTGTAATTCATCAAACTATCCTTTTCTGCAAAAAAGGTTTGCACAATACTAGAATGACAGGCCATTTTGCAGGCAGTAATTTGTAAATCTGACATTTTTCCATTGTTCCTCAGGCAGCCTTGTCAGTCAACTCAACAGAGTGATCCAAAATACAGCCATGTTCACCTCAAGCTGAGCACTTTAGTCATGAGAGAGTCTGTCCCCTGCACTTAACAGTGCCAAAAAAGAGAAAAGAGAGACGGTTTTATGCAGGAAGACAGACAGGAGAATGATTTAAAAGTGAGAGAAGACAGGACATTAAAATGAGGATGTTTTAGAATTGACAGAGGCCTCACCTTGGTTCACCTCTGACCTTCTGCCACACAAAGCTGTCACTCAACACTGCTGGGATGAAGAGGAATGAATTACAATAAATGACACTGCTGACACATCACGTGCCCATAATAATACGAGAGAGAAGACTATATATTTTGACATGGCACGCGTGTGTAATTTAGATATGTCCATTAATCTTTTCTTTCTTTTCCCTTTTCATTCTCTCACTCTCCCTTCTGTTCTCACTCTCACAGCCAGGTGACATTTCAGTATATAAGCAAGCTTTTTATCTCTCTTTTTCACACATAAATCTCAAAGCACACACACTAATCTCTATATGATTGGAAGCTAATGTTTCAGCGGCCTGCAGAAGCAATATGAGCAGGAAAGATTAGCCAGATTAGATCTCTCTGGATCCACATGTAGCCTGACTGAGGGCCACCTCTGGCCCACACTTTAAACTTTCGCTCTCTCACTCAGCACTGCAAACCACCCCCCAGTTTGAGTGAAATCCTCAAGAAATAAAGAAAAAATTCTGTCATCATTTATTGTCAGTCCAAACTTCTGTGACTTTCTTTCTTCTGCTCAACACAAAAGATGATATTTTTCAAAATGTCTTGTGACAAAAATGACAGTTAAAACAGTCTTCAAAATTCAAAGGTTTAGGGTCAATAATATCTAGTTTGAAAAAAAAAATAATACTTTGATTCAGCAAGAATGCATTGAACTGATCAAAGGTGACAGTAAAACTGATATTTCCAAAAATATACAATTTATAATGTTGCAATAGATTTTTTTTTCCTTAATAAATGCTGTTTGTTTACTATTTCTATTCATCAAAGAATCCTAAAAAATAAATCATGGTTTCAATAAAAATATTAAGCAGCACAACTGTTTTCAACATTGATAATAATAAGAAATGTTTCTTGAGCTACAAATCAGTATATTAGAATGATATCTGAAGGTCATGTGACACTGAAGACTGAAGTAACGGCTGCTGCTAGAAAACATTTCACCACAAACACTCATACACACACTCACATGAAGGCACAGAGGAAAACAGAGAAACAGAGCAACAGCAACATCATGAGCTGCAGTGAAGGCCATACTCCACCATCTATAGACAAGATAATTTGGTGAATCACCACGTGTTTTTCACACAAAAAATGCCACATCTCTTCCTGAACAATAGCCTCTCCATTCATTGAGTTTTCAAAATGAAATGTCAAAAAAAAAAAAATAAATAAATAAAAAAAACAAGTGGTTGAAGCAGATGGGTGAACAGCTGCATAGTAAGAGGATGAATAGTGAATATCAACAAAGTCGCTGTCATTTCCTTTCATATTCTTCACAAGTAATCTCAAACACACACACCGCATAAAAACAAACTCTTCTGAAGGAGAAGCATTTTACTGACGTATCAAAGCTGACATTTAAAAACCTCACTTACACTCAGGCTTGGGTAGGGAACTGACTTCAAAATGAGCTTTGATATAGTGTTGAGAGAGAGAGACTGTAAGCGTTTACTGGGTGAGCCAGTATACTGCAAGCAGTGGAGCTGAGTTGAGTTGGACATGGCTCAAATTCTGAACAAGAATAGTGTGTGTCATAGTTTGTGAGGATGAAGTGAACGGTCCAGACAGCAGAGCAGATCTGAGTCCATCAGTGTGTGTCTATCCTTAGCTGGACATTCTATCCTGCCTTGACTGTCTGACTTGTCTCTGTCCTGTCTAGTGCTGACTATTGATATGTGAGTGCTGTATGCACTTACGTGTTGCACATACAGTATTAACATACAATACATTCTTTGTTACTAGTGTTTTACACACACACACACACACACACACACACATAACAACTTGTGTGACATGTAAGACTTATAACAATAATAAACAACATCTCTACTCTGCCATTCATTTTACCATAATAACCTTGAAAAGGCTATTGGCTCTTGTCAGCCTTGAGGAAGTGGTTATAATTTTAAAACGTGGAAAGGACGTTTTTCAAGACAGGGTAAGGAAATGTAAAACCCATCTTTCCTTTTAACTAGTTTTTCCTCTTCTGCTCCAAGGCTGCCCATGGCATCTGCACTCAAATACAGAAACACTTTTGTGCTATTTAGAAAGCAAAAGAAAAAGGCTCTGCTCTTCCAAATATATAATCATAAAACCCAGTTTGAATGAAACATTTGAGAAACATGATTTGATTAAAAAAATAATGAATAATAAATATAGGACAATATTAATAAATACGCTATTGTTCATTATGTTTGTGCATAATACACTAAAGGAATAGTTCACCTAAAAATGAAAATTCTGTCATTAATTACTCATGCCTCATGTCGTTCCAAACCAGTAAAACCTTTGTTCATCTTCAGAACACAAATTAAGATATTTTTGATGAAATCCGAAAGCTCTGTGACCCTCCCATAGACAGCAAGGTAACTACCACGTTCAAGGCCCAGAAAGGTAGTAAGGACACAGTTAAAATAGTCCATGTGACATCAGTGGTTCAACTGTAATTTTATGAAGCTGTGAAAATACTTTTTGTGCACAAAGAAAACAAAACAAAGCACGTTCACGAGAGTACCACGACATATGCGTGTGATGCTGCTGACTCAGGAGCCAGCGTTCTGACACAAAACACATATGCGCTGCGGCTTGTTTACAAGCAGAGGAATGCATACGCACGTGTCGTGGTACTCTTGTAAATGGCGGTGGAGACTGACCAGAAAAGAAGAAATTGTTGAATAAAGTTATTTTTGTTTTCTTTTAGCACAAAAAGTATTTTCGTAGCTTTATAACATTAAGGTTGAACCAGTGATGTAACATGGACTATTTTAACAATGTCCTTACTACGTTTCTGGGTCTTGAACATGGTAGTTCCCTTGCTGTCTACGCAGGGTTAAAAATAACTTAATTTGTGTTCTGAAGATGAACAAAGGTTTTGCGGGTTTGAAACGACACAATGGTAAGTAATTAATGACAGAATCCTCATTTTTGGGTTTACTTTCCCTTTAACTAATGTTAAATTATACAATTTGAAATCTTAAAAATGTACTCATGTATTCACAAATATGTAAAAATGTATAATGTAAAAGTATAGTGCATGTAATAAATTTAACCTTACTGTAAAATGTTAAAAAATAATAATGTGACAAATGCTTAGGCATGAGAGAGAACAGCACAGATTTCAAGTTTCTGAATTTATCTTCTATTTAGGACTTTAATCAGAAACTGAATAATTGTCTTAGAAATCCCAAACTAAAAGTAAGCTGCAAGAATGAACAGGTAAACAGGGCCATAACACAGAGAAAGTAGCAAATGAAAGAAAAGTGAATGTAATTATGAGAGCTCACAATTATGAGAGTACATGGAACATTTAGACAGATGAGTCTGCAGCTGTGCCAGCTTGTCTAGAGCCCCTCCTCTCTCTCCCTCTCTTTTTCTCCACTGTCTGTTATTGGTCTGTGCCTCTGTGACAGCTGCTCCACTACTGCTCTCACCTCTTCTGCTGCATCCCTCTATTCACACAAAGCAAGAGAGGGAGAGAGAGCGTGTGTGTGTGTGAGAGGGAGAGGATCACCTCTTCTGCTGCAGAGCTCCGTGCAGTTGTTCCTGTCTGTCTCTGAGTTGGCTCTGCAGGTGTCGGATCTCTCGTTGATAATTCGCCGCTTTCCCCACAAAGTCCTCCTCCTGCTCGTGCAGACGCCGACCCAGAGCGCATACACTCGCTGATGCCTGCTGCTTGTACACCTAGAGCAGCCGGGAGAGAGATATGAAAGCAGTTGTGCTGGAGAGCACTGAAGAACAGTGGAGTATCACTTAAACTAAAAAAAGAATCAAAGGAAAGCAAAATAACTCAAACAACCCTGGAGGAGCCAGAGACAGAGACTACACAGCACGGTAAGACTAGAAAAAGAGACCTATTATGTGTGGAGACATGTTCATCTGTCTGGATTAGATCAAGTCTAACCAATGCAGGAAAAGTGACTGAAACTATTATTACCTATAAACAGAAGAGCGCAGAAGAAAGGGAAGGATACTGAAGCAATGAAGAAGGTGTGAATTTACAGTTTAATACTTCAGATCGTAAAACCTTTATGAGGGAATATTTTACCCCAGCTGGTTACCTCGTGGATGAAAAATGAACCCGTGTGCACACACACACTATTAAGAACAAAACAGGAGGAAGGAAACACAGTTAATGTAGATGAATGAAGCAGAGATCTGCAGTGATATGTTGAACTGCAGACTCAGGGCAGATGTGTTATGCAGAGGAACAGATGTTGGCCTGTCTGCTGCTAAAACAGATGTGAGCTATTTAGATAAACAAACATACACATTTGTACAGCTCCTGTGGTTTCCAGGGAGAGGCAGCCTGTTGATGTAACTCATCTTCATATAGCAGAGGGCAATAAGACAATTACAGCTGCATGAGTAAACGTGAGTAGTCAGATATGCTCAGTCCATAAATGCCTCACTGTAAATATATGACACCGGGGAGGATATGAGATGGATCTCTGAGAAGAAATTATGTGCAAATAAAAACTAGGAGAGGAAAGAATATGGATAGTAGGGCAATAAATGGGAAAGAAATAGAGCAACAGATAAATGGATGCAGAGAGTTGTGCTCCTTGGTAACTGATGTTAGGCACAAATGTGATTTCCTTCAGAGATCAAAACCCAGAGGGAGGAATTCACAAATGATCATCTAATAATAACCGGGAAGAAAATTTCCACATGCACGTAAACGTGAAAACATACGTATGCGTTTAGAGCACTGATTAGCAATGATAATGTCTTTAACGGACCCCTGTGTTATCATATCTGTTTCAAGCAGAGAATTAGCATGTGTGGAGAGTGATTATGTGTGTGTGTAGAAGAGAAAGAGGTTTGACTGTACTCTGTGGAGTTTAAGAACACATAGGTCCAAGCTTTCCCTCACACATCGATCAATAACACTCCACACAAACATGCCTCAGTCAACAGCTCTTTCAGTGCATGTGTGTGTGAGCATTCAATTACAGCAGTTCAGACTCTCTCTGGTTTTCTGTTCCCTCTCTCTTCTTCCAAAACCTCAATGAGATATTAGAGTTGTCTTGATCATGTCAAAGAGTATCTGAGCAGCCACCAGACAAACCACAAAACCATTAAGGAGAACTGGAACTAATATTGCAAACAAATGTGGCAACATAAAGTGATTTCAGTGACATGTGGTGAACTGCAGTGGGTGATCTGCCAATGTGATTTCAGTTTGTGAAATCATTTTATTTATATCACTGAGATATATTTGATTTGAGCTTGTGATAACATATGTCTCTATACTGATTTACCTATGAAATTTTTACCATCAGGGTAAATCTCTCATTTGCAGTTTGGATATTTCACTTCTGTTTTAAGTGTTTTTTTTTTTGTTTTTTTTTTTAAATTCTCTTTTGCATCCTGCTGTCCATAATGGAGCTTTTCCATACAAAACTTCTTCCTAAGAGCTCCTAAGGCAATACCAAAACTGGTATTGTCAAAATGAACAGGCCCTACTCATGCCCAGATTCTTTTAGGTAGTGGTCAGAATGAGGCTAAACAATGTAGGAAATCCCTTGGGAAGTTTGACCTGTTAACTGTAATTTAACCAGGGGTCAGATTCAAGAGATCTTTTTTCATTCTTAAGGAGAAAATGACCTCAAAACACCTCAAAGGCCATCTTTTTGTGCCCCCTGCAGATTACCGTAATTATCATAATAAGCAGCGCACTATTTTCGTCATGACTGGCTTGATAGGAGTTCAGCTCTTTGAGTCACATTTTCCAATGTGTTGTGTATTTAAATAGTTATTTTTAAAGAGCATGTCTAAAGAATGAGTGTCCTGTTGCAATTGTTTGCTCTCCACCTCCTCAGCTCTCTCTAGAATGAATGTGTCCTGTATCAGTGTACTTCTGAAAATGATGTTGTAATAATAAAATTAAAAAGTGAGGTCCTTATTTGAAGCAGTTCTAGTATAATTGTTAATGAATTTCGAATTCATCAAAACTGTGACCGGTCGTTGTTTAAATTAACAACTTACATTTGAGACAAGTTGTAGGTTGTCCTAACATTAAGAGGTTATTTACAATGAACATTTTTTTGCAGGAATTCAAATTAATCTCATGTTTTGGTTTTAGAACAATCCTAAATCTTAAAAGATAAAAACTTTCCTAGGAAATGTTTTTGGGAACACAGAATATACTTAACTTTATTCTTAAGTTAGAAAATAAGAAGCAAATAGCAGTTAAGAAGAACATTCTTAAGAATGTTTCATGAATCTGGCCCCAGGTATACTTTTGAATATGAAAAGTAATGTTTAAGACTTTGGTTTGTAGTATCTTTTCAGATGACTAAGCTTCTGGGTGGCTTTTATAGCTTGTTTAAGTTTCACAACTGATACCTCAGCTCTTTAAGTAAAGGTAGTAAACATTTATAACTGACAAAGCTGTTTGTACTGGTTAACTGGTGGTTTTTAATGAAGAAGATAAGTGTGGAAGTTGTGAGCCTAACCTCTTTAATTAGGCTTGTTAATGTTAGTATGGACAACAAAGGTAGAGACATCGGTGTAGTATGACTCAATGAACGACTCCATCGTAACCATGGTGGTTGCCTGGAGACTCTTGATGTTGGAAAAGTTTTCATTAAGGCTCATGTTCACTGCAGGCTCACTGCTGCTTTCCACCTGAATGCCACTCATCAGTCCAAAGCTTGACTGAAACATGACATTTACAAATTTAGCACCTCTACTAATTTTGATATAATTTCTTTGCATTTTTCCATTCACAGCCTGGCACCATGATATTAAATGGATTTTTAAACACAACAAACAGAAAGTGTTCTGCCATTTTGTTGTTATTAAATATAATACATAATATATATTTTAGAAAATAACAGAATATATAGATATTAGTCTACTTTAAAAGTCAAACGTATTTATTTAATCAAAAATACAGTAAACAATGTTGTGAAATATTACAATTTAAAATACTGTTTAAAACAGCATTTATTTGAAATAGAAATCTTTTATAACATTCTAAATGTCTTTACTGTCACTTTTCAAAAAAATAAAAAATACACTGACCCAAAACTCTGAATAGCATTTTATCTAATAATCACAGAATGGATGTAAACACCATTCAGTACTTGAAATTTGGAGATTCATCATAATGAGCATGGAAGCCAATGCAGTAAATTAACTGTTGCAAGAAGGGTAGATCAGCATCTGATGTGTCAGATGAGATCCATAATGTGAAGGCTGCTGTGATTGGGGTCCCTGACATGCGGCAGGAGGTCAAGACAGTCTAAGTGACTGAAGTAATCAAACTAAATTGTGCTTTTGAAAGAATCCACACATATTCCAGTGGGAAAAGTGGGGCAGACTGAGGTCAATTTACTGAAGAACGCAGAGATGAACACTGAGGTTTTCTTTCAAATGAAAGTTGAAAAGATAATAGCAAAAGAGTGATGGAACAGGGTAGGCTGCATTTATAATATGTCCTAAGGTCTGAGAGCCAAAATGTGCAAGAGCATATGTGTTTGTCGGTGTTCTATGCAGCTATTATTGGCTTCTTTCAGGTGTGCTTCTCTTCAGCTCAGCTGTGAACTGCAAATGACCCCAATTTCAGTAGAAAATCTAAATAAATACAATTCACTCGTTCTCTCAATCTATCTCAATCTAATACCAAACCTACAGAGTCTTTTTTCCTCAAATCCTGGTTACAAAAGCATCTTTGAAGCCCAGGGCCCCGCTTAGGGACTTGTGAGTTAGGGCTGCTACAAACAACACACACACACAATACACAGCAGTTATTTCCCTTAGGGACTTGTTACGTACAAACAGAGTGTATACATGATCTATGGCATTTTCACTCTTCCTGCCCTGTTTGAGTCAGGAGGATGACAACTTTTACACCCACAGTACTGTCACTATGAGATCATGGAGATCTGGTATGAATTAGATAGGTACCGTTGGAAGATTACAAAAATATAAACCTGAAATAATAATCTCAGATTGAGTTTCAGTCTTCTAGATAATACCACTCCTAAAGGTTTTAGTGAGTAATCTTTAATATACAAAAACCCTCAGGCTTGATAGATTTAAAACGTCTTTAATACATACCTTAACAAAAGCACCAAACCCCCAGATGCACCTGCTCTGACAGGCTGATATAACACATGAATAACTGACAGGCAGAAATATAGGTAAACAGGTTGATGGGATGCTAAACAAAAACAAACCCACACAGTAAGAGAACACACTGTTAATGCAACTGAAACCTGCAGGGATGACACATCTTTTAGGAAAGCGAAAGATAACTTTACACCTTCAGGAAATAAATTCTTTCTTCTTTTGGTGTTTGTTGAGTAGGGATGGGAATTGTAAAGTATTTAAAGATTCTGGTTCTGGTTCATTGTAATTTTTCCAGTTAATTAACGGTTCTATCACGGGAAGTCGTGGCCTAATGGTTAGAGAGTCGGACTCGTAACCCAAAGGTTGCAAGTTCGAGTCTCAGGTCCAGTAGGAATTGTCGGTGGGGGGAGTGAACGTACAGCGTTCTCTTCCACCTTCAATAACATGACTGAGGTGCCCTTGAGCAACCAAATGGTTGTCCACTGCTCCGGGTGTGTGTGTGTGTGTGTGTGTGTTCACTGCTGTGTCTGTGCACTTAGGATGGGTTAATGCAGAGCACTAATTCCGAGTATGGGTTACCATACTTGGTCACGTCACTTTCACTATTAATGATTTATTTAGCACTTTTACAGAAAAAACATTTTGAAAAAATAAGAATTCTATTGCCAAATGATGAGATAAAATCTTTCACCTCTTTTCAGAGGTGGCACAAATACAATCCAATTATTGGCCTTAACTATATATTAAACAACAATAATTAAACAAAACAAGTGCCATGTCATTCATAACTACTGACAAAACAGATAATTTGCATATTTAACTAAACACTGAACAACAAGCCAGTAACTACTGAGTTAATGTGTTTGAATCACTAAAAAGAACCAACTCATTAGAGTCATTCATTTGGGAATCGAACTACACTTAATGTATTTGATTCACTAGAAAGAACCAACCTTATCTGTGAGTGTAACAAAACCTTACTGACAAGATACATTAAATTAAACAAGTATGCCAACACAACGATGGCACAACTACGAATTCATTAACTTTACACATACACATATGAATGCATACACATGCAATCCACATAACATGCATTCATCCTCATGCACCAAAAAAAAAAAAAAAACATTTAACCTCTTGACAGAAGCTGAACAAATGCAGGAACAAATGCTTACCTGTGTGCATATGAAGATTGTCACAGCGGTGGCAAATACATTTCATTCTCTCTTTCTCAGAGTACAGGAATAATGACACGGTCCTAATCAAATGGCCTGACATACTGTGTGAATCCAATTATTTTAACTGGCAGAATAGATTAGCAGCACAGACCTGCAATCTGCTTTGAAAAGGGCCCAACAAAATACACTTCCACTGTCTTTTGAAAAGCTCAGTTCACTCGGTCTTCGTCTCCATCCCTTCATTCCCTAGTAATCTCTCCACAGAGACAAACATGTTATTGAAATACAAAGCATTTCAGACTCCCTATAACTGCACAGACCTCGCTGCAAGATGAATTCAGTCTCATGCTCTTTAAGATGACAGTAAGTAGCAAAAATTGGACCGTGTAAGCGAGAAACACTTTCTCACTGCTGTGTTCAAGCTGAAGATGCAGCACAAGAGAGTGTGTTATGTGCAGCCTGAGCCTGATACACAGTTAAAACATCTGTGAAATGACACATGGTTACGAGAAGAGACCGTGTAAACTTGTGATCTAACATTACAATAATCACTTTCATAGATCAATAAGTTGAGTTGTATGAATAGCTAGAATGAAAGAGAGCACTGAATGTCTGTCACTGAGGTATTTCTTCATTTGTACCACTTTTCTATAAGTGACTGAAAAGCAGCAGACTGTTATTTCCTGTGCTCTGAATCCTTACCCTGAAAGTACAAGATTTAAAGATGTTACACAGACAGTACTGCCTGTTTATTTGATTTATATGGTAAATGATCACATTTAATACACAATGATGCAGCATTATATTATTAGTGAAAGAATGATCATATTGAATGTCACAGTTATGAGATGATGAGCTCAGTCTGGTTTATTGAGAATACGAACTTGGCTGAAAATGTGGATTTATTTGGTTTCAGGGTAGACAGAGCCACCACCCTCTTTGGTTTAACCCACTCAATGCCAGACTCAAGATATTCAGAGTCAACTTAGCTTCTAATATAGCCTAATATAGAACTTTAGCTTTAATCATTTTCTTACAGTATGAGAATTTGTGAGTCTGCCTTCGAAAAAAAAAAAAACGATTGGTCACTCAGGTTTTCAAACCACAGCCCTGAGTAATAAAATATTAACAAATCCGCATGTGGCTTAAGAGCAGATCCCAGCATCCAGTGAGCTTCCCTTCGTAGCTCACTATTCATAAGGTATTCATAATCATCATCTATAAATGATTGAACAGAGCTTTAAATAGTATTGCCTTTATTGTTAAAACAGACAAGCACTCCCTCTATCTGCACCTTGTATCTTACATATACAAGATGGTCTAAATAACTGAATTGACTTTGGATTCTCAGGTCTCTGGAGAGTGAGATGAATGAGGTGGCTAAATTTAAGGAGTCTAAGTGATTGCACTTGAAAGCAACTTAATGAACTGTGTGTGTTGCTGTATGTGACGTAAAGAACTCTTGCTGACATCTTTCCAATAAGGAGCTTTGATTCACACACTGCACATCTCCTGGAGTATGATTACTAGAGATGTTAAGTGTTTAAGCAATAAGCTGTGTGTGTGTGTGTGTGTGTGTGTGTGTGTGTGTGTGTGTGTGAGTGACTTAAGGGCTTTATTTTATCTTAAAGGCATAGTTCACTCAAAAATTGATCGGGATACGCCACACCAGCATTTGGTGGGAAGGAAGAGTTGTAGTCTGTCCAGCAGGTTGAAACATGAAGGTAGGGCAGCCATTTAGCCAGTAGTAGATGACTGACTTTTCAGTGGCTTTAAGCACGATAAATGTCCTGGAAAAAAAAAATTAAGCAGCACAATTTTTTTGTATTGATATCAATAACTCTACTAGAGTAATGGCTCCTGAAAATTCAGCTTCATATCATAGAAATAAATTACAATTTAAATACATTAACTCTTTCCCTGGCAGCGTTTTTGAAAAAAGTTGCTAGCCACCACCAGCATTTTTGATCATTTTTACTAAAATTTCATGGCCCCCATAATATTTTGTTGTATGCATATACAGTGGGGCAAAAAAGTATTTAGTCAGCCACCAATTGTGCAAGTTCTCCCACTTATAAAGATGAGAGAGGCCTGTAATTTTCATCATAGGTATACCTCAACTATGAGAGACAAAATGAGAGAAAAAAAATCCAGAAAATCACATTGTAGGATTTTTAAAGAATTAATTGGTAAATTCCTCTGTAAAATAAGTATTTGTTCACCTACAAACAAGCAAGATTTCTGGCTCTCACAGACCTGTAACTTCTTCTTTAAGAGGCTCCTCTGTCCTCCACTCGTTACCTGTATTAATGGCATCTGTTTGAACTCGTTATCAGTATAAAAGACACCTGTCCACAACCTCAAACAGTCCAACTCCAAACTCCACCATGGCCAAGACCAAAGAGCTGTCAAAGGACACCAGAAACAAAATTGTAGACCTGCACCAGGCTGGGAAGACTGAATCTGCAATAGGTAAGCAGCTTGGTGTGAAGAAATCAACTGTGGGAGCAATTATTAGAAAATGGAAGACATACAAGACCACTGATAATCTCCCTCGATCTGGGGCTCCACGCAAGATCTCACCCCGTGGGGTCAAAATGATCACAAGAACTGTGAGCAAAAATCCCAGAACCACACGGGGGGACCTAGTGAATGACCTGCAGAGAGCTGGGACCAAAGTAACAAAGGCTACCATCAGTAACACACTGCGGCGCCAGGGACTCAAATCCTGCAGTGCCAGACGTGTCCCCCTGCTTAAGCCAGTACATGTCCGGGCCCAACTGAAGTTTGCTAGAGAGCATTTGGATGATCCAGAAGAGGATTGGGAGAATGATGAAACCAAAATAGAACTTTTTGGTAAAAACTCAACTTGTCGTGTTTGGAGGAGAAAGAATGCTGAGTTGCATCCAAAGAACACCATACCTACTATGAAGCATGGGGGTGGAAACATCATGCTTTGGGGCTGTTTTTCTGCAAAGGGACCAGGACGACTGATCCGTGTAAACGAAAGAATGAATGGGGCCATGTATCGTGAAATTTTGAGTGAAAACCTCCTTCCATCAGCAAGGGCATTGAAGATGAAACGTGGCTGGGTCTTTCAGCATGACCATGATCCCAAACACACCGCCCGGGCAACAAAGGAGTGGCTTCGTAAGAAGCATTTCAAGGTCCTGGAGTGGCCTAGCCAGTCTCCAGATCTCAACCCCATCGAAAATCTTTGGAGGGAGTTGAAAGTCCGTGTTGCCCAGCGACAGCCCCAAAACATTACTGCTCTAGAGGCCAAAATACCAGCAACAGTGTGTGAAAACCTTGTGAAGACTTACAGAAAACGTTTGACCTCTGTCATTGCCAACAAAGGGTATATAACAAAGTATTGAGATGAAATTTTGTTATTGACCAAATACTTATTTTCCACCATAATTTGCAAATAAATTCTTTAAAAATCCTACAATATGATTTTTCTGGATTTTTTTTTCCTCATTTTGTCTCTCATAGTTGAGGTATACCTATGATGAAAATTACAGGCCTCTCTCATCTTTTTAAGTGGGAGAACTTGCACAATTGGTGGCTGACTAAATACTTTTTTGCCCCACTGTACATCAAAATAAAGAACAGAGCCTCTACTTTTAAACAACAAAAATTCCATTTTATTCTATTTTCAAGCATTCTTTTAGGTTCTTATGTAGGTAAGGTTCATAAAAAAAGCAACATTTTGAGCAAAACTGAGAAAAATCGTATTTTTATCAAATACTACATCTGGATCATATTCAGTATGATGATCAAAGCCAAGATGCAGTAGATCGCTTCCATCAGCACCCCCAAAGCTTGCACAGTCCTTCGCCACTTCCTGGATCGACATTTCACTCAGTAACATTAGACATCGGAACATTAGTTTTCATTTATATGCTGTTTATTGTTGATGATCGCATTATTTTTCATATGCATCTGTTTACATACAAGACCGCTAGTTTCTGTTCCCCGTCTGTGTTTTCGATCAAGTGAGAATTCTGGACTTATTCAGGAGATGCATAATAGCGCCCCCGAGCTCTATAACAGTGAAAACGCAGAATCCCAGAAAATTCAGTGTTTGGTGGAGAAGCGTTGTCTCATAAATAATGGAAAATTACGTGTTTGCCTGGGAAAGAGTTAAAATAGAAAATATTATTGCACAATATTGCTGCTTTTACTGTATTCTTGATAAAATAAATGTCTTAGTGCAGAACTCCTCCAACTGTTTGGTCATAAATTAACCTCTAGCGGTTGAACTGTAGAGTAGGTTGGAATGGGTTGGTTGTTATGGGCATGTGACATCACTCAAGCAGCTCAAGCACACAGCAATAAAAGGATTAAACAGTGTTCCCTATGTGTGCTGACAAAACCTCAGCGCCTGTGTCTGCTTCATTGTGTGAGTAAAAGCTTTAATATCCAGTGGGACTCAGCAATAACAAAAGACCATTTTATTTATTTGTGAAGTCGGCAGTCTGGACTGCTACATGTTCCTGTTAACTAGATTGCACTGTTAGTTTGGGAGAACAGGAAACCTGCAGTCAGGCTCACAGCAGTCTCACACATAATTACAAGAGAACATGAAATCATCTCACCTACAGAGCAGCTCAGAAATGTTCTGTAGGGTTTATGTTTCCGTGAAGGTGAAAGAACAATGTGCTAAATCATAAACAGATTCCACTGTTAATGTTAAAACCCCTGTAAAGGTGTAAGGCTTATATAGATTTTTTTACATTTTCAGGTACATTTCTCAAAACAGTATCTTGCATAGTAGTGCTGTATTTATGTAGCACAGAGAAGCATTAAATATTAGCCTATGTTTTTTCAGATGTTTGTTATTGCAGAATCTCTGTCTGTTGAGAGAGAGTATTCCAACAATAATAGTTTTGTCTCAAATATATGACTTAATTTTAGAACAGAAAAACACTCCAGAAATATTCTGATTAATCGACTGTAGATGAATTATATGCTAACTCATCCTTCTACTAACAAATTTTTCCAGGAAGATTGCTGCGCCAAGTACACGTCAACATATTACTCTCTTGAATGATATAAAATGGCCTATGTATCATTTATCATTAATAATCCATGACATTCATTAGGTCCCCTTTTCAATGCTTTTTAGTGAGATACAATTACAATGACAAAATTGGTTACTGCCAGGAAAAAGGGAAGAATGGAAAGAAGAACAGAGAGAGAGAGAGAAAAAAAGGAAAAAAAATGTATGCCCCAATACACACTGGAGTCACAAATACTGCAGTACATTACCATTACTACATCAATCAATGCTTGCCATTCTCATTCACACTCATTTCCAGCAAATGTTGAAAGTTTTTTCTTTTAAATCACACTGATATGCATCTGAAAAATGGATGATACCATTTGAACAGGGACTGGAAACAGTGAGTCTGTTAATCTGTGATCTGAAAGGGCTCTGCAAATACAATATGAACACTAAACAGACTGCAATTCTGTTTCTTTATTGGGCTTCTATTGAGAGCCTCTGCTGGCTATTTTTTCTATCCAGCAAAGCAAAACAAATTCCTCTCAGAAATACAATTATGCACGGGCATTGTTGTCATTAATAATAGAGAGAGGTTTGTATGCTGGAGGAACATGCTCTTTGCCCAAACAGCCACTATTTCATTCCCCTAACAATTGGCGTTTCTTCCTTCAGTATAACAATGGCTGGGTGTCATTAGGGAAACAAAAACATTTGGCTCCCCAAGACAATGAAGCAAAATCGCCACGTCGATCCCACGTTTCTTTCCGTAATTAATTTCACAAACAGCGATTAACAAAGCAGCCTAATTAGGCCTTTGGAGAGTTGCAGACTAAATGAGACATTGAAAACACCCATGTGGCACAGTAGGAAGCTTCCTATGAAGACTTAATAGCATGGGTGTTAGTATATTACAGTCACACACTGTAGGAAACTCTTCCTGTATGAAATCACCTACAGTGACTAAACTCACAGATTTGTTTCCTGTTGCCATAATTTCATTCATGTTTAATGTCAGCTTATTTCAGATTGATATAAATGGTGGATAAAATGCTTCTGGAATTTCATAATTTTAATTAACAATAACAATAATAAAGATCTAATATTCATAGATTAATAATAAGGAAAAATCCTATTATTATTAACTATTATCAAATTTGACGGAAACTGTTAAAAGCTAAGATTGGGGCAGATTGCTCCCTTAAAAACTATGCATTTACTGTTAAACTGAAACATATTTAGAGACAAGTTTAGCATCTACAAGATGATGATGAATCATCCAATAAATAAGGAAAATAAATGGACCAAATCGCTTGGTTAAGCCATTTATTTTTAGGAAAAAATTTAAATTAATTAGTAATAGTGATAAGATGATGACCTACCTGAAGCAAAATTATTTATTATTTTTGCATAAAGTAAATTTTGAAAAATGTGATTTTTTTTAAGTACAGTAACTCATTTTTCACATTTTTATAGAATATTCAAGTTAGACTTTGGCCAAATTATTCATTATTTTTTGCAAGTGAATTTTACAAAAATTATCATTTATATATATATATATATATATATATATATATAAAGGAGTAATTGACCAAAGTTTAAATTAAATAACAAATTAGTTAATAACTAAATTAATTAACAAATGAGTTACTATACTTAAAACATTCCAATTATAATGAATTGTGATGTTATTACATTAGATAATTACATTAGAAAACACCAGCAACAACATTCCACTGGGAACATTCTGTCCAAATTGTTTACTAGCCCAAGGTTCTAGTACAAAGTACAAATCTAAACAAATTAATGATCCACAATAATAAACCGATCACTATTATCCAATGACAAACAATGACTCTTAAAATAATTCAGATATAATAAATAATACATTTCGCAAATGTTTATGTTCCGATGAAAAGATTAACAAGAGCATAACCATTCAATAAATGTGATAAATAGATGTGATTTACTGAAATCTTTTGTCAAAAGAAAAATTCAATCTTATCCCTTACGTCTTGAGAAAAAAAAAAAAAACACTTTAAAAATCACTGTAATCTTATACTGTATCACCTTAACTGTGCATGTTGTCGTATTCTGTGCTAACATCCTTTTCTTGTTTCCCCAGAGCATGAGGCCACGATGAGCTGTGCTCAGGCTGGACCGGAGGAGAACTCCGTTAACGCCAGCGCCAATACTAACACCAGCCTCAACAGCACCACCAACGATGAGTTGGAGTGCAAAATCTGCTACCAACGCTACAATACACACAGCCGCAGGCCCAAGATTCTGGACTGCCTGCATCGCGTGTGCGCCAGATGCCTCAATAAGATCCTGGACATGGGGGATGGCTCCAGCTCCATCAGCTGCCCTTTCTGCCGCCACGAGACGCAGGTCAGCGAGAATGAAGTGGCTGGGTTGCCAGACGACTCAAACATCATGTCCCGTCTGGCCGTGCGGGACAAGTCCTGGAGCTCGGACCACAGTAAGGAGGTAGTGCTGACACCTAAGAGCCTGTCCTCTAACGAAAGTCCATCCCACGACTCCTCCAACTGCCTGGTCATCACCATCATGGAGGTGCAACGGGACCAGCAGCGCTCACCCAGCCAAAACGTCAGCTCTGACTACTATGGCGACCACAGTCTGGATTCAGTCTCCGTAGCATCCAACAGTGGTGCAGTGGACCAAGACGCACTGTCCAAGTTCTGCAATCACGTGCCGCGAGTCTTGGTGTGGCTGCTGGGCTTTTTCTATTTCGGTTCGCTGCCGCTTGGCATCTACTTGCTGGTGATCCAGAGAGTGACTCTGGGGATTGTGTGTGTGAGTCTAGTGCCGTCCAGTCTCACAGTCTGTCTGGTCTACGGCTTCTGCCAATGTCTGTGCCAGGGCATGTGTGACTGCTCCAACAGGGGGTGACTGGTACAAAACAGGCCAGTGAAAATCATAGGCTACATCATTGCACCATACAGAGAGGAGATAAAAACAAGCTCTAGGCATCTGAATCTCCACGCCGCAAATCAAATGCAATTTGTACCATCTTGCTATGAAGGGATGTGTACAAGCAGCTGTGATAAGAGGACGGGTCAAGCATTAAAGAGGAAGGTCAGTCTGGAGGAAAAACCATTAGCTTAACACAGTTTCTGCAGATACCCTTCAAGCTAATTCTGAAGTAAAAAAGCTGACCTTAGAAATGTTCTCCATGCAGAGCAGATGATGATGCACGAGTGGGAGTTTATCAAAGCGGAGCGGATGGACTTTGTGTGTACAGCCAGGCAGAGCGGATGGACCATAAAGAATAAAGTTTTATTGTGGTTGATTTTCATCGCTGTGAAATAAACTATGTGCCCTGATTCTCAATGAAAAGGCTCCATATTACAGGTTAAGACTGGACTAGTCTGTCTGGTTAAAGACTTTTACTGTAGGTATTACAAAGTGAAGAAGGTAAGAAGGGGCCTTTAAATAAAGAGATTCGACCCATGTTGTTGTTCTGTCCATCTGTTTAAAAACACCCTATGGACTATGGAAATCATAACTGTAACCAATTTCACAATACAACAGAGTTTTTCTCTCTCTCTCTCTCACTGACATCAGAATGTGGAAATGTCCCATTGAGATCTGATGTAGTGACACAAATTGAAATTTTCTTCTATACTTCCTGACTGAGCTGACACAATGAAAACATCCTGAAATTCAATAACCGAGCAAAAACAGTCCATATAACACCGCATGTGCTAGAGGGTAGGGAAGGAGGAAGAAAAACATGTGCTATTGCACGAGATGAGTAGAAGATGTTATCTAAACTCAATGACACCTGGCCTACAGCTAGGAGCATTTGAAGAGAGTGCCATTTTCTGCATGACTGTGAATCTCACAGCTACAGTTGAGGTGATGTAGTCAGAGAAAAATCTCATCAAAATCCTTGCTTTTTTTTGCTTATCCATAGGTTTTTCGATATAACCTTTGCTCTGAGTCTTAACCTAAACCTTAACCTTTATCTAAAACCCATATCTTTAAAAGTAACATTGACTGCAACAAGCACAGTGCCTCTGCAATCCTTCACTCAAGCCCAGTGTTTCTTCTCCCAACAGGTTCTTTACGGGGCCTTCACCTTGAGATCCAATGAGAGCCATTCATCATTCTGAACTTGAGCTAGAGACAGATTTTGAATTCTGCCAGACACACGCAGCTTAGTCGGTCAACACTAAAACAATATACAGCACCTTAGGTTTGTGTTTAATCAAAACTGGAACTGTTTCCAAGCTCTCTGCTGGCAATGAATAATTCCAGCGTTTATACATGCTTATGCAATACATTGAAAACAATAAGAAAATCTGCATGAACTATAGTTGGTTTAACAACAGTTTAATTGAACTCAGTCATGAGAACGCATTTCTGAGCAATCGAGCATCAAACCACCTCCTAATCACAGCACGCCACATTCTCTAAACGTAATTCAACAATCAGGGAAGGACAGCTAAGCGTGTAATCTAAAAACAGCCCTCATCGTCACAAAATTCCATTCAGGACTGTATTTATACACACAATCAAATATTCAACATCTTTTTTTCTGCCGTTTCAGGCAAATGTGCCGCATGAATTTTAATAACCTGTGAATAATTTACACACAATATTCTTTCCTCTTGTAGGAACTTTCACATCCCTCCTTTTCACAGACTTGTTCCCTCTTCTTTTTCACCCACCTCCTGATCTCTCTCATTAATTCAACCATCCACCCAATTAACCAGTTCTTGTTCTTTATGAATCCTTTCTTGTCTTAGCTTGAAAAATGTTTGTATTTTGGAATCTGCTTGAACAGATGTTTTTCAGTAGATACGGCTCTAATCGTCCCATTCAACATACACACATGCAAGCAGCGCCTGAGTTCTTAGTCACACTGCTCTTCTAGTACACTGAAAAAAATGAACATAGCAGATCTTTGAAATTACAAAAATGAATCATGTATGTACAACACAATTAATTTATGTTTCTGTTGTGAACATGTTTTAATCAAGTAGATACCAATTGTTCATTTTGAGTGTTGAATGTAAACATTTCCATCACGTTGATTGAAATTGATTGAATCTAAAACTGAAATCAATCCAATTGAGTTTTGACACAACCGGGGCACTCCAGAGCAGATGGTGATGGTATTGCATCATTGAGAGGGATGACAAACTGCCATAAAAGAAGAAATTGAATCGAGCGCCAAAAACTGAAAGATTCAGCAGCTGAGCCAACAGTCTCCTCATCTCAGACGAACACCGATTTACTGAAAAGTAAGTTCAGCAAAATCTTTTATGTTTGTTTTCAAGTAACTTCGGCGATATTTCCACTAGATAACAGTTTTCGCAGTGTATAACAATTACAATGACCAACACTGTAACACTCTCTGCTAGTTTATCATTAAGCATCAACAACCGGTGGCCAACAGTCAGTAACTTAGGCCTTTTTAAAACAGGGGTATTTTTCATAAAAGTAATTATTGTGGCTCCATTTTCCACAGTTTGTCTGTACATTGAAACTTTGCTGACCGTGTGAATTGCTCTTCCACACGGGACAGTCACAAGTGTCTAACGTAACTTAGCTCATTTTTTTTAGCTCATTTTCAATGAGATAACATATATTTAACGATAGAGAGGCAAAACGCGGGCAATTCCGCTGCAGTCGGCGTAGAGACGGTGGCTTTCAAAAGCATGGCTCTTCACAGATAAAATATTTATAATATATTGAAAACAGATATAAATATACTATAAAATACTTAATTTACAATATAATGTTTCTGTTAGCGGCAGTCATGTCTGTTTCAACTGAACCGAGAATTAACAGCCAGTCAGAGTCGACTGCAGAAACGCTTCTGCTGCGAGAGAAAGCTGCAGCCGCGAGCCATTTCCGCCGAACCTCGCCGAACAACTGCACCTTTCTGGATGAACCCAGCAGAAAAACACTGTTATCATGTCAGCTGGCTAATTTGGCTTATTCGCTGTCTATAACAATAATAATAAAAAAAAACGAAGCAGTGTTCTGAACATTAGATTTAGTCTGTTTTTGTTTTGTTTTGCGTTTTCATTGCCCTATGACAAAACACTAAAACAAGTCTGTTCATCTTTACTTTGTGAATTTGTATGTTGTCTTTCAATTATTTACTGATTATATAAATTATTTTGCTGGTCCATCTTTACACACACACTCAAGCTTTAAATGGGTAAGTCTTTTAATTTACTTTTGTACTGCTGCTAAAGATCTAAATCATTTTTTGTGTGTGAGTTTTACATAATTCAAAATATACACTTGCATTATAAATTGTCATTCCAAATAAATCTTAAACATCATAAATAATTGGAAACAGTTGTTAGTTTTTTATTTTTGTTTTTTTGTGTGCTACATTTTTCTCAGTAGACCTTTGTTAATAAGACTTATTTTCATACATTTATCTACATTTGTTTGTTTTGTGCAGGGCATGAATGAATCCTGCATCAATGAGGCCATTGAAGACACCACTGTTTGGATTTATATGTTCTCAAACAACATGCTTCTGATGAACCAAAGAACTGTAATAAAATTACAGTTGAACCACTGATGTCACATGGACTATTTTACCAATGTCCTTATACGTTTCTGGGTCTGGGAACATTTGTGTTGCATTGCTCTCCATGGAGGGTCAGAAAGCTCGCTGATTTCATCAAAACCATCTTAATTTGTGTTCCGAAGATGAACGAAGGTCTTACGGGTTTGGAACAACATGAAGGGTGAATAATTAAAGACAGAATTTTCATTTTTGGGTGAACTATCCCTATAAGATGCATGGTTAACCTTGGCAGCGAATTGTAACAAGCTCTTGTTCTATTTCAACTTATTCACTTTGTGCCATATTTGGATTACATGTGTTTTGTGTTTTCTTCAGAATGCACTGTTTGTTCTAACAGTTTCCTATTTTGTATATGCACTTTTAAGTCTAGTGTGACAATTAAGATTTTTTTACAAATGTCTTTGCTGTTCTTAATCGACAGTGACAACAGTTAAGTAGGTTTATAAATGTCTTGCTGTTCTTATTAATCCACTTTGAGGATACATTATGTATGTGTTTGAATATGCTGCTGATTTAAAGTGTTTTTGTTTTGATACTTGTGTAATCAATTAAAGGCAGCTGTGTTCAGTCCTCCATATTTGCAAAGTTTGACAACTCAATACAGCAAAATTTAATACCAATTCTTGCTTTTTGCCTTTATTGTTGTCAATGCCAGTATGTATTTTTAGATTTATGATTTTGTATTCACACATTTGCAAGTCTATAGTACATGTATAAACCTAACTTTCTTCACGTAAACTCTACAACTCTGGTACCAGAGACATAATGAAATTGCACATTTTTTTTCTTTGCTAATAATTTCTAATAACTTCGATTAAAATTAAGATTAGCATTAAGAAATCAAGTTGGTACCTTTGACGCAATGAAATCACTTTAACAGTACACAATACATTTGTGTAATGGCAATCAGTAATGACAAATAATATCTTGAATCAACATGATTATTTTGTCTTAACGTGAATGAAATACTTTGGTTTGGAAAGCAATAAGTCATTGAGAAAAAGAGGACAAGTATGTCAATTGAACACATTCTTATCATGTGCAACCAATGCACACAATAAAATTAAGCAAATTCAAAGGACTGTTTTTTTTCAGTGTACAGTCAACCCTGAATCTGAAATGAATCTCTTAATTAGTGGCAATAGAGAGGGCTGTCAGTGGAAACTTGTGTGTGTGTGTTAAAGCTGTAAAAGGAGGTGTGCTAAGCCCCACTAAGCAGCCTAATTTACACAAGGTGGATGTGTCTACAGATCTGGGCTAATGTCCATAAAACTGTCTGACTGCACGTCATCATGGGCCTCTGTGAATTGAAAAGAGAGTCAGACACATTCTCCCTCTGACAATACGATAGACAAGAAGTGTGACAACGCTCCTAAGCCACATGTCAGGTTCATCAAGCTTTTTTCACATCACAAGCTCTGCAAATTGCTACATTTTCGACTGTGCTCAGAAAGGAACTCCATGTTTTGCAAGTGTTTTGCATAATTGCATGTGTTTAGATTTTGGAGCAGTGATACAGAATGATATGGTTTATTGAGCTTGTCATTCCGTTATAAACTAACTTCATGAGGTGTCTTGTGAGAAGCTCTATAAGTTCATTACTGACTACCAGGGCCGTCAATGATGGAACAAAAAGTTGTGATTATTGGGGCCCCCTGATATTTCGCGGAGGGTGATAAACAGTACTACACTGCAAAAAAGGCTTATCTTACTTAGTATTTTTGTCTTGTTTCCAGTAAAAATATCTTAAAATTCTTAAATTAAGATGCATTTACTAGATAAGCAAAATTACATATTTAGTCTTGTATCCATACGAAAAAAACTAAATTAAGTGCATTTTGCTTAAAACAAGTAAAATTATCTGCCAATGGGGTAAGCAAAATATTCTTAAAACAAGAGTATTTTTCTTACCCCACTGGCAGATAATTTTACTAAATATCTTACGTCATTTTGCTTATCTAGTAAATGTATCTTAATTTAAGATTTTTTTTTATATTTTGACTAGAAACAAGACAAAAATACTAAGTAAGATAGGCCTTTTTTTGCAGTGTAGAGCCCTCGATACCCTATAAATGGCCCTGCTGACCACAGCAAAACTATTTAGACCATTGAAAACAAACTAAAATATGTGAATATATCCTTAAAAATTCAACATGGCACATCTGTTTTAAAATGGAAATCAAATGATTAAATGAAAAAATGTTTTATGGTTTATATGGTTTAAAATATTTATTTTATTAAATATTTATTTATTTATTTATTTATTTATTTATTTATAATATTAACATTAAAAATAAATTTAATTAGTATTATAAAGTAATTTGTATTGTATAATGAACTGAAATAATAAATAAAATATTTACAAATATTTACAATTACCTATTAATTGAAAATATTTTGACAAGCATTACCTAAAAAACTGAACAGGATTATAAAGGGAGGACTGTCCTTTAAGTTTGAATGGTGTCATCACTGGATGATATCACTTGAAAAGATGCAGTCAGAATAAGTAAACTATAAATGACTCTTACAGCCATTCATGTGCTGGAACACACTACCACACAAACACTTTTCCGCTTTCATGAAGCTCTTCTATTTTCTTAAAAGATCATGCACACCATCTCATGCAATCTATCACATCACTTCAGCCTGAGAGAGCACAGGAGAGAGAGCAAGAGGCTCAAAAATAACCCTAAAGAACACAATGCCTGCAACTGCAGCTGACCCTCTTTTAACCTCTCTCTCTTTCCCTCTTCCCTTCTTTCTCCCTCTCTGTGATTATGTATGAGGCTTCAATTTCCAGTATATGGTAAAGGCTTAAATTGCTGTCTGATTTCACTAGGGCCATATTTTATTCTTTTTGAAGTGACAAGAAAAGAAGTGATTACTTCCATCTGTTCTCAGTCATGCGCACACACACACACACACACACACACACATACATATGAAATATAGTACGTAGCAAAACAGCCTGTAGCTTTGCACAAATACTGTCAGAGCTCTCAGGAGCCATGAAGACTCAAGTCAGCCAATCTCCAGTGTTTCTGCTGTTACTATAGAGACAGCTTGCATCAGGATGGAATGAAGGAAGCATGTGAACTTTCTGTGTGCACAGAACAGAGCCCACATGCCGGAAACAGAAGGTCACTAGAGCGCAAGTAATTCAGCTAATTCCAGGTGGAATATGTATTTTATAAATAAATATATTTGCCACCATAAATGCAGTAAAAATTAGTTTCATTGAAATGTAATAAAAGTAAACATAGTAGTACATTTCATAGCAAACATGCAAAGATGTTGTAAAATTCTGTATATTTTGAAGGAATACCATTATTAAAAAATAAATAAATAAATAAAAGTTACCTCAAACAATTCCTTTATGTTATCACAGGGGTTCAACTGACAGACATTTATGAAACCCTGATGTAAAGGGACATCAGCTGTACTCCATCACATTTTACCATGTTTAAATCCATCTGAATTTAACTGATTTTCCCCAAACAATGGTGCAGAAAATGAGGAAAAATCTGCAGATTGGCCTGCTCATGACCCATAACTCACCTATAGTTAATTTATTATTCAGCCATCTGTGCAGAAGTACAGAGGAAAACTCTAGAAGGACATATGTGGCAAATCATAACTATGCAGGACTTATGCAAAATCAAATATATGTACAGTGCCACTTGAAAGTTTGTGAACCCCTTGCAGAATCTGTGAAAATGTGAGTAATTTTAACAAAATAAGAGAGATAATACAAAATGCAGGTTATTTTTTATTTAGTACTGTCCCGAGTAAGATATTTTACATAAAAGATGTTTACATTTAGTCCACAAGACAAAAAATAGCAGAAATTATTAAAATAACTCCATGCAAAAGTTTGTGAACCGTTGGTTCTGAATACTGTGTGTGGTTACCTGGATGATCCACGACTGTTTTTTGTTTTGTGATGGTTGTTCATGACTCCCTTGTTTGTTCTTTACAGTTAAACTGAGCACTGTTCTTCAGAAAAATCTTCCATGTCCTGCAGAATCTTCAGGTTTCCAGCATATTTTGCATATTTGAACCCTTTCCATCAGTGACTGTATGATTTTGAGATCCATCTTTTCACACTGAGGACAAATGAGGGACTCAAACAACTATTAAAAAAAGGTTCAAACGTTCACTGATGCTCCAGAAGGAAACATGATGCATTAAGAGCCTTTTGAACAGGATGAAGATGTCCAAATTTTTCTTATTTTGTAGAAATATAATTTTATTCCATTTAGTACTGCCCTTCGGAAGCAACAGAAGATATTTGTTTCCCAGAAAACAAATTAAGTACAATTTACCTTGATCTTCAAATTCAAAAAGGTTTCACCCCCCGGCTCTTAATGCATCGTATTTCCTTCATGACCATCAGTGAATGTTTGAACCTTTTTTAATAGTTGTGTTTGAGTCCCTCAATTGTCCTCAGTGTGAAAAGATGGATCTCAAAATCATACAGTCACTGATGGAAAGGGTCCAAATATGCAAAATATGCTGGAAAACTGAAGATTCCGCAGGACATGGAAGATTTTTCTGAAGAACAGTGCTCAGTTTAACTGTTCAAAACAAACAAGGGACTCATGAACAACCATCACAAAACAAAAAACAGTCGTGGATCATCCAGGTAACCACACACGGTATTCAGAAACAACGGTTCACAAACTTTTGCATGGGGTTATTTTAATAATTCAGCTATTTTTTTTCTTGTGGACTAAATGTAAACATTTTTTATGTAAAATATCTTACTGTTTGTTTTTTTTTCAAGTTTTGTGTTCTACGTGCTTGATCTCACTTTCTTTTACCATCTTGTGCTTCTCTGTGAGGTAGTGATTAGTGATTTTGTGCATATATTTACTCTGCGTGAGTCTAGCATCTGTTCTTTCTAATTAGCCACCAGGAGACGGATGAAGAGAGAGAGACAAACAGACAGAGTGGAGGAGAGATAGAGAGAAAAAGAGAGGGGGTGGAGGGTGGAGGAAAGTAGGGAGAGAACACAAAGAAGAAAAGGTGGGAAAAAAGAGAGAAAATGTGACAGAGGGAAAAAAGAAAGAAAGCAGGAAATGCGACAGAGGGGTCCCAAAAACATACACAGAATTATTAAAGGGATAATTCAACCAAAATGAAAATTCTATCATAAAAGTAGTCTATGACTCATGCATAAGCCTTCTGAAGCCATAAGGGAAACGATACAAATTTATCTTGTTATTCACTGATAATCTCACCCTCCAGCGGTCTGTTAACTGCTGTGAGCAGATCACGGAGTTGAACTCAAGAACCGCAGGACTCTGATTTGTGAATGAATCCTTCAGAACAGTTCTAAGAACTAGATGAACTGATTCACTGAAAAGACCTGACTCAAAAGAACGATTCACTACTTCCCTCGAGTAGCTATCCTTCTGGTGCTTTTTAAAGCTTATAAAGCCCATTCATTGTTATTCTGTGAAATAAAGCGACCAGCAAAACTCCTAACAATTTCTCTTTTTGTGTTCCACAGATTTGAAACAACAAGAGGGTAAGTAAATAATAATTTTTTGGATGAACTATTCCTCTAATGTCTGCAAAGGCATTTCTTAACCATGTTAAGTATGTAAAACGTGCATAAACGTGACAGAAAGTCTTTGATATTAAATACATTTTCTCATTAAAATACAGTGACATACCCTCAGAGACGTTTACAACACACTGCTCTCACACCTATGACTTGCTAAGGGAGGAAGGTGAGCAGAGAAAATGTAAATTATAATATATTATAATATATGATAATGATAATATATTTTAATGATAATATATGATAATATATTTTAAAATACAACATTTATAATATAATACAAACAAACTTGTCAAATGCACATTACAAGAGACTAGAGGTCGACCGATATGGGTTTTTCACCGGCCGATGCCGATATTTAGAAATCAGGACAGCCGATGGCCGATATATGATGCCGATTTTTTTGGACGATTTTCTTTTTTTCCCCCATTCATCTCATAATAGTGAGTTTGAGTAAATGATTATTGGAGGGTACAAGATAGTAATAGTAGCAGTAGCCCAATTTAGAATAATAATACATGGCTCAAAACTCAAGCATCTTCTTGACTTCAAATTCATTTTCTGCCAGCAGGAGGCGCTGTTGGAGTTTGCCCGGTAACGGCTGTAATCAAATAAGCGCTGCGCTCACAAACGCTACTTTATCAAGCATTACAGGAAAGACGAAATGAAAATGACATCGAAGCTTAGTCGGTTATTTTTCAAAGATACATTCATACAAAAACACCTGCGCTGCATTTTAATTTTGAAACGTGCAGTGCTCAGTTTATTCAAGTAAGTATAAGCCTTTTGGAAAATCTATTTGTGGCGGTCAGTTTTGATGTGACAAGCCGCCACAAATAACTCAATGTATGGGAAACACTGGACACTGCCATAAGTCAAATGGCCATAGTGATGATAAAAATAAAAGAGTTCACACATATTACACAACCTGCTGATCATAACTGCTTAAGAGTGCACTGGCCACGAGCGATGACATTGTGTCGGACCCACACACACATTTCATGAGGATAGTTAACATGCACGTTATAATCAGCCCAGCAGTTTCGTCTGAATTCAATGTGTTTCTACTTTCACATGCAAATGACTTGTTGCACTTATGAATATGATAACTTTCCGGCATCAATTCTAGCAGGGTAAAACGTAATTCCGCTTTCGAAACGGTCTGTTTTGCCCTGCCATTGTTAGCTGAAGCTGCATGTGAACAAGCCGCGGCTGCAGTGTTGCCAAGTCCGCAGGATGTTTTTCATGTTCGCGTGTTGAGCGACCTCAATAATGTGATATTTAGCCCCTGGAATGCGAATTTACCAGGGGAACCCCGCCAAAAAAAAAAAAGTGTATTTTTGACCTCTACAAGAGACTCAAACTCACAGCACTCACATACACTTAAATCCAAATACACGTGACCCCTGATTAAGACATCAGAGAGTTTTAAAACTCATTTTTATTTTTCTTCACAAAACACAATTGGTGATGTAACAGGTAAAAGCAGATGGTAATTAAGAGAAAATGAAAGAGAAGTGAATATTGGTGTATGTAAGTATGTGCTCTCATCTGAAGAAAAGAGAGCAGGAGAAATAGAAAAGAGAATGAAAATATGAAAATAAGGGAGTGAAAAAGAGAGCACTTCAGGACAGATATAAGGACTGTCAATCTGTTCGTCTGTGATGAGACCAGCCGGTGGTACAGAAAATAATCTAATCCATGCAATATCACAGCTCAGTGGTCTGCACAGTGACTTTAAAACTAATAAAACAGTCCACAAACAATCACGGCACCAACAGACAGACATTCGTTTGCAAAAGTAAGAAAGACAAAAAAAAACAAAAAAACTTTAAAATACATAGATAAAAATACATTCATTTTCTGGTTTAGAATGCAGAGGTCTCACACACACTGTTTCCTTCTCAACTGCTACAGAGTTACACTGAGTCTACACTGTAAATGAGCAGTGCACCATGACACAACAAAACTAAAGCAATCCCACTGTAATCAACAACACAACATAGCATGCGTAGTGTAAAGAGCTTTGTTCATTACAATGAGAACAGTCTTGTTCTGCCTTGCCACTTGCTGCCAGTGAAAAATGCTTTACAGAATATTCATAAGTCAACGGCATACATAAATAGCTTTAATGTAGCACTAAATTCCTCCCTTTATAACATACTGTATGGCCTGACCCAGACAGAACCAGCATACACAGAACTTCAAAAGAAGCTCATGTTTTACAGTGTTTAATTTCACTAAATCTGAAAAACAAAGTGCTGATAAAAAGATGATTACCTCTGGGCCTCCATATAGCTCATTCATCATTCACCATAGGCACTATCTGTATGTCTATGGCATAAAACTCACCCTTGGCTTAAAAATTTACTTTGGACTCTTTTGTCCATTGCAGTAGAAATAAACAGGTAGCGGATCTCACTCAAGGGAAATATCACAAATATAGACTGACACTTTCATTCAGTGCCGTCCAATCACACAGAGGTCCATCCACATGGACACAGGCAGCATCTGTACTGAAGCGCAGTTAAAGGAGAGAGGAAAACATTCACTCTGCAACTGAAATAACCCTCCATTTGAAATGTTAATTATAGACCTGCTGAGTGTGGTGGGCTTTTGTCTGGATTGACCTCTTGTTGGATATGTCAGACGGGCAAGGTCATTTAATTAGGCTGTGTGTATGTGTGCATGTCAGCATGTCAGCATTCTCTCTGTGTGTGTCTTAGACTCTCTCTGTTGCCTTGTTGAATCTTTCCTAAGCGTGTTAAAGCAAAGCAATCAATGCTAAAAACTCCTGCCCCTCGGCATGCTCTTCATACAAACATACCTCAAGGTTAGTGAGTAACACTTTATTTTAACGTGACGTAGTTACAGTACACATATACTATAATAACAGCCAATGATGCATATTGTAATTACAAGCAGCTAAACCTAAACCAAACCCCAACCTTAACCCTATAGTACATGTAATTTACACTTTGCAGTACTTAACAAATTAAGTACTTACACTGTAACAAATGTCACCTGAAAATGAAGTGCAACCTGTAAGCGTACTATACTGTATGTGTGCTTTTATGTTTGTGAATCTTCTAAATCAGTGGTTCTTAACCATTTTGACTCCAAAGGCCCCATAACTTTCCCAGTTGTTCATGAACTACTGGATAAGGATTTTTGAAAATATATTTTACTTACAATTCCTAACCAATAAAACATTTTAGAGCTTGGTAGAACTAAGTAAATGTATATTCATTATACAAATTCTCATGAAGTTAGGGTTAGGGTAAAGATTTTATTTTAATTTACATGAATTTTCCAGGTCTATAAATCTCTTTTTTAAAAGTTGGCTACCTCATACAGGGATATAAAAAGTACTCAAAAATCATATTTATGTTAAAGTACAAATACTGAGTTAAATTTTACTCAGCTAAAAGTATCTGTCCAAAAACATACTATATCCAGGTTTTAAAACAGTTTGATCCCTGATTCTTCAATAAAAAGAATTGTTGTCTTGATATTTAGTTGTTTCGCCTTATTTTAATACTACTTTTGTCTTATTTTATATAACTTTTGTCTTATTTTATATAACTTTAAGTCACCTTGTCACCCAACCCCCCCTCCCCCCCTCCCCCTCATTGTAAGGAAGCAAAGTCTTTCAACTCACTTCAGTTTGTGAATTGCAGAGCTCACCTTTACTTTTTCTTGAAGTTTTCCCAGGCTGACAGTGCTTTCTATGATGCGGGTGAGGATGCCGTGCTTGTCTTTCTCTAGAGATGAAGCCTGAGGATGGAGAAAGGGAACAGGAAGGGTTACACAGCTACAGGGAGGCAGATTGAGGAAAAAGAGGGACATTGAGGATAGCCATCATTAAAGAGAAGTTGTAGGGACAAGAGCCGAGAAAGAGAGAGAGAGTTGCCAGTTACTTTGATAAAAGTGGGAAAACAGCAAAGCAAGAGCAGCAGAGCAAATCTTTAAAAGTTTGACTAGACTCATGCGTACTAACATTCTGTTGAGTACAAACATTTCCCCGAGCGGCAGTGAGGCTCACTGCTTGGAAAAAGAGGAGTATGAAACTTTCATAATCCCCAAGCTTAAGGCTCTGCCTCAAACACAAAAGTTGCTGTGTGAAATGATTCGATGCAGGGTTTGAATGTAAACTCTTAAGGCAGATGAATTCAGGAAATATGGTGTGTCCTCAGCTAAAACATGCTTTGTAAGTTAAAATAAAATATGAGGAGTTGTGCATTTACGATGTGGAATAGTGTGAACCTTAACAGTAATTGGGGCCCAAATGATCTGCTGGCTGTGACTTCATGCTGTCATGTATACGGTTATTAAGTCACTTTTTATTGGTAGAGGAGCAATGATAATGTTACCTCCGTATGGGTAACTAGAACATTAGTTATTCCAATGTTCTTTCATTTATTTTCATTTACTTTCAACAAAAACAATGTGATCAGGTGTAGGACTAGTTTTCAGGGATAATCATTACCAATTGGCACATTAATGAAATGCACAACTATAACCTCTGTAACCATCTTATGCTACCCAAGTTGTCTGGTGTAGAAGTTCTCTGTTTGAATTAACTGCAGCTAGAGAGCACAGATCAGAACTAAAAAGAACCAGAGATCAAGACATATGGAGATGTAAACAGATGGCAGCTTGCACAGCATGCATGTGAGTTTCTGTAGAAGTACCATGTGCATGAGCTGGTCTCTTTCATGGGTGGTTCTTTCTGCAAGTGTGACAATGTTGGCAAGGTACTGATGAGCGATGAGCTCTTTCTCTAAAGAGTCTTCAACCTGTTGCTTCAGGGTACTTATACGCCTCTGAGCTTTCCTAAAGAGGGAGAGACAGTGAGAGGATAAGACATGAATGAGAACCTGAACTTCTTACACAAGTTAGTATTTATGTGAGTTTATAATAGAAAATATACAATGGGGTCGGAAACCACACTGAAAATCTGGCACTGAAAGTCTAACTAAGCTTCAAAATTTTGAAAAATGTAAAACATAGGACATCCAATTAAGGCCATGTTTACACTAGTGCGTTTTCATTTTAAAATGGCATTTTAAAATAAAAACGATCCTTGTCTTCACTGGCATTCCACTTGGTCGGTCACTATGGGTCACGTCGGTGACCGACGAATGGGATCTCGCCAGAGACACCAATCCACTTCGAGTGTAACTAAACAAGCCAATGGACATTGGCATTCAGTATTTCATATCTGGCTGCCACACCCTGCAGCGCGGGTATAAGAGGCAGCAGGTGCACCGCATTAATTCATCTTTTCGCTTCGGAGCCGAGCGGTGGTGCATCACTACAGCTCTCCTGTTCCTCGAGTGATTGCTGAACGAGTGCAGGCGACTCGGCTGCGTTGCCCCCTTCAGGTGTGGTAGCGTTGTCCGAGTCAGACCCAGAAATGACAGCTATGCTTTCCCGGGCCGCCGAGAATGTTGGGCTCGTGTGGAATCCTCCACCACATTCCGATCCTTCGAGGCTGGACGAATGGTTTCTCGGTGGGGGTCGCGCCCCCCTCCGGTGCCATTCTTCCCGGAGGTGCATGAGGAGCTCACTAGATCGTGGAGGGCACCTTTCACTGCCCGAAACAAATCTTGTGGCTCCTCCGCCCTCACCATCCTCGATGGTGGGGCCGCTTTGGGGTACGCGGGCATCCCCTCGGAGGAGCGGTCTGTGGCCATGCAACTGTATCAAACAGCCACTACCACTCTGCGGGGTGACCCGTGTCTCCCCTCACGGGGCTGTAAGTATTTGTCAGGCCTAACTGGCAGTGCTTACAGAGCTTGTGGGGAGGCGGGTTCTGCATTCCACACCATGGCGTTACTGCAGGTCCACCAGGCCAAAGCCCTGAAAGACCTGCACGAGGGTGGCCACGACCTGGCGGTTCTAAATAAAGTGCGTGCTGCGACTGACCTCGCGCTTCGAGCAACGAAGGTGACTGCACAGTCTCTGGGTCATGCGATGTCCACGCTAGTGGTCCAGGAGCGCCATCTCTGGCTGTGTCTAGCTGACATGAAGGAGCAGGACTGGCCTTTTCGGCGACGCTGTCGAGAGCTTTGCCCAGCAGTTCTCAACAGCACAGAAGCAGACTGAGGCAATCAAACACATCATGTGCCGGAGGAAACCTGCTGCTTCCACCCCGGTTGCAGCCCCTCAGCCTGCTCGTCACCGTGGGCACTTCCCTGCGGCCGCAGCCACAGCCGCCCCCGCTCAGCTGCAGCAGCCTTCTACCAGGCAGCGTCATGGAGCTGGTCGCAGGCAGGACACCCAGCCCGTCCAAGTCCCCGCTTCAAGTCGTCACACGCTGGGTTGTCACAAGCCTCGAGCCGGGTTCCTGCGTTTCCTCCCACACGAGGAGGAATCAGGTGAGTGTTACACTTTACACCCAGACCCCACCCCCAGCCGTCACAGGCCCCATGCCAGGACCCTGTGTTCCACCACACTGCCCCACCGTGGGTACGTTGGTGGCCCCGTTGGTTCCGCTGGCACGGTCTCTCAGAGCCTGGCTAACGCTCCCCAGTCCGTCCCGGGGGCTCCTGCGGACCATCAGACTCGGCTACGCGATTCAGTTCACCCGGTGTCCCCCCAAGTTCAGGGGCATCCGGTTCACTTCAGTCAAGGCCATTGATGCCCCTGTCTTGCGTTCAGAAATCGCAGTCCTGCTGGCGAAGGATGCGATAGAGCTGGTCCCTCCAGCCGATATGAAGTCAGGGTTTTACAGCCCTTACTTCATTGTGCCCAAGAAAAGCGGTGAGTTACGACCGATCTTGGATCTGCGAGTTTTGAACCGTACGCTTCACAAGCTGCCGTACAAAATGTTGACGCAGAAACGCATTTTCGGGTGCATCCGTCCCTAAGACTGGTTTGCAGCGATCAACCTGAAGGACGCGTACTTTCATGTCTCGATCCTCCCGCGACACAGACCATTCCTGTGATTTGCGTTCAAGGGTTGGGCATATCAGTACAAGGTCCTGCCCTTCGGGCTGTCCCTGTCGCCTCGTGTCTTCACCAAAGTAGTAGAGGCAGCCCTTGTTCCCTTAAGAGAACGGGGTGTGCGCATCCTCAACTATCTCGATGACTGGCTCATACTCACATAGTTTCGTGATCAGTTGTGCGCACACAGGGACCTGGTGCTCAGCCACCTCAGCCAGTTGGGTCCTCGTGCCAACGCAGAGGATCTCTTTTCTTGGCATGGAGTTGGATTCAGTCAGCCAGACAGCACGCCTCACCCAGGAACGTGCTCAGTCGGTGCTGAACTGCCTCAAGACTTTATCAGGCAGGACAGCGGTCCCATTGAAATTTTTTCAGAGGCTCCTGGGGCATATGGCAGCAGCTGCGGCGGTAGTTCCGCTTGGTTTGCTCCATATGAGACCGCTTCAGGTCTGGCTTCATGGCCGAGTCCCGAGGTGGGCGTGGCAACGTGGTACTCACTACGGGTGTCGAAATTAATTGGTGCATCGATGCATTGCGATACGGACGTGGACGATTCCGCATCGTTGCAGTAATAGACCATAATCGATTTTAGCCTATGACATCATTCGCATACGCGCTTGTCATGCGAGTATTAAAAATGCACTCTGCATTTTAAAATCTGAGCTTGGCTTTTTCCAACATATGGCACGTGTGTGCGCTAGAGACAAACGCAGCGGGCTTCATTCAGTGTTGCCAGATTGGATGGAGGATTTCCAGCCCAAAAGCTCACAACAACCCGCCCAAAACTTTAACTGTCAAAATAATGTGATAGAATGTAAATCAAGGTTGATAAGAGCCATTTCTAACATCTTATAACGAAATAATGATGACAAAATAATATAAATATAATGCTAGATAAATTTAACATGGATCAAATACCAAATATGATTAAAATATGCAAGCAGACAGTCAAAACGGCAATCAAGAAATGAACCGATACCCTCGAAAAACACATCATTTTCAATGTCAACAGTCAGAATTTAAACGCAAAAAGTGTCCAATATAAGTGATCATAATAAGTAACGTAATTATAGGTATTTCACACTCGTTCATGCACACACCATGACAGTCAAAACTGTGTCATTCTGTATGAAAATCCGACAATAAAAAAATTTAACAACAATAATGCTCTTACCTTCGTGTCGCTCTATAATTTCACACAGAACTGAGTCTTTTGTGAAGTTCATATTGAACATAATATAGAACTTTGCACAGTCAAAACTAACAAGTCCAGCAGCTTTAAAGGATATACCAATCTGGACCGTTTAAAAGATAAAAGACAGGATCGTATAGATATAAATAGATTTTGATTAAATAATTTAACTGTGCTCTGAGTTGCAGTGATATAGCCTTTGTGTCGTCTCCCTCAACATGTGTAATTCACGTTTTGAGAGTTAAAACACTCTCCACTCTTTACCATCAAACTTATATATAGGCATTATGATCACTTACAGTTATACATTCAAAATCAGATCGTTATCGCGCTAAAAACCCATCACTCATGAATCATCAACATCAGCACCAGTCGTCTTTGCAGCGTGCGTGTGTGTTTAGTAACGTTGTGATGACTGATTGGATGCATGTAGCTATGCACACTTGGGCTTGTTTGTTAACCAATTAGCCTACCCATTTTATATGTTTTGAAAACCGCCAAACTGACCAAAAACCAGCCAAAATTTTGTCCACCCACCCAAGCCAATATTTACCCGCACAATCAAATTCAAAACCGCCCAATCTGGCAACACTGGCTTCATTGCACAGAATATGCGCTGTGAGACCCGTATGCGCTTGACTTGCTTTTTGTTTATCACTTGTAGTTGTCTTTTTCCCCCTTTATTACTTTGTATTTGCTTGTATGTTTTGAAGCTATATTTACTTTTAATTCTTAACAATAATTAATTAATTATATATTAATTAATATATTAACAAATTTATTAACATAATTATTTTAAAAGTAGCCTGCTTATATAATTTAATAAAAATGCACAAAATAAATGTGATACAATCGTGATGCATTGTGATATCGAATTGAATCGAATCGTTGACATAATAATCGTACTCGAATTGAATTGTGAAACCGGTGCCGATTCACACCCCTAGTACTCACCGGGTTCAGATTACACCGGCCTGCCGCAGAACCTTCAGCCCGTGGACAGATCCCTCGTTCCTTTGGGCAGGAGTGCCCCTGGAGCAGGTATCCAGGCATGCTGTGGTATTCACGGACACAGCATGCCTGCCAGACACTTCTTCGTATTTTATTGTTTTGGGAGGGGACTTTAATTGTTGGCTTAATCCTGACCTTGATCGTTTTTCTCTCAAACGTAATTCACCCTCAAAATCCGCTCGGGTTATTCAGTCTTGTATGGAAGAACTGGCTGTTTCTGACCCTTGGCATTTTTTAAATCCATGTGGTAAAGCATTTTCTTTCTTTTCCTATGTTCATCAAGCATTTACATGCATTGATTATTTTTTAATAGATAACAGACTCATCCCGTCATTGGAATCATGTGATTATAAAGCTATTGTAATATCGGACCATGCACCAGTTACCATGAATATCTACTTTGAGGGGCTCGATGGCTCACGCCCACTGTGGCGATTCAATACTCATATGTTATCAGATCATAGATTTGCAGAATTGATCTCTAATCAATTAGATTTTTTCATATCCACAAATAGCAGTCCCAAGATATCTGCATCTCTTTTTTGGGAGGCTCTGAAGGCACTTCTTAGGGGTGAAATTATTTCATATACTTCCCATAAGTTAAGGTTAAATAAGAAGAGGTGTGTTGAGATAAACCAAAGTGTTGAGATAAACCAAAGTAAGAGTAACAATTTAATTGATGTTCAACAAATAAAAAACAGATATAATACAGATAAACAAATGATAAAGCTTGGCTTATTGAATATTAGATCCCTTTCTACAAAAGCACTTTTTGTAAATGATATGATCACTGACCATAAACTAGATTTTTTTGTTTGACAGAAACCTGGCTAAAACCAAATGATTACATTACTTTAAACGAGTCTACACCCCCAAGATTACAGATACAAACATGAACCGCATCCAAAAGGTAAAGGGGGAGGTGTTGCTACAATTTATAGCAATATTTTCAGTATTTCTCAGAGGTCGGGTTTCAAGTATAATTTCTTTGAAGTAATGGTGCTTCATATAACGTTATCCAAAGAAACAAGTGTTAATGATAAATTCCCTGTGATGTTTGTACTGGCTACTGTATATAGGCCACCAGGCCACCATATAGACTTTATTAAAGAATTTGCTGATTTTCTGTCTGAGTTAGTGCTGGTTGCAGATAAAGTCCTAATTGCTGGTGATTTTAATATTCATGTTGATAATGAAAAAGATTCGTTGGGATCAGCATTTATAGACATTCTAAACTCTATTGGTGTTAAACAACACGTGTCAGGACCTACTCATTGTCGAAATCATACTCTAGATTTAATACTGTCATATGGAATTGATGTCAGTGGCGTTGAACTTTTGCAGCAGAGCGATGATATCTCAGATCATTATCTAGTTTCGTGTATATTCCATATAGCTAAAGCTGTATAGTAAAGCTGTAAACTCCTTGCTAAAATTATGGTAGAACCATAACTTCTACCACAAAAGACTGCTTTATAAATAATCTTCCTGACTTATCTCAGTTCCTCAGCATATCCAATAGCTCAGAACAACTTGATGATGTAACAGACACTATGGACTCTCTCATTTCTAGCACTTTAGATATGGTTGCTCCTTTATGCTTAAGGAAGATTAAGAAAAAGAGTCCAACACCGTGGTATAATGAGCACACTCGGGCCCTAAAGAGAGCAGCCCGGAAAATGGAGCGCAGCTGGAGAAAAACAAAATTAGAGGTATTTCGTATTGCTTGGCGGGAAAATACTCTCTCCTACAGGAAATCCTTAAAAACTGCTAGGTCTGCTTACTTTACGTCTCTTTTAGAAGAAAACAAACACAACCCCAAGTATTTATTCAATACAGTGATTAAATCAACAAAAAATATAACATCAGCAGATGGAGACATTACCCAGCAGCACAGCAGTAATGACTTTATGAACTACTTTACTTCCAAGATCAAAACTATTAGAGATAAAATTGTAACCATGCAGCTGACAGCCACAGTATCGCATCAGATAGTGCACTATAGATCCCCTGAGGAACAATTCCACTCATTCTCTTCTATTGGAAATGAAGAATTGTATAAGCTTGTTAAATCATCTAAACCAACAACCTGTATGTTAGACCCTGTTCCATCTAAGCTCTTAAAAGAGGTGCTTCCAGAAGTAATAGATCCTTTTCTGAATATTATTAACTCAACATTGTCATTAGGATATGTCCCAAAAACCTTCAAACTGGCTGTTATTAAGCCTCTCATTAAAAAAAAACACAACTTGACCCCAAAGAATTAATTAATTACAGACCGATCTCGAATCTCCCTTTTCTGTCAAAGATATTAGAAAAGGTAGTATCATCACATCTATGTTCCTTCTTAGAGAAAAATTATATATGTGAGGATTTCCAGTCAGGTTTTAGACCATATCATAGTACTGAGACTGCTCTCATTAGAGTTACAAATGATCTGCTTTTATCATCTGATCGTGGTTGTATCTCTCTATTAGTGCTACTGGATCTTAGTGCCGCGTTTGACACTATCGACCACAACATTCTTTTAAATAGACTAGAAAATTATGTTGGCATTAGAGGAAGTGCACTGGCATGGTTCAAATCATACTTATCTGACCGCCATCAATTTGTGACAGTAAATGAAGAGGTATCATACCAATCACAAGTGCAGTATGGAGTACCTCAAGGCTCAGTACTTGGCCCCTTACTTTTCACGCTTTACATGTTACCCTTGGGAGATATCATTAGGCAACATGGTGTTAGCTTTCACTGTTATGCTGATGATACCCAGCTCTATATTTCTTTGCGACCTGATGAAATTTACCAATTTGCAAAACTAACGGAATGTATAGTTGATATCAAAAACTGGCAATTTCTTACTGCTAAATTCGGAAAAAACAGAGGTGTTAATTATTGGACCAAAACCTTTTTCATGTAATAACCTAGATCACTGTCTAATACTTGATGGCTGCTCTGTAAATTCGTCATCAGCTAGGAACCTAGGCATACTTTTTGATAGCAATCTTTCCTTCGAAAAACATGTTTCTAGCATTTGTAAATGCTCTCAATGTCAAATGCAGAAACATTAATTCATGCGTTCATGACCTCGAGGCTAGATTATTGTAATGCTTTATTGGGTGGTTGCTCTGCACGTTTAATAAACAAACTCCAACTGGTTCAAAATGCAGCAGCTAGAGTTCTTACTAGAACCAGGAAGTATGACCACATTAGCCCGGTTCTGTCAACACTGCACTGGCTGCCTATTAAACATCGTATACATTTTAAGATCTTGCTAATTACCTATAAGGCCCTGAATGGTTTGGCACCTCAGTATCTAAGAGATTAAATCTCTTATCGCATTATAGTCCTTCACGTCCGCTGCAATCTCAAAACTTTGGCCATTTGATAATACCTAGAATATCAAAATCAACTGCGGGCGGGAGACTGTTTTCCTATTTAGCGCCCAAAGTCTCGAACAATCTACCTAACACTGTTCGGGAAGCAGACACACTCTGTCAGTTTAAATCTAGATTAAAGACCCATCTCTTTAACCTGGCTTACACATAATACACTATCGCATTTCTATAATTCAAATCCGTTATAGGATTGTTAGTAGGGCTGAACGATTAATTGCATTTGCGATAATATCGCGATATGAAAAAACACGATTTTTCAACCGCAGCCTCTGCGATTACACTCTGTCACGTGACACGCGAGAGTAAAGAGGTGTGTTCGACTTGAAGATCGATCGGTGAATGACATCAAAGTACGGCGAGAGAAAGCATAATATATTAATATTAAGACCCTTTCACACGGGACGCGGAAGTCGCGAGTGTCTAGTTCATTTTCAATGGGAGACATGCGGAAAGCGGCAAACCGTTGGCGGCGCGGAGGCGGAGCGCAAGCGGTGCTCATGCACCCAAAATCATGCCGCTTCCACGTGCACGGCGCTTCGCGGCAGGCACCGCCAAAGATAAAAATATTTTATCTTTTTGTAAGCGGCAGCGGCAGCCACGTCGGCTTTAACCAATTACTGAACTGAATATTAACACCCAATCATAGAACATTTCACTGAATGTCTGTCTAAAGTTAACAGACAGTGTTTAAAAAGTGCAATTCACGTGTTTACAAAATGTTTATTACAGTGACTTTGAATTACCTAAATACTGAGTGTGGTAAAGCAACATATTTGTTTTTATATTTCTGCAATCTACTTTAGTTTGTGTGATTTGTTACTGACTTTCATAATGATGTTTACACCAGGCTTATTTGTCAGTGCTTTATGTCGTCATAATTATTACATGCTTACAAGGCTGGAAGTTCAACAAATCAGTCAATATACCACTGTGATTGTAGTTGTTAAATAATGTCATTCATATCAATTCATGCATCACCTAATTTCATCGTAACATACAGGCCTGGCCTACAGAAAAGTACATTTATGTTTAATCTATCTAATATTGTGTTGGTCATACTATACAATGATTTAAAGAGCTTTAAAAAATAATTGCATATTAAATCGCAATTGCAATATTGGTAAAAAAATAAATAAATAAATAAAAAATAAATAAATTTAAAAAAAAAAAAAAAAAAAAAATTCGCAATTAGATAATTTTCCAAAATCGTTCAGCCCTAATTGTTAGGCTGCATTCATTAGGTCAACCGGAACCGAGAACACCTCCCAAAACACCCGATGTACTTGTTACATCGTTAGAAGAATGGCATCTACGCTAATATTAGTCTGTTTCTTTCTTATTCCGAGGTCACTGTAGCCACCCAGATCCAGACTGTATACAGATCAGATGATCACGCCAGCCACCCGGATCCAGTCCATATCCAGATCAGATGGTGGATCAGCACCTAGAGATGACCTCTACAGCCCTGAACGTCAGCGGAAACGAGGACAACTAGATGAGCTCCAGAGACTGATCCCCAGTGAAGACCCTGTCTCCTAGACGGCCATCGGGACAAGACCACAAGAACCAGATGAGTCCTTTGCACAATCTGACTCTGCTTTAGCCTAGATTTAAACTGCTGATTTTGTCTGGCCAGAGGAGAATCACACTATTTCGACAAATTATTTCCCTGTCTAAATACTGTAAAGCTGATATAAAGCCACCCAACTTTATATCAAGCTGATGTAAAGCTGCTTTGACACAATTTGCATTGTTAAAAGCGCTATACAAATAATAGTGACTTGACTTGACTTGACTTTGATCATTTTTTTTGTTCCCTCAGTATCCCTACAGTTGATTCTAATTTGGTTGACCAGTTGGAATCACCCCTCACTATGGAGGAACTTGCCAAAGCTGCTTCATCTATGCAAAGTAGCAAATGTCCCAGGCCGGATGGTTATCCAGTCGAATTTTATAAGAATTTTTTGAACAAATTGGGCCCCCTATTAATAGATATGAGTGAATGAATCATTTAAGTCGTCAAAGCTTCCACAAACACTTAATCAGGCCTCGATCTCTTTGATCCTAAAAAGAGATAAAGATCCTTTAGACTGTTCTTCGTATCGTCCTATTAGTTTGCTTAATGTTGATTTTAAACTTTTATCAAAATTATTGGCGGTGCATCTGGAATCTATTTTGCCTTCAATTATATCTTCAGACCAGACAGGGTTTATTAAGGGCAGGCTTTCCTTTTTTAATATCAGGTGATTATGTAATGTTATTTACAATTCATCTCCCCATTCTATCCCAGAAGCTGTCCTATCATTAGATGCTGAGAAAGCATTTGATCGGGTAGAATGGGGATACCATTTCTATACATTAAATAAATTTGGTTTTGGTAAAAATTTTATTTCATGGATTAAGCTTTTATATTCTGCTCCCCAGGCCTCAGTTAGGACAAATAATACTTGTTTAGAATACTTCAATCTTTATCGTTCCACCCGCCAAGGATGCCCACTAAGCCCACTTCTTTTTGCTATTGCCATCGAGCCTCTTTCCACCGCTTTAAAATCTGACCCATTAATAAAAGGTGTAACTAGACTAGGCATTGAGCAGAAGGTATCATTATATGCAGATGATATTCTTTATATTTCAGATTTTTCTGTTTCACTTCCTGCAGTTCTTAATGTTTTAAAAATATTCGGTTTTATTTCTGGTTATAAGCTTAATTTAAGCAAAAGTGATTTTTTTCCACTGAATGCAGTGGCCAAAAAATACCCTTTACATATTTTACCATTTAAAATTGTACAACATAGTTTTAAATATCTTGGGGTTTATACAACTAATAGATTATAAGTCTTATTATAGGAGCCGTCACACAGTAGAGAAGAATGTAAAAATTAACTATCTTCCAGTATGCAGTGTATGTTTCCATATATCCAAGGAGAGAACCCCAAATTTTATAAAAGTTCTTGGAAGGACAACTCAGTGAATATCTAATACTTTCCAGTTTGAAGAAGTGAAGTTTGTTGTTTAAACAATTGTTTTGGTTGGCACAAGTATGTTTTTTTTTTTTTTTTTTTTGGGGGGGGCATATTATTATTATTATTATTTTTATTTTTTTTTTATAATATATATTTTTGGGGTCAATAATTGTTCCAATCATCTTGAATCCCTGCTTATCTTCTTTCTCTCTCTACATATGTCAAAATGTACAACAGCATTCTAAAATGTTTGATATTTTGTAATTTGTGGAAAATCCTATAAATAAAGTTTAAAATATATATATATATATATATGCACTAGTGTAAAAGTAGCCTATGAAGAGATATATGTAAAATTCTGCATTTACTGCAAGCAAATTTGTAACATTGACCATTTGTACGCCTTTGTACGAACATGCACATTTCCTTGCTTCTACTAACATGTTCTTAAATTCAAGTTTATTTTCTATTTATTCCATGATTCACTAACATGCAGTAACATATTCTGCATCTGCATACAAAAATGCAAAATACACTACCCTTCCAAAATTGACAGTAAATACATTTATAATGTTACCAAAGATTCCTATTTCAAATAAATGTTTTTTTTGCTATCTGTTCATAAAAAAAATCCAGAGAAAATCTATCAGTTTCCACAAAAATATTAAACACCACAACTGTTTTCAACATTGATAATAAGAAGAAATGGTTATTAAGCAGCAAATCAGCATATTAATATGATTTCAGAAGGATCATGTGACACTGAGGACTGAAATAATGGCTGCTGAAAGTTCAGCTTTGCCATCACAGGAATAAAATTACGTTTGAAAATATATTAAAATAGAAAAGAGGCATTTTAAATTTGAAAAATATTTCAATATTACTGTTTTACTGCTCTCTTGATCAAATAAATGCAGCCTTAAAAAGCTCACATCCTTTCCCCTACAAGGTTTATCATTAATGTCTGCCATTTAAATTTATTCCTAATTCTAGCCTTAATAAGTCGCCAACTGAGTGGTCTAAATCTTTCAGCAAGTAGTTCCCCTGAATCAGTGAACTGGTATTGGTTGTTTTCTTGATTTAGAGTTTCTTTCTCATCTCTCCTCTAACGCAGCGGTTGCTATTACACTTCCTGTCTATTCTCCTTCTGTTTCTGCAGCCCGCTGGCCAAAATAATCTGTCTCCACTTCTGTGGCCAATTACTCATCCTGATCTGCCTCCTCTCAGCTAAACATGCTCTTGCAGTCAGAAACATCAAACCTCAATATTGTCACTTTATAGAGTCTGCTAAAAGTCATGTTTCACTATATTTTCCTCAGCAATTTTCTTCACCCAGATTGACAAGAGCCAGAAAGTGCATCTCATTTCAAATGCAGAGCTTTGGTATCAAAGCATTGTTAGCTTATCTTAACCCATCCATCCTACATTAGCCAGAATAAACAGTGTGGCCCTAACTCAGCACACAGGGCTTTGAGAACATTGCAAAAATGACTCACTTCCATACACACTTCACCCATAGATACACACCATGGAGAGAGTTTGAAAGACAGAAACAAAAGAAAGAAATATGCACATTAAAAGTGCCTTCTGTATGTTTGCATGTGTGTGTTCATATGTGTGCACCTGTTAGCTTGCTGTGAAAGCTGTAGCTCTGTTTCCATGTGCTTGATGTTTGTGTTAAGGTTGGTTTTGTCCAGCAGCAGAGTCTTTCTCTCCGCCTCCAGCACACTCACACGAGCCAACAGCTCTTCAACCTCACTATTCTTCACCCTCTCATGATCCTGCAGCTGTCTGAAACGCAAACACATACGCAACTGAGTGAAAAGCTTATAGAAAGACAAACTCAAGGTTAAAGCATTCACCTTTACAAATCAAGTAAACAGCATTGCTATTTCAAGATGCTTTCAGTAATCTTTGTTTATGTTGTGCTGCCTGATATGGCATCTTGGAATAAACTGACACCTACAAAAGTGTTCAGTTAAAGATGCATTGTGTCTAAAGCAACATAAACTGTCTGTATGTTTGAGTGTGTGTCAATGAGTTAGTGTCCTTGTGTGAGATGAGTACATCTGTGCTATTTTTTCACTCATTCTATATTTTCATTTGTCACCTCACTCACACAGACAGTGTGTAGGGTAAGAATGTGTAGGCTGTTTCTTTCACAATTCACACTGTCAGGTAAAAAAAAAAAAAAAAAAAAAAAAAAAAAGGAAAAAAGCGATTTCTTTCTCTCCCTTTAGTCTCTCCGTTTAATCTTTCTCTAGGTTAGTTCCAAAATTAATGAGACATCCTAGAAAAAATCCATTATATATATATATATATATATATATATATATATATATATATATATATATATATATATATATATATATATGAAGAGTTCATTTGCAAAAACCGATAAACCTGTGATATCTTCTTCAGGACGTAAAAGGAAAATAAAAGCTGAACCCTTTTCACAGAACCTTGCAAAAGCAGCACGTTACAATGGTGAGTACTGTGTGTAATCACATCCATACAGTCTATGATCACAACAACAACAACCTTTATCAGGCATCTATACTGTCATCTGAGGAGATTACAAAGATTAAACGAGTGTTTTTTTTAACTCTAAAACATGAAATGTGGAGTTATCTGCTTTTGCCGAAAAACGACTGTTGGAGTTATCTACTTTTGCTATAAAACAAACTGTTAAAGGGGTGGTTGATTGCGATTTCACTTTTTTGATACTCCTTGATACTTTTGTGTCTGTTCTTTATTCTGTCGTTTTTAAACTTCTGCTAGACTTAGACTAATCAATAAAGAAGTTTTCTTTTTCCAAGAAAACTCAAAAACCTCTCAAAACTCAAAATTTCTATTCCATTAGCATGAAATGCATGTTTGGTACCTTTTGAGTTTGTCAGTCACAACGTTGTGTTCAGCCAAGCTCAGAGAGTGTTCCAGAGCCAAGCACACTTTCTGAAACTCTGTCTTCAGGGCATGGTGCTCTTTACGCTCCACCTCTAGCTCTTTTTCCAGAGCCTGTTTCTCAGACTCCAACAACATCAGCTGTTTGGACACTTTACACACTACACACAAATAAAGAGGTGTTTTATATTTGTAACTATATGAATAATAAGCATGCATTATATGCTGAATGAAGACAGTAAGGAACGTGCTGAAAAGATATTGTACAGGTATAGAAGATTTAGTAGTACATGTATGAAGTCAGGATCTTAAGATTAACCATCTTTTTAAGAATGATGAGATCTCCTAAATATATCAAGTGATTCTTATCCTTACTGTGATTCCAAGTATTCCAGAACTGTATGTTCTTCAATAAACACAAAAGTTATTTAGAAAAAAATATAAAATATATATTATCTTGATTTTATGTCTTTTTTAGCATTTTAATATTAGTGAGTTGTATTGTTTGAATATATTATTTAATAATTTAAATAATTTAAAGTCATCCTGTGGCCCCATTTGAAGTTTTCTGAGGGCCTTGTTGAGAACACTCTTAACAGTAACACCCATTTTCAGCTGATGATTGATGAAAACATCGACAGTCAATCAAAATCCATCTGACTTCAAATGCTCACTGAGTTATGTTAAGACTATTAAATTGGGGTATAGGAGCTTTCATGCTTAAACTGATACTTTAGAAAAAATAAGAAATATATTATGTATCTTGACCTAAAAAAAGCTAACTTTAGCAATAAAATATTGTTCTTTTTATAAAATAAATATCATAGTAGTTTTCTGAAATTCACAGCATTAATCTTGAGCAGTTTTTGTTGTGTAAGTCTTGATTAGCAACTGCTATCAGTTGAGACTACATCTGCTGTCAGACTACACTACTCAAAGCCAGACTAGAAGTTTTGTATGGCTCTTAGGAGGCAAGAAAAAAATTCAAGAGCATTAAGAGGTATGAGGTGTGATTGTGTGTACCGTACCCTCCTGTGTATGTTTGCTGTGGGCTTCTTTAGCTTTGGCATGCTGTAATTCCAACTGCTCTATCAATACTTGATTCTCCTCCAGCACCAAGCGAGCCTGCTCCTGCAGGTGCCTCCTACACACAGCACACACACACACACACACACACCTGTGTGAGTATTTGAATGAACAGTGAGGCTGGCAAGAGGGATGAGAGTTCAACTGACTGTAAACAGCTGGCAATTAATGCAAAGACAGAAGCTAGAACCTCTCTAGGACATACAAATTAATTCCAGTTAACAAACTATCTTCCTGAATTCTAAGCTTTGGGCTAACACACACACACAAATTCTTCAGCCCAGTGACAGGTTTAAATTCAGAAATTCAGATAAAGGAAAAAAGTATTTCTGAGGGAGTTGTGCAGTGCTGTCAAGAAAAAGTTTTCTCTTTTGTTTTCATACTGACATTCTCATTAAACAATGCAGAAAAGACTGCTCTTCGCATTTACATTTAAAGAAACACAATTTGTTTTTGTCTCAAGCTGAAATTTTACTGTATGTGTGACGTGCTGAGGCAAACACTGCTCCCATGGCAACACAGAAATGAAACATGGTTTAAAAACAACTCATAACAACCTGAAGGAGACATTAGAAAACAGATTATTAAAAAAAAGAAAAGAAATATAGAGCGGACTTGGTCCTTTCCATTGGCTGTTGATTCAATGAAGGGGCAGATCTGAATGCAACCCTGCATTCTAGCTTAAGGAGACTAAATGATTAGAGTTTAAGCAGACTAAATGAAAACAGAAGTCCGGCATAAGTCACTAAAGAGAAGTCTGTCATTTCACCAAAAGATTGACTTATGAATTTGATTAGTCATTACAAGGTCATAAAAAGGATTATTTCACGACTTTAATATTAAATAAAAGAAAGTAAACCTAAATGACTATAATACAAAATCTAACAATTCTGGTAATAAAAGAATCCATCTGCAAGAACAGTTAATGGAATATAGTTCAGATCTGGTATTTTATTTCTTTGTTTTCAACAGTGAAAATGACATATATTCTTAGTCGGTTTGAATTGAAATCTCCTCCCTCTTAAAACTTCAGCCCCATGACCGTCAGCCATAATCAAACAGACTATCAATCCTGTGATAAGAGCATGGCTAGCCTAGCAGAGTGAGGCATGCTTCAAGGACAAGATGCCGTGTTTTTGTTATCGCCCTCAGGACTATCGCAATCCCCTCTGGACATTTTTCCTTTTCACTTTTTCCCCCTAATTTCTGTGAAACAATATTCTCAGAGGGAATTTCAATGCAAGTCCACTGTGATTTCATTTCAGGCACACAAAAATGCATACACTTTTACATTACACAGAAAAACACTCATACTCGCCATTCTTTGTTGCTGACAGTGCTGCTTTTGTTGACCTGAGCATGAAGTTTTTCATTTTCCAGAATTACCTCCTCTGCACGTGCTCTCAGACTCTGTAGTTCTTCCTATGAGAAGAGACATAGTCTACGTTTATTTTGACATTGAAAAAAATACCACAAACTGCTAAAATACTTTAAGTAAGGTTATTGGTATGTATGAACGTCCTCTGGTGCATCTGTAAATGTATTCATCTCAGCCAGAGACCATCTGAAACTTCAGCATAGGTGCACAAAGTGAAAAAGTCACCTCAGCTCTCTCCAAACCAATGTTTAGCAAGCTCTCAAAATAACACCTTGACACAGGAATGAATCTCTTTAATCTTATCTTTCAGAAATTTCCAGAAGAATCTGGTACATTTTTAAAGTATAAGTTGCATTCTGTTTTTTATGTGAGTTTGTCTTTGACACACTTATCACAAATATCACTAATGGCTATGTGATTATTCAACCCTTGACTACAGAGAGAGGGTCGTAAAAATAATTGTCTGTCCCTTTAAAACATAATATGTGACTCTGAATGGAAAGATCTTTAAATTCAAGGCAGGCAAGTCTGGTGGGAGTGTTGGCTGCACTTCAAGTGTGTTAGAAAGAGAGAGACAGAGATCAAGTGAAAATGAGAAATGTGTGTGATAGAGAGAGAGAGAGAGAGAGAGAGAGAGAGAGAGAGAGAGAGAAAGAGAGAGAGACTGAAAGACAGAAAACCAGACTGTTAGAGAGAGATTATTACATAGATCCTATGATTAGTGTGGCTAAAATCAGCTTTCTCTGCATGAACTTCATTCTTATATTCTAATTTTAATCTCTCATTGGTACTGTTCATATTAATACAATACACTCCAGCATTTGACAAGCTGCTCAGTATAAATTATACAACAGATGAGTTCACACATTATATCCAATAGAAATCGATCACAATAAAGGGATACATTTCTATCTTTCCAGTATCAGATTTTTCTAAATTCGCCCCCAAAAAAGTCCTGCCATTGTTATTTATTACAAACTTTTGAATGGCCTAAAGAAAATGAATTTTTTCAAACAAACAGAAAAAAATATGTAATAAGAGTAAACTGTCTCAAACGTTCCCCTTCTTACACTGGCACAAACAAACTCACCTCACAGGACTTGAGGAGTTTGTCTTTGGCATTCAGATGGTCCTCATAGGCCAGGAGCAGGGGTGATAAATATTTCATATCCAGCTAAAGGCAATTTAGAGTACAACCATAGAATTAAACAAAAACAAATAAAATCTTTTCTGCATTTCTCTTCTGTCCAACAACAACAAGCTGTAAAATAATCTGAGAAGAGTAAGACATCGCTGTCTTTGTTAAATAATACACATTAGCACATAGTAAGAAATAACCATTTTCACTTCAATTAATGAGATGTCCTCATAACACACCTGTAAATGCATCATCTTAAGATAAGTAACCAACAAGAATCATTAGGAAGAGACAGTATGGAAATGTGAGACTTAGGCTAAATGAAACAAAAACAAAATGAAAGAACACCATAAATTCACATACCAGCCAAGAAGGCACAGGTCCTTTCACTGGCAGGCCTTTAAGCTGAGCATTCTGGGAAATTTAGGACAAGAAAAGCTTTTGAGCCTATACATTATCTCACACCCTTTATCCTATAGATATTGTGATGTGACAAAAGAAGTAAAAGTACTGTAATTACACTGAAACATAATTACAGAACAGTGTCAGTTCTTAGATAGACAGCTGAAAAAGGATGAAGCAGACTCATGTGCAATTCTCACAGTACGCAGTGCAGTGAAATGAAAAAAAAAAAAATAGGTGACAAGCACAACACTCAATCTAGCACATTTAATAGAAAAACAGTGGAAGAGCAGCACAGACGAACACAAAAATGTATTTTGTGAACGTGTGAAAAACTCTTTATAGTAAAGTTGAAGGGAATGTACCAAAAGGAGCTGTGCAGTATGTGGTCACTGTGATTACCAGTAATACTGGATTGAGAATCTGTGACATGATGGGATTGAGTCTGACAGCAGTGTGAGAGCGTGTTTTAGCGGATGTGTGGATATGTGCTCTAAAGGCAATGAGAGACCAGCCTCTTTCGGACGTTGATGCAAGAGGGCAATTCAGAACTCACAAGTGACATGAGCCAATGGCCCCCTCAGGACAGACACACACACACACACACAAACACACACACACACACACAGCTCAAAGCTGATGTAGCTCAGAGGTTGCTTTAGGACAAACTGCCATTGTGAGTTTAAGAGACAGATTTTGTGAGCATGACATGGTCTGCAACCTTCTCTCTTCCTTCAAAACACACACTTTTGTTTTTATATTATGGAGACCTAGATCGATGACAACTGACATTTTTTTTTTATATATTTAAAGCTGAAGTGTAAAATTGTTTCAAACAAAGAGGTCTGAAAGAGGGTGAGGGTGCTCTCTGACCTCTGTCACATAATTGGGGATGACTTCTATGTCAATTTTACAATACATCGGAGCATATGGCACGTTACAGACAGACTTTGTGGGTGCATTTCCTGTACAACAATGTAACTTGCAGCTTTAAGATGCATTAGAGAAATTAACTAGCTAATCATAACTGTGTCCCGAAACCATAGTAACTTCACTGGCATGTCTGTCACTTCAACTGCACTGGTTCAACAACGCAGGTGGTGGAGCAATAACTTCTGCTAATTAATTGTCTCAAGATCAATTTAATGTTAGATTACTGTTGCAAAAAATGTACATGGCATCTGAGGATGACTTTGCTATTTTTGTTCTCCGTTGTTTTCCTTTATTCTTATGTTTGATTAAATCGTAGGATCCCTCTTATGTCACGGTTCCCCAAATATTCAATTAAAACTATGGTTTTGGGAAACACTGAATGAATGAACTATACTGGTTATGACAGAACTTGCTGGCTAACAATGATATTGGAAAACACACACCTGGAAGAGTGCTGTAGAAACTGTGTATTTTCGCAAAAAAATTCTGTTTGGTGACACTAGTGGTCCAGAAATAACACATCTTTAACTGAATATGCTTAGTAATAGAATAGATTTCTTTTTTGCATTTTTACTTGTTAATTTAAATGTTCATGTTAACATGCCCTTACGAGACAGCTTTCCTCATGTGTTAGGTCTGATGTTGTTTTCATGGAATGGATTCGGTTGAGGTCTGAACAGATTATGTATTTGGATTTCAGAAAAAGAAATGCTTTACTCATAATGAGAGATATTTTTAAAAGGCTGCCTGTGAGTTTGCAATCACAATGTTTAGTTGGATTATTTTCTAAATCTATAATTGTGTGAATTATGAGTGGAGCAGTGGGCTAGTTTCAAAGTGCTGAAACTGTTACAAAACCACAATGCATGAGCCATTTCATTTTTTTGCACAAAGACATCAACAGAAAAGCAGGTGATAGACTATATATTAAACTTTTTTACAATGAAACTTAAAGGTCATTAAATTCATTAGAAAAAAGTCATTCTTTATACAGTTTTTAAAATGATACTTATTCTAAAATAATTTTATTTGCAAAGTTCTGTGTGATCCTGTGTGCAATATACTTTTTATCTCTAATTATTAGAGTAAAAGTAACACTGCTCAGAGTCCCCAGACTTAATGACTCAATCACACTGCAGCAGTGTTGCCAGCCATTGCCCTAATCACTCCAGCAGCCCTCCAGTACACGCTTCCTGCGGCCCGCTCCCTCAACAGAGTGTTCAGACACATTTAGCGTTACACTGATCCACTTAAGGCTAGAAAAGGAAGCAATCAACAGTACCGTAAAAAGCAAAAGCAAAGGCTGGTGGATAGAGTGAGAAGGAGACAGAGAGAGCCTAGTTTCAGAAGTGCAGCATGTGTCTGTGTCTTTTTTAACTAAAGCCCATGTGACAACTGACCAAATTTCCTTAAATTTCAATCCTGTTGAGATGGAAGGAGGGGCAGCGGCAGAGAAAGAGCAGAAGAGAGAGTGAGATCCAGGCTGCTGACCTGAAACTAAAGTGACAGAGTATATTTAGCCTGCCGATTGTCTCCTCTCTCCCCATCCGCTCGCATATGCCCAACCACACACCAGTGCTCAAATTAAACTCAGTCATTTAACAACCAGAGTTCAAGAGTCTAGGACAGTCAAATGTTCAATTGCGCTAAATATTAACGGAAACTTCCTGAGAGGTGAAAATGGGAATTGGAATATTTAAGAAAGAGCTTCAGTTCTGTGATCAGCAGATCTCTAATTAATTGTGGTTAGGGACTGTTAGCCCTACGCTCATCTTAAAATGAGGAGCACGTCAGGCATCAGAATACTGTACAGATGAATGAAAAGCAGACTTATATATTATACTGAAGTATCTGAGCAATCAGAAGAGCCATTCTCTCAGTGAACCAGCGAGCCAGACAGGCTCAAAGTTCAGACAGCCCTCATCAATATGAAATAAGCTTAATCCAGTCCTTCCTCCTTAATAAAATGACACCAGCGGGACAAATCTGAGATCTTTGATCCTTCAAAGATGGACGGCAAAGAGGTCATGGTGCTTTCAGGCTGTCAAACTCTTCTGAGGCAGTGTTAAAGAAGCTCAGTTATGCAATTCCTCTGAGTGCTTTCCGCTTATTATTCACTGCATAAAGGCTCATAAAACTTACAGCAACTCAGCTGTTTAGTTACAGGGCTCTTTCCGATATTATGCTCCTACATGCAAATCCCAGTATATTTAAACAACGTTGTCACCAAAGCGTTAATAGTGATACGGTTAAATAAAGATCTACATAATTTGTGGATGTGTCTCAGCTGCCCACCATCTCAGAGGCGCTAGAAGATAACTAATGCGTTCATAAAGCTAAGACAAGCTGCATGCAACGGTAAAGCAGAAACAATCTCTGATTTCACATGTGTGTCACACACATACAGATCTGATCTCAACCTCTCGCTGGTTAATGCTCCTTTGAAATTATAATACCCTGCAAACTATCATCTCTGCATTAAACAGGAAGTGGGAGATGAAAGGAAGAGCTGCATTTCATTACTGTGTTGTCAGCTAATCATACCCTGCAAGACTGAAAGGAGACAGTGTCAGATACTACTAAAATTCTGAGAGCTGATTCCTTTTTCATTAATTATAAAGAAAATTGAACTATAGTTTCCAGCGGCCCTCCAGAATCAGTCTATGCAGATATGCAGCAATTAACTTCAGTTATCACAGAGCACCGATCTCTTGCATCAAAACAGAGGATAAGGCAAGCGAGACTGCAGATACAATGTCCCGTACATGAACTAAAACATTTATCATTTCGGAGAATCATCTCCAGAGTTTTAATTAAAGGCTGTGATGTGTTTCTTGCCACAGTATGTGAAAGCACCACACATTTTCTTTTGCAAGCACTTAAAAGTGCATTTGTAGAATCTCTTCATACAGAGTAACTCTGAGAACTTATGCAAAGCTAGAAAATTCAGATTCCCCATCCATTACATATACATTGATATTTATGTATGGTTGAGGGGAGGGAATGTTCACTGTTACTTTTCGAAAAGTATAACATTTCAAAACTCTTGACTCTTTTAATGTAGTGCTGGGTTTGAGCCTATAGACTTGTCTTTAAAATGCTTTCAAACCTGTCTCTGAAAATGGTGTATAGTGGGCTATTTTACCTCGTCCTTGGTGAGTGGTCGGAATCTGGCCTGGTATCTGCTGAGCTCCACATTGAGACGGTGAACTGTCATCTTCAGCCCGTCATTCTCATCCACCAGCTCCTGAGCCTGCTGCCTGAGATTCTGTAACTCAGAGCCCTCACCTATACACACACACAACTGCACATAGTTAGATCAGAGCTGATTTATGCAAAACCACACACTACTAATCCAGAAAAAAAAAGCTCAGGCAAGAACTCCCATCCACAAATGTATACATATATGGGTGTTTCTTCTACTATGGGTACTTTGGGTATTCTAGGCTTTTAGAAATGTATGTACATGTATCATGGAGAATTCTATCACTTAATTTTTCCTCACCTGAACAGCCATGATCAAGCGTAATTTCTAGCACATCTCAAATCATCATTCATTTTGTGTTGGAAATTATATCTTAAGGCTAATTTGCCTTAAGGCTTATTTCATTAACTACAATTTTATGTTTATTATTATTATTATTAATATTATTTTACATATTATGTTCACAAGTGATATTTCTCCTGATTTTATCTTGTTTGTTTTCTACACACATCACATGCCTCATAAATCATCTCTTCACTGACAGTTACCTCCTTGGTAACCAGGTAGACTATTTTTTGGAAAAATGTTACTAGGGGATAAATTGTTGGTTGTGATGGGAATGACACCACAACTGATAGACAGTTGTGTGAACATTAAGCAATAAACATTGAAATAGTTTATTTAACTCCTCTTGTCATAATTTTACAAAAGTACCATAAGAAAATTGCATCTAACACAAGGATGCAGCGTGAAAATTGTGCAAATAACCTGCTGGTTAATGCAAATAACTTATCAGATAATCATAGGGCAGCCATCTCAGCATGCAGGCATTTTCAAAAGTTTCAGTGTTTATTCAAACCCAAGCACAGATCAGGGAAGAAATGTGATCTCCAGTTAAGTGATTTTGACTGTGGAATGATTTTTGATGGAGTGGACTGAGTATCTCAGAAACTGTTGACCTTCTGGGATTTTTGTGCACAACAGTTTCTAGAAACTATTCACAAAAAATGGTGTAAAAATATGCCTGAATGTGCAGCTGACAAATCATCAGTAGCTGTGTTTCATATGGGAACCATAAAAAGTAAGACTGCTGTACTAGAGATCCTACCCAGAATGAGAAAGTTGAACCTAATAAAGGGGCCAATGAGTCTGAAAAAAGCATGAGTCTCATTAAAAATGGGTTGTTTAAGTGACTTTACAGCTCAGTTGTCAAAAATTACTGCTCAAAAAACTGCATGAAATGAAGTAGGCATATACTGAAGATTATGCCAATTTGCAATATAGATTTTGTTCCACAGTAGGTTGCTTAAAGGCATAGGTCACCTAAAAATTAAAATTCTGTCATTATTTACTCCTCCTCATGCTATTCCAAAACCTTTAGGATATTTTGTTCTCTTAAAAAGGATAATTTATGAAGACTGTGCAAGTCACACTTAGTGTTCGGTGAATGGTGACTGGAGCATTCAAGCTTCCAAAAGGACACAAATCTACCATTAAAATTTTATAAAAACATCATTAAAGTGGTCCATACAACTATATCCAAACTCTTCTGAGGTCATACAAAAACCCTGTGATTTTAGGGCCCCGTCTTCATTCATTTTATTACATTATAAAGAATAGTTGGCCAGAATATTCATCAAAAATTCATCTCCTGCAGAAGAGAGAAAGTCATACGGATATGAAGCAACACGACAGTAAATAAATGAAGACAGAATTTTCATTTTTGGGGGAATGATCCCTTTAATGCTGGATAGGCTCTGTTAGCGCTGTGGGATGTATAGCAGCGAGTGAGGAGGCACCTGTGGAGTTTCCTCTCTCTGTGTGAGAGTGGCAGAGCTCCTGCTGGAGATGCTCTCTGTGCTGACTCTGTTGTAAACATCTCTTCTCCAGCGTCTCTTTCTCCTGGGCCAGAATTTGAGTCTGCTCCCTCAGCTCCTTTATAAGTGCTTGCTGCACCTCTAGCGTACTGTGCAACACTTCACTAGCCTCTGCACCACACAGCACACAGAGCACACAGAGCAGGGCAAAACACAGCACAGCCACACGCAGCATAAAAACCACAGCACAGAAAAGCAAATACATTACACAGGAATATGAAAACAGAATTTTTAACAGTATAAAACAAAACAGAAACATAACACAGCAACAGCACAACATAACACACCACCAACAAGAGCACAAAATGCAAAGACGGGACACAAACAAATGAAAATGTGACAGAACAGAAATGAAGGAGAAGACAGGAATATGTGAAGGTTTGACGTAAAGATAATCTCCAGGGCTGACTGATTTTCTTTTTAAGATGTACTATGTTAATTCCATTTGATGTAAAACAGTAAACGTGTTTATGACCATCTGTTTAGACCTAATACACATTAATGAGTCTGGCACTGTACAGTCTGTGGAGATTCCTCAATATATTCATTCTATTAGTCTGTCTGATCTTAATGTCAGCCTCATCAAATTACCACAGATTAAAATACACACTCTGTCTGATCCTATACTTTCATGAAAATAAGCAGCATGCACCACAAATTAGACACAGACAAGCTTAATGTTATTAAATATCTTGCACAACTAATGAGATCTAGTTCATTGGTTTCATTTCATTAGTCTTTTGTGCTCTAGTCTTTACCTAGAATTGTCCTAACAATCTAGTCAAATCTGGTGGGATAAATCTGGCTCTAAGCCGTAAAATAGCCAGTAATACATTTAATTGTTTATTGAACATCTAAATAAACCAATAAGCCACTCCGGGCCATGCTTTACCATGACCAAGAAGATTTTAGCTCTAAAATTATAAATTTGAAAGACAAAAGAGCTGGAAAGGTCAGATGTCAAAGTGCAAAGTTCATGCCCCCTCACCTGGACTGATGTCTCTCTCGTTCCCTCTCACTGGATTCTCCTTCATCCGTGACGTCTTCCTTTTTGAGGTATTCACTGATCTGTGAGACTGAGCGCTCCAGTCATCATTAAGCTCTGACAGGAACAATATGAAAAAACATTTATAAAACAAGGAGGTGAGTAAAGTAGTAAATAAGTGATAAATTGACTGGGCAAATAAATGAGCAATTGTACAAGAGAATTAGAAAGAGATAATTAAGTGAGTGAGTAAATGAGTTGTTAATGATGGTAGTCCATCATCTAAATTAAAAATAAATTTTATATACCATTCAAAAGTTTGGTGAGATTTTTTAAAAATGTTTTTGTATCTTATTCTCACCAAAGCTGCATTTATTTAATCAAAAAAGTAAAAACCGTAACATTGTAAAATATTATTACAATTTAAAATAACGGTTTTCTATTTTAATATATTTTAAAATGTAATTTATTCCTGTTTTAGCACATCAGTTTTTAGCAGACATTACTCCAGTCTTCAGGGTTGCATGATCCTTCAGAAATCAAATCAGCATATTAGAATGGTGCTCAAGAAACATTTCTTACTATTATCAGTGCTTAAATTCACGCTGCTTAATTTTTTGATGAATAGAAAGTTCAAATGAACAGCATTTATTTTAAATAGAAATTTGATTAGTTCATCCTTGATAAATAATAGTATTAATTCCTTTAAAAAACTTTAACTTTTTACATTTTTGTGTCAAGAAATGATCACGCATATTCAAATATTTACTGAACACAGATATAATGAATGCCTCTTTAATAAGCTCACAGCAGTCTTAGCCAGCTCCTTGCATGAAGACAGTGTTCTTCTATTATTTGCCAAAGTTTATAAACATTCAAATACTCCAGTTTACTTTAACATCTCCTTATACCATTAATCTTTCACATTCATTTGTCTGCCAAAAGACACATGGCTAGCAACCGACCTCATATTGTATCAGTTGCTTCTCCCTCACGCTTACTCTCATACCCTTCATTTGTCTGATTATCCTTGAATCTCACACCTACAGTCTCACACCTTCCGCTCTCCCATCCACAGACAGCTTCAGTGAAATCCTCTATGGCTTCTCACCTGCTTCAACCACTTCCTTAGACTACCGAGTATTTCTTTCTGTTGACACCTCTAAAAGCTGTAACATTCTCCCCAAACACTAGCCACTTAAACCTGCTGTGGTGTACTTTGTTTCTGAACTCTCTTGCTGCTTCACTTCAAGTCCTTGGAAATCAAAAAACCACCACAAATGCATGGATCAGGGAAGAAGTGGAAGAAAACATATGATGCGCAGAGACATTGTACTATCCTTCCACAATTAACATATGTGAATACATCCCACACAGATCATTCTCCATCCCTCCGCTACCCATTGCTCACCCTCTTTCATCCTCTCTGACTGCTGAGGACTTCATAACTCTCAATGACCTATAGATGTTGACTAATTTGTCAATCACAAGGTCACTTCTGTTGAAGCTAACTAGCTAGCTGACCTTTTCTCAGACCACTTCTCTATTATTTAAGTAATTCATTCAAACATGAAAAAAAAAATCACCCTCATGCAGCTCTAAACTCCTACTTCTTTCATTGAGCACAAAAGGAGAAATTTGGAAAAAATGTACAGGTCATTTTATGCATGAGATTTTTAATTAATGGGGTCTAATGCTTTCAAGGATGAAGCTTCAGAAAGGATACAAAAGAACTCTGAAGTCTCATAACAGCAGACTGCAGTGTTTTCCAAGTCTTCTGACGTCATACTCGTCAACTCTGTGTGACTCTGCCGTTATTCACTAAAAAATTATATTATTCTAGCTGTCCTTGCCACATTCATTAGAGAATTTGTGATAATCAGTCTGCAAATTAATCTAAATGAATAGTTTTGTTGTGTTTTCAATAATTTGCTTGATCTGGACTGAAAGGATTCATTCACTAATCAGATTGAAATTCCATGAAAAAATTACATTCTTTTGCAGCTAAATGAAGTAAAGTCATAATGACATGAGGGGACATGAGTAAATGACAACAGAATTTTTTATTTCACTAAACAGTGACTCTATCCTGTACAATATTAAAGGTAGGAATTATAAGACAGACTGCAGTAAATAATATATTACATCATGGCAAACATCCTTTCTGAAATCCTTTCTGATTTAGCTTGACTTTCACAAGGCATATCCAAAATTGGATATGAAGCTGAAAAGCCCACATTGTGACTCCTAGTGGAGCTGTATCATCCTTGATTCTCATCTACATTTAATTCCCCTTGATCTGTCTGTGCCTTCGGTCTCTAACATTACAAACACAGACAAGATTTTGTTTTGTCTGCGCTTCTAACATCTCAGCCCTAGATCAGACCTCAAGGTCATCCTCATCTCCTCCTCCAGCAAAGTTCTTCCTTCACTGGAAGTCTCTGTTGCTGTTAATGGTGACACAGCCATTGTCTGCTGGTGCATAAAAAGCTTGGCAGTTGTCCATTGATCACTTTGTAGCAACTGCCCAGACCTGCTGTTTCATGCTCTATTTCAGAGGGTAAAACCATCCTTCCTGCAATCCTCTTCCACTAGGCTAAACTAATGCTGGTCTGCTTGCATCTGCCACCTGACCACTTGAGTGCAACTAAACACTGCTAATTCCTCTATATCAATATAATGAAACATGAAATTTGTTAGTAATTTCATATAAAAGCCACAATATATGAAAACCAGTGTACTGCAACACACAAATATATTGGGTATTGAATACAATGTATTGTAATGAAACATGAACAGCAACATTAACTCCCACAAGTCATGCCCTTCCTTCTTTTTCTGACAATTAAAAAAAAAAAAAAAAAAATCAGAAATGTAAAAAAGGCTGCTCGCACTCATCTATATAATGGCAGTGAATAGCAACCAGCTTTAAACTTAATCTCATGATCCCATGCCACTTGTGTCATATAGATTCCATGTGCTCTAGAGGTGTATGATAGGGTTAGAAGAAAAACTAAAATTACATGTATACTGTGTGGTTTGTGTAGCTTTTACTAATCTTGATGTATCAAAACAGTGTACCTGTGTGCTTTTCCTTGGCAATCCAGACTAAACTGTGGCACTAATATGGTCTCATGAATGTGCAGTCGTGCACAGCAGACCAATGGCCAAGGTCAGGATTTTCTTTAAATAATAAATTACAGTTCGATTTGTTTCCATATTGCATGCACGCAGAGCACTTAATAAATATGACACGAGTCACATGGGGTCATTCTGTGAACATGTTTGAATCTTGTCGCTATTCATTGCCATTATATGGACAAGCACAGGCAGGGTAATTTTTAAAAAAGTTCTCCCTCTCTTCAAAAAAAAAACCCATTAGGCATTAGAATAAGACATGGGACACTTTGTTGTCCCATAATGCCACAGGACAAGAGGAGCCATCAGATTTGAAAATTTAAAAAAAATAAACAGGGGCTCACTTGTGACCTGGGCAGCTCTTCGAAGTCTGAGCATTATCGACACCACAAAATTTGTTCCACATGGTTAAATTCCACTTGTTTAAAAACACTTGATTTGAGTAAATTATTTTTGGAGTTAGAACATCACAGGTCAAAGCACGAACGAATTAAATGGCAACATGACACATGTAGTATGTCTGGTAAAGTGTGCACACTACGCACCTTCAGAATGTTCATGATTTGCATTGTGTATTCTTTATTTTTCAGCCAAAAGCAACAGTTCTATTAACTGGCTTACCAAAAAAATTATCATCTGCTTAAACAAGACAAATACTGGCATATCTTATCTTTGGCAGTGTAATGCACAGTTGATGTGTTTCACAGCTAATAATCATGTTGCCAACACAGCACAAGGCATACTTACATTTAAATCTTAAATAACTAACAGCAAATTCCTCTTTTACAACTTCTTTAGGAGTAAGTTTAAAAACTCTTTACTGTCACCAATATGTTAATAAAAAGCAACAAAATTACTGCAGTGGAGGAAGAGGAGAAGCAGGGAATATATCAAGACAAACGTCAAGGTAATTCCGGTGTCTGTCCTCATAGTCATTATAGTTATAGCCTCATCTCTCTCATATTTCATTGCTGACAACAATAAGCTTGTGAGAGGAGCTGAATGAGAAGATATTTGTTAAATAAGGCTTTATTCTGTTTTTTTTTTCGTCAAGAAACTTCAATGAGCCTCTCACAAATGTATCACACAGTAACCACTTCATTTGTCTCCAGTCCGTTGAAAGCCGTGCCTGAATAAATTTGACATCAATTAGGTGTTCACAATGTCCTTAATTTGCTCTCTGTCGAAATGAAACAGAATTATGCTTTTCTTTCAAAGCCTTGAGGATTCCTAAAAAGGAGGCACGTTTTACACTGACTGACAAGATTCTGAAATTAGCACAGGTGACATTGCACATGATTTGCTGTGGAGTTCTGCTGTTGTGATGGATAATGTATGGCAGACAGGGGAAGTACCTGGAGATGCCATGCTCCCACGAGAACTTGATCTTGGTTGTCGTAGCGATGATGGCTGCTATGGAGACAGAGGGAAGTTAACTGATTAAAGGGTTCTTACTGCAGAATATCAAAGACCACAGACTGAAGGCAGACAACATTAAGTATATCTAATAGTGAAAACTGCACTGTGCTTGCTCATTAGAGGCAGTTCATCTCTACTAATGAGCAATTTTCCCCATTAAGTGATGAGATTACAGATCCTCTGGTAAAGGTCTCAAAGCACCTACAGGAATGGTTACATTCAGATCTGACAACACGGAGTTATGAGACAGCAGGGGGCTGGTCAGTGTGCATGTGCGTACGTGTTTCTGCATATTAACCAAGCACAGGTTCACAAGGCCTAATTGAGGTGTGTGTGTGTGTGTGTGTGTGTGTGTGTGTGTGTGTGTGTGTGTGTGTGTGAGAATGTATAGATATATTAGCTGTCATATCAGAAAGCCACTTACTGAATAGTGAATCAGAATGGTTATGGTAGTCTCTTTTGTCAGAAATAGCTGTTTATTAATAAACTCCCTCTCATGTTCCCATCCAGTCTAAACACCTTCCCACTCTCTCTCTCTCTCTCTCATCTTGTCTGATTTTCATTCACATTCCTTCACTGTTAACAACCTTTGTGACCTTAACCTCAACCTTTTATGCCCATGTCATTTTTCCCCTGTCTTTAGAGAATTTGTTGAGCCCTGGTGCAGAATGACCTTTAGTCCAGAGTCAGACCAATCCACAACATAATTGACGTTCCTACAGCAGCGTTAAAAATTAGCTTTGAACCCTGAATTAACTTAATCAAAATAATGACTCCAGGTTCTCATTACAGCTGATGTGAAGAGAGGCTCTCTTACCGTTTTAGCTGCTTCTTCCTGAACCACAATTTCCTCTGAAATACAAAATTTTATTAATTATAGCCATCAAGCTGCAAAATTACCAGGGCTCTCAAAGTCAAAAAAATTGTCATGAGTGTAAGATGTGAGATGTGAAACATTAATATTTAAAACTGAATATGCACTACTGCTCAAAGGTTTGAGATCAGCAAGATTTTTATTAGAAAATAGAAATGAGTACTTTTATTGAGCAAAGTTGTATTTAATTGATCAAAAGCGACAGTAGACTAACTTTAAAATTGTTACAAAAGATTTGTGTTTTGAATAAATACTCTGTTTTAACTCTCTATTCATCAAAGACTCCTGGAAAAATTAATATGGATTCATCACGGCATCAAATCAGCCTTTTAGATTGATCCCTTAAGATCATATGACATAAGACTGAAGTAATGGCTGCTGAAAATTCAGCTTTTCCATCACAGGGATAAATTACATTTTAAAATGTATTCAAAGAGAAAACTGAATTTCAATAATTTCTGTATTTCACTATACTACTATTTTGTTGCATTTTTGATCAAATAAATGCAGCCTTGTTGAGCATAAAAGACTTTCATAAATATAAGTATATTTTAAAACTCTTTGTTACTTCTAACCTTCAGTCTGTAGTGGAGACACAATATCAAATGCAGAGTCTTCTGTCTCTTCATCAGCGTCTGAATTGGTCTCGCCCTGACAGAGAGATTCATTCAGCCAGTCAACACATATACACACATATATACATATACATATACATATATACATATACATATACATATATATATATATATATATATATATATATATATATATAATGATGAGCATAAATACAGGATAAGGGGTGGTTAAAAGCCACAAACTAACAGAAAACTATTGAATCAGAGTTTAATTCTTTAATTTTTTTATGATCTCAGACTAGGTATTGACTTAGAGCAGGATTTGAATGAATCAGAAGCTCCACCTCATGGTGAATATTAGTAAATGCATCAAATGCTTAACAGGACAAAGCACTCCACACACAGACCCAACCAAACACACACAACTGTACCTTCCTGTGTTTTAATGGCACGGCGTAAACAACATTTATGTCATCAGCTCTGCTCTGTCTCTCAAGGGACTGATATACATGATCTTCATCTCTCTCTTCATCTCCCTCCATCTCATCACTGTCATCACCTTCGTCATAATCAGAATGTCCTGGGGAAGGCACAGGGGGTCTTCCTGTCACTGAATCGGGCCAGGAGTCTCTAAAGTGAGAGAGCAAATACATTATTTTACATGTCTTGCTTAAGAAAGCAAAGCTGACATATTTAAACTGCATAAAATGTGTAAGTAAAATATTTTGCCTCTTGCTGAACCAACAATGCCTATACACTTACAATCAATGCAATCTGCTGTGTTACCCTGATCAGAAGTCATTCTGGTGTAATAATAATGATTGTGCTTTCAGACTCACTTAAAGGATTAGTTCCCACAAAAATGAAACTCACCCTTGTGTCATTATAATGTTCTTCCCTCCATGAAACACAAAAGGAGAAAGTACAGAAGACTAAACTAGTTGGTTTCATACTTCAAAAATTATAATAAAGCACCACAGAAGTGTCTTAAAAGTGATTCATATGACTTATGCACTATATTTCAAGTCTTCTGAAGTTATACGATAGCTTTGTGTGACAGGCAGTCTGAAAATTAATTAATCATCGTTCATTGAAAAGATCTGACTACTTATCTCATAAACTCATGAACGCGCCAAGGTGAGAATAACAAGTGAACAACAACTTAAATATTGGTCTGCTCTTCACAAGCTATCTTATGGCTTCAGAAGCCTTGGAATATAGAACACAAGTCATTTTCAAGTCTTTTCAAGTCACAACAACTTTATGTTGCTTTTTCGCCATTTCTGAGTCCTCATTCACTTTCATTTCCTCTGAAAGGACACCAGTTTTTTTTTTTTTTTTTTTTTTTTTTAAAAAGACACTTTTGTGCTTCATTGAAGAAAGTAAGTCATATGGCTTTAGAATGACTTGAGGGTCAGCCACTACTAAATTGTCCTTACATTAATATCATTCCGATCACAACATATAATCATTGCTGTTAATCATGTCCACCATGAAAAACCATGAAAATTTCTAGGTGAACTATTACACTAAAAGAGTAAAAGAGGGCCAGTTTATTTAGGTCAAGGTTTCCCAAACTGGGGTTTGTGAGGAAACGGCAAGGGTGGTGTGATTAATTAAACAAATTAAATGCTAAAAAACTAAAAATTAAATAGATAAATAAGTTTAAATAAAAGCAATCACGATAAAATGCTTACAAAAAAGTAAATAAATATTTATTTACCTCCATATCATGTGACCATTTTTTAACCAACATCAGAGAACCATGAACATGCGGATTATTGAAATTAAACTCTCAGGGATACTTCAAGTAAACACTTTATGTCAAAGGGGGCCCACCCACAAAATAAAAAGTTAGGTCAATGAAACTATAATACTATGTATAATATGTGCACATTAATACCTGGCATAAAGTGCTGTGGCAGCATAGGGCTCAAAGCCAGTTTGGCTGTCAGCACGTGAACAATCACTCTCAGAGTAAGACCTTTGGCGTGGAGGAGGAATGGCAACAGAGCGGCCCGTCAGGGAGGAAGATAAAATGGCAGCTGCCAAGGCAGACCTGTTACAAATATATCAAAGAGATTACAAGGTTTACAGAAAATAAAAGTGTACAGATACTGGAACAATAAACCAGAAGTTGTAAGTTATTTGTATAAAACGTAATGGCTAACGATGAGTGAGTTTCTCAAGATCATAAATGCATTGAGAGATGAGAAAAATGATGAAAGAGAACAAAAGTGATATGAATGGATAGATATATGGTATGTGGGTATACCTGGGTCTCTCTGGAGAGGGGTTGGGGCTTCGTGGGGGAGGAGTGCGGGGAACAGCAGGTCTGGGGGCAATGGTGGCAGCAGGGATCAAGCCATGAGCTATATTCCGCTAAACAACCACAACAACACACAGGATTACATTTACGACACAACTAAATCACAGGATACACGTGATAAAGCAATCCAGTGCCACTGCTAACAAAATAAACACTGAGGTCTGATTTAATGTGTCTTTTTATAGGTTGCTAAGTAACACAGGCTTTTAGCAGCTAAATTAGTTCACTACAAAATATAACTTATATTATTATATTTACGCGATAGAAGACTTACAAATGCTTTCTTCTCTCTTCTTCTAAAGCTGAAGTTGAATTTGGATGACATTGTCCTCAACAAACTTCCTCGATTCGGTGAGAGATTTGACATTACGATTCACGAAAACTGCGGTCAGGACTGCTCATTTCACAAAAAAGCTATGTTTCAAGAGAGAAACTGACCGAGTTCATAGGTTACTTTTAACAAAAAGACATTATTTGTCAACGAAATCTGGTTAGCTTCAACTCAACTTCACGTTACCAGACGCTTTCCATGAAAACCTTGAAATATAACAACTCATCCTATTGGTTCGCTTGTGCAGCTCAACCAATCAGCGTTGCGGTTTAATCCTCATAGCAACGGCGTCGAGTAGAGGACAGTTCTCCAGCAGAGGGACCTCTCGTCCACTCAATCATAAAGTCCAGGTACACGTGGAAAAAAGGTGCTTGAGAAAATAGAGGATGTTTTTAGGTATTATTGCATTACTGACTTTTCTGTTGTCTGTGGGTCAATTTATATCGTTTTCATTAAAAATAAAATGTATAAAATATCATTTTGGTACTGAGACTAAATGATATTCTTATGAAGCCTGCTTGAAAATATGAGCCATATTTTAAGAACTAGTCATGATCTTTCATTTTCATGTTGTGCAGCTTTTAACAGCCTAGAGTTAAATAGAGTTTTGTTGTTGATGTAGTTTTAATTTATTCAAAAATATCTGACTTCTTCACATTGAACCCCTCAAACATACAGGTCTCTATGAGGCTAAAGGGCACATAGGTAAAAGGACCCTTGAATGTAACACTAAAGTATCACTAAAAACACTTAAAGTTCCAAAACCACTACACCACTTTCCTAAACACCTGTAGTAGGCCTACTGCAACAGATAGTTTTGCAGGGGATAAAGGGATTTGTTGTGACACATATCCCTTACTGACTGATCCAATCTTAAATATGCTTGTGAAATACACATGACCTAAAATTATAGCTCTAAGATGTACACCATTCATTACCTAAGCAGAATATGTTATAATGCTACAAGTGATGCTACAAGCCCCACAGTGCCACATTTCTTTTTACTCATATTTTATTACTCCATATTATATTATTATTACTGTTGCTATTATTATTATCTTGTACAAATACACCAGACATGCACTGAAAGTAGTAAAGAGGTCAGCATCACATCTAGTAGAGGTTTAACAGTTATTAATCCTATTGTGTTCTAACTGTGGAGTCAGCCCTGCAGGAGTGAAACCTTCTATACTTAGTATCTAATCTTCAAATGGCATAGTATTGATACAAATACATTCACAAGTCTGTGCAATGCTGTGAAACTGATTATATTTGATGGACTAAGTATTTATTTCAATATGTGTCGGCTTCTAATATTTGTAAGTGGGTTAAGTGTGTGCTCCCTGTGCTTTTACAAGACTGCTGAAGAGGAGAAAGTGGGTGAGTCATACTCGAAATCACTCTGGTGGAAAGCGTTCCAGTTAAAAGCAGACTTGTGTGGGGTATGTAGGCTACACAATTCCAGTAAAACTCCAGTTTTTGAATAAAAGCCATTGTTGAATAAGTCCTGAGTCAGTGTATTTGTGATGTTCTCTCTTAACATTCTCCAGCTGAAGAAGATGCAAAGACAGCCTCTCTATCTTTCTCTCTTTCACACACACACACACACACTTAACCGCTGTGACATCACTGCTGGCGTTGGTAAGCAGTCTCTCTAATAACCCAACCAAAGCCACACCATAAAATTCCCCAGTCTGTGAGTGATTTAAAATCCATTAGTCCACCACACCATTTTCACTGCCCTGATTCACATGCGCACAGAGCACATGTGATGCTTTTCTTTTCATTTGAAGAGAGCAAGAGTGTAAATTTCTTTGTTTTACTGAAGATTCAAGCAGTCATTATCTTTACTACTTCATCTAGTATTACTGCAGTTTACTCTCTAACAGTGAGATTATTCTCTCTATTCTGCTCTCACTTTACATCGAGTTTCACATCTGAATCACAATTTGGAAAAAGGAGGAGGAATTAGGGCAAAACAGAGACTATCTGCTTATTCATGCATGACCTGTATTAAGATAACCACTTGCTTACGTAATGTTACTTTTAACCAGAATTGGCGTGGTTGGGAAGATTACACAGTGAATAACCACAGTACCCACTTACACAATAAAAACAGCCACTGCTTTGACCCCTTATTTTATTAAGATCAACATTTACATATACAACAAAAGTAGACAACAACATACATTTCAGACAAACATCACAGTCCAGACATTTCCTTCAGCATTTCACACTGGTAATGCACATAAATTGTCGACACGAGCAAATAATCAAGAAACCTGCATTATTGTTACATTACCTTTTGTAACAAAGTTAGAATTTAGAGCACTGATGCCGATTCTGTTCCCACCCCAAAGAAAAGGACTGTGAACATCAACTTTTTTAAAGAATCATTAATATGTAACCTTACAATGTCAACATTCTCTCGGAACAGTGTTTGCCATTATAATTCCAAATGTGGCACTTGGAGAAACATAAATGGTAAAGATACATTCATTGACAATAATAAAGTATTTACAAGCAAGGAGCGGAGATCCACAGTTAAATAAGATTTTGTCAGTGTAGACTGTGGTAAGGCATTTTAAAGGCTTCTGAGAGGCAGTGTTTTCTACAAGTAAATGAAAAGTTAAATATTGTCAGAAAGATAAACGAAAAAAAAAAAAACTTGCCATCTGTACTTTTTGAGCTATACAATATAAAGAGAAGAACATACACCAAGTAACAGAAAGAAAGACATGTAGCCAAAAAACAACCCATGATTATGTACATCGGGCTAGTTTCACAATACAAAACCTAAATACTTCTAATACTTAAAATGAATACATACGTTTATATAGATATTTTTTTCTCTTTATTTTGCATATAAATTATCTGATTATCAAATGTGTATAAAAATCTACTTTGTAGACAGTGAAATATTCCAACACTGAAGAAGTGCTAGGCAAAACACATGGAACAAAGGTTAAATAAGAATGGCATCTGTATTCACTGCTATATTTTTTATCCTTCTTGCTTGAATTTGGCAATACCTTTAGGTTATGTACAACTATAGAGTCCTATCATGGTATTTCCCTTCAGTGTATGTAAATACTTGAGTTACACAAAATAACATTCCCAGGACAAAAGCTATTCACTGTCTTCTCCTGCATTTTGTTCTGCTAGTGATTGACAGAGTTAGAATTCCATTATGATGATGTAAGATCATCACTGAACCCTGCTGTAGTGGTCTGTATGTTAGTTACAGGCTCAAAAAAGGCCACAGGTTAACTGCCCATCTACCAACCCTCATCTTTACTTGAGGAGGATGCCTGTCTGTGCCACCAATTAGAGGAATTTTCCAAAAAAGAAAAGAAAAAATCCTTCATCACACCATTTAACCATTCAATATAAGAATAATAAAACAAACAAATAATAATAATAATAATAATAATAAAAATACTCTGAGCAGCATACACATTGTGTTTTTATCTACTGATTCGTTAAAACACCTCATTTTCTACTTTAAATTATTGGTGAGATTTTCTAGACAACCAAACTAATGAAGGACTAAAAGTACAGCTTACACCTGTGTTTATACTGTAGATCTGTGCAAAATATACATTTTCTTCTGTAATTAATTTCAATCTTTCTAAAAATCCCTCTCTCTTTTCTTGCGATATAGTGTGTTGTTACACCATCAGTGTACATATAAATCCAGTTTTGTGTGTTTAGTAGAGGGCACTTTCATTATATGAGTTGGGATAGGTAGGGCAGGGTCTGTTGTTCCAGGGTCCGTTGTAATCTGCATTGGGGAGACTCAGCGTGCTACTGCTCTTCTGCTTGTTCTTAAGACCCCAGCTGAGGAATGATGGTTTTTTTGCTACCTTGTGAGACTTTGGGTTCTTATCATCCTCATCATGTGCCAGACAGATCATGGAGTAGGTCTTCGGCAGACCGCCGTATGTAGCGCTCTTGGTGGGCTGCAGAGATAGAAAGAGCGGAGAGGTGATTAAACTCAATAGCATTAGCAATACTTAATCCGAATTACAAACTATGAATACTCAAATTAAATACTCACAAAGCTTTGATATTTCCACAGTAATATAGCTTTCATTAAGCAAAGAATTAATGGACAAACTATCTACAGCAAACTTTAGATCACCATGGATAAAATTAGGTGTATTTGTATGGGTTTCTGTTACATTATGACACAAACCTGGATATAGCAGGTGATCTGTTTTGTTGATTCAATGAGAATGTAATCCTATTATGAGTTAATCATCAGTCTATTATGCTTTCGGTTCAACTGAGGTTTTATTTGCCTGATTACACAGTGTCTATCAACGCCCACAAATATTCACAAAAAAAAACAGCGAAACACTTAAATATGAAAAAAGCGATTTCACACAGCAGACACGGATCTTGCAGCCTTATCAAAAACAGCTTATGAATCCTGACTGACAGAAACATTAAAGATAGAGGTGTGTTCATTGGTGAAAAGGAGTTCAGTTATAATCAGCAAGGCTGGATATAATTGAATGTATATTAAAAAAAAAAAAAAAAAAAAAAAAAAAAAAAAAAGGATTTCACAGGGCCATACATTGTGAATATTGCGATGATATTAATGGTTTTTATTTTGTGAAAGACTGTGAACTAATTCTTGGTAAGAGTTTAATATCTTTAAAAGCAGTCTCTTATGCTCACCAAGGCAGCACTTATTTGATCAAAAAATTAATTTTACAATGTAATTTATTCCTGTGATGGCAAATCTGAATATTCAGCAGCTGTCAGTGTCACATGATCCTTCCGAAATCATTCTAATATCCTGATTTAACTAAAGTATTAACTTCTTTTAACAAACAAAACAAAAAAACAGTAGTGTGAGCATACATATTTGTAACTATATTGTTAATGTTAGTTTATCTAAATAAGCTTAATTAAATATTTCTTTCTTGGGATATTTAAATATAATTCCTCAACCAATCAGAGAATGGAAGGCAAAGAAAACCCTGAAACAAATGGAGTTACCATTGGTTGGCTGCTGCTATCCAACATGCTGACCACTCTGATGTTGACGCACTCCTCATCCACGTCCTTTAAAAGCTTCATAACATCACTCACTCCCAGCCATTTACACTCTGTGTCACCCACAGCAACAAGGTAATCTCCTTCTTTCAGCCCCTCAGCCTGGTGATGAAGAGATAGTGGAGAGAAAAAGAAACAAAAAGGAAAGACAGAAAAAGGTCAGAGAAGTAAATCACACCCTGCAAGAGTGGCGCTTTGCCACTTCAGATATTTATGGTATGAGTTTATCGGCACGACCACACTGCTGTTACCATAGAGATAAGCTCTGAGAGAACTTGCTCATGTGCTCCAACAAAAATGAGGGGTTATTTGTGGGAGACACACAGCTGCAGTATGCGTGGATAAATGTGTGTTTTGTTTTCATTCAATTGCTGTGGTCAAAGATTAAATCATCTGCCCTCAGCTTCAGGGACATTTACGTGGACAGTTATCACTTCTGATAAATGTCATGACCATTATCCACTTCTGTTTGTTCTTCTCATTAAGATAACACAGTATTAATTACTTGCAATAAATCAGAGGGGGAGGGAAATGTTTACACAAGGACAGAACAGTTCTTCAAAATCTCATGTAAAAAAAAAAAAAAAAAAATACATATATTATACAGGTTTTGCACAACATAAAGAGTAATTTTTTCAAATTGCATTTTTTCTGTTTTAATTTTTCTAGATTGTTTTAATCATAGACATGTATAGATTCCCCATTAGACCGCTCCAGGCACGTAGATGCGGCTGCCATCTTGGAACACTCAACTTGACGCCATTCACCATACTGTAGGTTCAAACAGAGCCATTGAGCCGTTCTGTGCAGGATTGTGGCATCTTTCGAATATTCAGTGATTACTATGGTGAATGATATCAAGTTGACCATTATAATATGGTGGACGGCTTACTTATAGTGGCCCACAGAAACAGTCACTAATGAGGCATCTACATATATACAGTGCCCTCCAAATGTATTGGAACAGTACAGACAAAATTCCTCTGTTGGCTGTGGAGTCAAGACATTTGCAAATATGATTAAAAGATGAATGAGACAAAACTACAGAATGTCACATTTTATTATTAGCCGTTTCAACACATACATGTTGTACTAAATAAAAAGAACAGCACTTTTAGAGTTCATCCCACTCATTGATGTGAGCATAAGTATTGGGACAGTTGAACATAAGGCAGATATAAAAGATAAAAAGCTATTATTTAGTTGCTATTATTTAGATGCAGATGCCTTGCGCGCAATCACAGCAGTGAGTCTGTGACCCATAGACATCACCAGACTCTTGGTCTCATCCTTTGAAATACTTTTCCCAGCCTTTAATGCAGCCAATTCCTATTGTTGTTTGTTTTGGGGAGTTTCTGCCTTTACACTCCTCTTCAGCTGGTGAAATTCATGTTCAATCGGATTTAAATCTGGAGATTGACTTGGGTAATCTAAGACTTTCCATTTCTTTGCCCTTATAAATTCCTTGACTGAACTGGCAGGGTGTTTTGGGTCATTGTCCTGATGCAATATGAAGCACTTCCCAATGAATCTGGTGGCATTTTCTTGAATATTGGTAGGCAAGATGGTTTTGTACCCTTCCAAATTCATTCTGCTACTGTCATCATACATTAAGTCATCAGTAAAGTTGAGAGGGCCTGTTCCAGAGACAGCCATACATGCCCATGCCATGACACCATCTCCACATGCTTTACAGATAAGGCTGTATGCTTGGGATCTTTTGCAGTTCCCTTTTGTTCTCCACATTTTTGCCTTCCCATCACTTAGATAAAGGTTCATCTTTGTCTCATCGGTCCATAAACACAGTTCCAAAACTCTACTGGCTCACCTTTGCGCTTTTTTGCAAACTCTAATCTTGCCTTTCTATTTTTGGTGCTGGTCAGAGGTTTGCATATTGCTGTGTAGCATCTGTAATTCTGTGTCAAAGTCTCCTGAGGACAGTAGATTGTCAGAGCATCACCCCAGCTTTCTGGAAGTTGTTGGTGATTTTACAGACACGTCTTTTAGGGTTTATTTTCACAGCTTTTATGATTTGTCTGTCATCAACTACTGTTGTTTTCTCAGCCGATCAGGTAGTTGTTGGTTGCTGGTGGTTTCCAAAGTCTTGATTTCTCCATGCCCTTTGTTTTTGCTATAGCTCTAATTGATTTCCTTTTTTCTTTTAGCATCCAAATTGCTTGCTTTTCTCTCAAAGTCAGCTCCCTCATCTTCACCCTGGTTTGTGTGTGTCACCATCGAATGCAAGATTCAGAATGCAGAAGTAATGGATATAACTGATACGACACATTCCCTGCTTTTAATATCTGAAGAATGAATGCAACAGGACACAGCTGATCACTTAGAAAGACCTATGAGGCAACTGTTCCAATGCTCACATCAGATAGGGGGATGAAACTCTAAAAGTGCTGAACTTCTTAGCTGGTAAAACATGTATATGTTGAATCACCCAATAATAAAATGTGACATTCTGTAGTTTTGTCTCATATTCATCTTTTAATCATATTTGTAAATGTCTTGACTCCACAGCCAACAGAGCAATTTTATCTTTACTGTTCCAATACCTTTGGAGGGCACTGTATATCTATGGTTTTAATGGTTAAATTAAATTTTAATAATCAAAAATCATTGTCTAATTAATTGAAACCCTGAAACGTACAATATTAAACAGCAATTTATTAAAAGTTTAGCAAAAATTACATTTTTAAGGCCCTATGAAATGTTTTTTTTTCTTTCTGAAATTCAGTTTTATTTTTACCAAATTCTGTTTTACATTCATTTTAATGGTTTAATTAAATAAGAATAATCAAAAGTATCTCTATTTAATTGATTTTATATTTAAAACCATAAAATACTGTTTTTAAATATAAGAAATACTGAAATACAGTGTTGTGTATTTACATTTTTCTGCTAAATAATGGTAAATATTCATTTAAAAATAATGTTTTAATTTTATTAGTAGTAGTAGTACTATCATTACATTAATTACATTAAGTAAAATTTCTGTCACGGTTTCTTCAAGTTAAACTGAACTTTTATTTTGAAGGGTTGCTGTACACCTTTAGGTTTCTGTTTGTATATATATGATATGATAGTTTTTCTCAAAAGAAACCTTAAAATGCTCATGAAGTGACTCTCAGGGCAGTTCTCGAGACTATGTTTATGTGTTCATGTACTCATATACTGAGACAGCAGAGGCTGAAAACAGAATCACGCGTGTGCTTCAGTATGTGTGTAGTAAACAAAACTGCGCGATTCAAATGTGCCATTCATTCACACAGAGACACGCAAAACACAGGATTCATATTTAAATGGTATTTGTCACGGCTTAATATTCACAGGCAATAGTCCATATTGTGTTTTGAATTCAGTGTACTGACCTACTCTTGATTTATCGATTCGAAATTTGGCAAATTCCGTGATATTTCACGTTATACAGAAAATTCCGTTTTTATGACTGGATTCCGCGATTCCGTCCACGTTTTCCACATCGTGGAAATCATAGAGTCCTACATAATTGGTGTTTGTGCCTATTTCTGTTTAAACACTCACCGCTGCGGGACAAAGGGGATCCAGCGACTGTATCTGAACGGGTGCATCTCCCTTCAGGGTGAATCCGAGGTCTCTGTCCTGCCGTCTCAGCCTGATTGTTCGTGGGGCTGACCATCTCTGCTTTGCTGAGAACACTGACAAAGGCCCCTACACAACACAAATACAACACCAAATCACTATAGCAACTCACCAAATTCAAAGACACACAGGGTGTTTTTAACTTTAGCCTGCCACCCTGGTTGACCTTGGCTATAAATTCGGCCCTGCTCGACATCCAAACATTTGGCTTACTGGCACGCTGACTTCACGCAGTATATGCGAATGGCTTTGCTCATATGGTGCAGAAAGTTTATTTAATATTATCATGAAAAGTGCCGCCATCTGAGGTGATGTTAAGGTTGAAGAGTTTAAGGCAGTGGTTCTCAACCACAGGACCAGGGCCCACTATTAGGCCATACCAGACTTCCAGGGGGGCCAGATAAGTCTTAATACGATCTAAATTTATTTAACATAATCTTAGATAAAATTAAGATAATTCATTACAACAGAAGTACCAGAATAGATAGTAGGGCCTTTGAACATTGTCTCAGACAAGGGGGGGGGCTTATAGCAATAGTCACCCAAAAATGAAAATTGACTTCCATAGTATTTCTTTCCCTACTATAGAAGTCAATGGGAACCAACAACTGTTTGGTTCTTCAAATTTCTTCAAAATATCTTTTTTTGTGTTCAACATAAGAAAGAAAGTTATACAGGTTTGGAACAAGATGAGGGTGAGTAAATGATGAAAAAAAATTATTTTTGGGTGAACTATCCCTTTAAACAAGGTTCAAAGGTTCAGAACCACTGGTTTAAGGCGTATGCAACATATGGTTGACCTATGCCTCAGAAAGATCACTCAACATGATTAAGGACTTGCAAAGCTTATATGTAAAACTGAACTCCCCGTGTACTACGGAAATGTAATTTGAAGTGAGGGGTCATTTAAACTAAAGTGCCCATGGCAACTGCTACAGGATCACAGCAGTAGTTCTTTGAACTCTCTGAAGGTCACTCAGACATCTGAAGGCGGTAAAACTCAAAATACGCTTCCATAAAACTAACCACATCATAAACTCTCCCTCCTTCACCTGAATTACCCTGCTACCCACAGCCAGAGGGAACGGAACATATACGTCAATGTGGTTCTCGAATTTTCCAGTTTTGTACACCAGATTTACAATTCTAAGACTCTAGCACAGTCAAAATGATTCTTGTTTTTAATTTTACAGAATTTACTGCAGATGAAAACTTGAGATGTTTATTTAAAAAAAAAAAAAAAAAAAAAACCCAAACCCAAAATCAAGACAAATGAGTCAATTACATCACACTAGTTGTCCTGTAGTAAATAAGTTTTTTTGAATGAGGATTTTGGTTAAATGTCTGAAATAAGGTCTGTGGTTAACAAGCTCAAGACATTTTCATATTTTATTATGTGACAAAATACATCAGTAATATGCCTCCCGTGATCTTTTTAAAGCTTTTACATTTCTTGAAAAATGTGGTTTCTAACAAGTGGCTACAGGATGTTGGATACATTAAATGTCATCATGCTGAACAGGAGAAGTCAACTTTTTCGCGTTTACAGCTTCATTGTGTTTGTGTTCTAACTTTTGAAAACTGTTCTAAATCAAACTTTCTAACTTGTAGATTTCAAAGAAAAATTTAAAGTCTTCAGAAGCTTAGCGATAGTGACGTTTAACTCATGAGACCATGGTGTAGTTTATTTAGCCTTTTACTTTTGCTGACTGTATTTAGGCCTCAAAATTCATAAATGTTGTTCGTTTGTGAAGATTATCAAATGAACAACTTTTTAAAATTCTAAACATTCTACAGAGCTTATTTTCCGCAATAATCCAAAATAATTTTACACTTTTTACACTGTGACATACGTGACAATCCTATAAACTTAATTTCTCATAAAAACTAATGTTTTTAGGAGGAATCAAGCTGAGAAAAAAAATTTTTTTTTCAAATGTAACGGCACATCTCCCCTCTACAACCTGTTCTATAGGTGGACAAATCGTGAAGGATGAGTTTTGTGCCAAAATTAACTACTTAAGGTCAGCAGTTTGTTTATCCCCTAAAACTAAGTATGAGTTAGGTAATAGTGATGACAAGACTGATTTGAGTTTCAGAAAGTCAAAGTAATAGGATGACATACTACTTTGAAATTCATGTTCAAACCAGGGTTATTCATATTAGTATTGGAAAAGAAGTATAATACTCTACAGACTGACCAAACAGATTCCTCAAAAATTCTAAATTACAACTGCTTGCAGTATTTTGGTTTTACAAATGAAACTGGAACCTTGGATTGTTAGGGTTGTGGTCTGTTTGGCCAGTGTGTACAGATCAATCAATATGGGTCTGTTCAACAGCACACAAGCTCACAGAATACTTAGAGGTTATCTAAAACTATTCTGTGTACTAAGAAAGTTGCAAATTTGCAAGAACATTCCTGTGCTGTGAAAAGAGCCTGAAATATCTTTGAGTAAAATTAGTAGCCCACATACCAGCCGCTGGAATAGGTCTTTGACTTTCACCTTGGTGGCAGCAGGAATCTCCATCTCGGCTTTCTTTTCTGTTTTAGCTAACAGAGGAGGAGCAAAACAGGGTTACTGCATGTTTACACTGTCAACTGAACTTACATAACCACTGTGGTTCTCTAGAAGATGCAGGATCTGTTCTGAGAATCTCATTTAGACTAAATTGCAGTTTAAACTGTGATGCTTCGGACAAAAAAAAAAAAAAATTCACCATTGCATATAGGTTACTGTTTAATTAAACAAACAAACAAACAAACTATTAACAGAACTTTCTACATAATGAGCCAATAACATAAATCTACAATAATCCAATCACATGATCAGGCAAGACAGAATATTTGTTTATATAAGTAAATAACATGCATCTCAAATGTGTCAAGACGCATCCGGATGCATTAGTGTTTATGATACAAATGCATTACGCTTACATGCATTTCTGACACACTACACTTTCCGTTCCATTGACTTCCATTCATACTCAGGCCAATGCGGGAGACAGGAAACGCAAGCTCATGCGAATTGCACTGTGTTCCAATGTTCAAGTTTAATGAACTCTGCCCTCCGAATTTGTATCATGAAGGCATGACTCTTAGCTGAACTAAAAGAACACAAATTTTAAACCTGCAAGACTACAGTGCTGCAGTAAAGTGGAGTAGACTGCATATTTTTACATTATGAATTATGAGAAAAGACAGCGCAGATTGTGACGTCACATTACAACTGTTGCAGTGACTAAAACTTTTAGGAAGTAGAAAGTCTAGTGTGACCGTTAATATCAGTTGTCTATCTCTGACTTACAGATGATATCTGGCGCAAGCATGTAGTCTGTGAACTCATCTTCCTTGTCATTTTGTTCAAACTTGGTAAGAGAGCGTTTGAGGCCAGCTTGTAGGATGTCACTCAGGATGTCCAGTTTTTGCAGGTGTCGACAGCGAGAATGTGTGCGGACAGCCTCTTCGTGTCCCATGATGGAGCGCTGCAGATGAGCTTTACCTGAGCAAACAGACAGAAAATGTTAGTGGAATATCCCAATAATTTAACTCTGTGTAGCCAGACAGGTCTGTATGTTGGAGCCTCTCACCTATCCGCCTTCTCTCATCTTTATCCTTCAGGATGTCATCAGGAGAACGTCCCTCTGGCATGGTATCATATAGTTGTGACAGAGCCTTCTCTTGCTTGTCCTCATCATCACCGATCTTCACTACACATACAGATACATAAATCACCAATATTTAAACACTGCATTGTTTTGCTTAATAAAACAGGAAACATGTACATTCCTGTAAATTTCATCTCATTCCACAGAGGCCATGTTAAATGTTATGGCATTTACACAATCCATTGTGTATTTACTTGGTCTGTTGAACTCCTTAATAGATAAAACTGTCTGTCACAGAGACATAAAAACAGAAGAGAGAGAAAGGGGATGGGGGAGTGACTGCTTGAATAACAACAAGAATGTTACATAATCCCATTTGTTCTGGCATAGTCTACCAGAACACTGTCAAACGCAGCCTGAGGTACTAAACAATCTCTGCCTCTCTATTTACGTCCTTAAAAACCCCCACCTCAGAATAAAAGTCCATTAAAACACTGATACCGAATCCTTTACTCTTCCAAGGAAAAGGAAACAATTTCTATGAATGAGACACAAAGGTAACCTTTTAAAGTTTCCAGTGGGCTGTCAGCCAATGGGAAATGGCCAAGAGCTGTGATTGGGTGCTTGACTTACACTGGTGGTCCAGCAGAGCGGTGGAGACAAAGTAATGGGCAAGAGAGTTGTAGTGATTGGTCTTCAGCTCAGACATGGTGGTCCAGAAAAAGGGCACGTTGTTCTTAATGGGGGTCTGGATCATGGACTGGTGAACTTCATTGTAGGTCTCCCCCACCTGAGAACAGAAAGGAGAGAGGGGTAAATGTCACAAGCACTCCGGACAGAAGCGTAACTGTAGGCTTTGAAACAGACCTGCATACTGATAGGATCAATAGGTCATGTATTTATATGTAAAAATGTCCCCTTACACAGACATCCCAGGTTGAATTTCAACAGAAAGAACATATGAAAATTACATCATAGCATGATTTTATTTTTTATTAATTTTTTTTTTTTTTTTTTTTATATTTAAGTACACTACCGTAACTTTTTGGTTAGTAAGATTTGTAAATGTTTTTGAAAGAAGTCTTTAATGCTCACCAAGTGAAATATTATTAAAATTAACAGTAGCTGTTTTGTATTTTAATATTTTATAGTCTAATTTAAGTGATGTCAAAGTCATTACTCTGTCTTCAGTGTCACATGATCCATCAGAAATCATTCTAATATGCTGATTTGGTGCTTAAGAAACATTTATTATTATCATTGTTGAAAATAGTGGTTACGCTTTATTTTACGGTCAAATTCTCACTATTAATTAACTATTAAATATAACCTTTGCCTCAAACTCCTAATTACTGCTTAGTAAGGTAGTTGTTAAGTTTTAGGTATAGGATATGATTAGGGATGCAGAATATGGTCATGCAGAATATGTGCTTTATAAGTACTAATAAATAGCCAATATGCTAGTAATATGTATGCTAATAAGCAACTTGTTAATAGTGAGAATTGGTCCCTGTACCAAAGTGTTACCAAAATAGTTGTGCTGCTTTTTGTGGAAACTGTGATGCATCTTTTCTGGAAACCTTTATAAATAAAGTTTAAAACAAAGTAAATTTATTTGAAATGGTCTTTACAGTCCCTTTTGATCAATTTAATGCATCCTTGCTTAACTAATAACTGTAATATCACTGATTTTTTTTAATACCTTGGCAGCCTCTTGGGCTATTCTGAGCAGGCTGAAGAACTCATTTCGGATTCCTGGAAGAGTAATCTGCTCAAACAAACACTCCTGCGCCTGTGCTAGCATCAGCCGGATCAACATGCTCAGCATAGCAGGGCTCATGTCATAACTGGGAGTGTGTGTAAATGTCTCCTTCAGGTAATGCAGCACACCTGCAGTAGAACATACACAAAACAAATATCAAACAGACAGAATTAAATAGAGCATGCATCTAAAAATATCAGTCCCCCTTATTTATTTGCCTCAACTGCAGCAGTGTGTAAATTAAACAGAAATTTAAACTGAATATTCTAGATAACTTAAGCTTCAACATTATTTGGCATATGTAAAAAGCACTGCCATTTCCTCCTTTTAAAACTTTTACAAACAGACAATGTGTCAATCAGTCTTGGTCATAATCACAACAACAAAAGGAGAGCGAGCGATCATATTTGATCCTTCTTTCCGGTGGAGATGTACAAAACATTCGATGTGATGAAAGACAGCGGGGTTGGCTGTTTTGATAGCTTAAGAAAGCCAGCCAAATCTCTCTTTATGCTGCTGTTATTTTAAGGAGGTTAAAAACTGACACAAGCCACTGAGTTCCCATGAGCCTTTGACAGATCTGCTGTTGAGGGGGAAGAATTACATCATGTTCACTCCACCTTGAAACACAACCAGAACACGAATATACGGTCTGTTCTCATGCGGCAGGAGTTCATCCACAGTTCATCATAGCCAGCTCTGGATCCTTTCCTTAATTCTTGCAAACTTATCTGAATCTGTATCACATTACTGACGTTCCAAGCTGGTTATGTGCATTTTAACTGGTCAAGTACATCTACTTATAACCTCTCACCTGCAGATTTCTGGAAGGCAGCGATGGCATCCTCGAGTCCAGCTTGTGTCTGTCTGTCAGCACGGGTTCCAATCTGAGAGTACAGAGCTGCCATGTTGAAGAGTATGCTGGCTTTCTCCAGAGAGATGTTCTGCTGGCACACAGGCACACCGGTAAAAGAGTCATACCTGCGTAGGCACAAAAAATTTGTTAAAACTCACTTTAACAAAACCACAGATGAGGGTTATTTTTAATTTGGTTACATATGCAATGCTGAAGTGCCTACCCTATTGCTTAATTAGTAATTCAGTTACTTCTCTCCATTTTTTGTTCTTTATTTATCATTTTATGTTCCTTTGTCTCTAGGGTATAAATGAATGAAAAAGCTGATGTATAAACATAGAAACAACAATGGCAGCCTGACAACCCAGTCAGACCAGTTGTGTGTTTCCTTCGAAAGAGTTGTGATGTTTACAGCTGATACAGTTGTGTATAATGTCATTACTGCTGGGTGAGATCCAACCTACCATGTAAAGAAAATGCCAATCTGGCGTGTAGGGGAGAAGAATCGAGTCTCTAAGAAGGAAAGTTGACTGAAGTAGCTGGCAAGCAAATCTACACCAGCAGGGTTACGACTGGGGGTCCGACAGACCTGAAATACATTTAAATCAGAAACTTCCATAAGAAAGGTCTCACTGGTTAGCCTTGCGTATCTGAACCTGCCTACTCTAAGTTTATTTATCAGATGCATTTTTATCCTAAATAAACTTAAACCAAGAATCTAACCATACACCTTTACAGATGTCACATCATACCTGTCTCAGGTCCATCAGGTCATCAATCTCATCCTGAAAATTTGAGCCATCTTCACTATAGTGTTCCAGGATGAAGTCCTGTTTAAAAAAAAAAATTCATATCCATTCACTCTCTACGTCAAAGCAAACACAAAAACGCCACAGAGTCACGTATTCACAGGCCTGTTCTCCTTGCTAAACTTGTCTGTAGTGAGAA